>JAOYMR010000013.1:11299754-11316720 GCA_025802075.1 Tenebrosternarchus preto | reverse complement strand
TCATACACCTTGTAACCGTGGCACAAGAGTGTTTATGCAGAGAACCACCAAAACCGTACATTCCATATATTCCCTACACCTCCAAATTTTGGTTTAAAAAAAAAAAAAAAAAAAAAAAAAAATTCATCAGCGTTTCAGTTCTGCTCTCCAACTTATTTGCTCCTTTTTTTCCTCCCTCCCCCACCTCCTCCACAAGCTGATGGCTTCTAGAATCATCATCATCATGACACCACTTCCCCTCGCTCCACCCAGAGGTCAGGAGGTCTCCTGCTTGGCCCTCTCTGGCTGCTGCTCCTCATGTTCTCTGTCCTTCATAACCCTGAGAAGGACCTTCAGCAGGGAGTTCTCAGTCAGGAGCTCCCTGGAGGCATCCGCAAGTTCCTGCAGGCGGCTAACAGCTTCCGCAAGCTGCCGGCTCTTCTCGCGGTACAGCGTCTGGAGACGACCACTCTGGGCCTGCAGCTCGGCATTCTGGGACTGCAGCGTATGTGTGTGGAGCGCCAGACGGCGATTCTCTCGCCACAGAGCAGCGAGCTGCTGAGACAGACGCCCTCGTGCCTGCTGCAGTGACAGTACCTCCCCCTGAAGAGCACGAAGTTCCGCCTCCAGGAGAGACTTGGGCCCCACCCCACGGCCCTGGGGGGAGTGGCTTGTGTGCTGGACAATGAAACGAACCAAGTTGGGTAGAGTGGTTGCGGTGTTTTCTGGGAACTTTACACTCATTTGTTTCCTGTGGGGAGGGGAAGAGAGGAGAAGAGAGGAGAGTTTGAAGCAGGACAAGCAAGATTACAGCATGAAAGCTAATATTCACTAAAAATCTAAATCAGAAACATTTACACCCACACTACCTGTGCCTGGGGAAGAACAGGACAGAGGGCAGGTGGTCAACCATAAACTCCCAGGGAAGATCGTTAAGAGCAACATTCACCCTGGCAACCAACATCAAACAAATTATTTACATCACCGTCAGCTGCTTTTTCAAGACTATTTGGCCTGTAATTCCCACGATACCATCAATATCCTTACCATAAAATACCTAGAATATCAGTACTATACAATACCTACAATATCATTTATATTGTAGATTATATATGGCTGCTAGATCTTGGTTTTCACTAACTCAATTACAATTCTTTACCTGGCCACCAGGAGGGCGCTATTGCCCTGGAAGAGCAGAGCCAGACGCAGGAGAACATGGTTCAGGACTGTACAGAACCCACACCAGTCTGTGTAGTAGAACAGTACCACATCCTGGAGAGAGAGAAGGATGAAAGAAAAGAGGAAGGGAAAGAGGAAGAGAGAGAGAGAGAGAGAGAGAAAGGAAGAGATACAGAGAGAGATGGAAAGAAAAGTCAGAGATGAAAGGATAGAAAAAGATGAAGAGGGAGGAAAGACGAGAAAGAAAAATGAGAGAAGTAAGAGAAGGAGAGAGAAAAGAGAGAGAGAGAAGGAGAGAAAAAGGGAGAGAGAAGGTGAGAGAAAGGGAGAGAGAAAAAGAAATCAACTATGTGGTTTCTCAAACTGATGGATTTAACACATTTTAGAAGACAAAATGTTGTATTTCATGACACTTAATAAATCATCCTTAAACACACAGCTCTAATATAGTACTAACAACAGGATGTGGCGCTAGTCTTAGGGTTGGGGTTAGAGATCAGAGGTTAAAGTTATCAGTGAGACCTGCTGATTCTAAATGCTGTGGCTATGGAGCAGTGACCTCACTAATAACCTCAGTAAGGTAACCTGAACATTCACAGGCCAGTTTCAGTACTGCAGGTGAACTATGAACTTGGTGTGCATGCAAAACTGCAGAGACTGCAGCCACACCATGTCCTCACCCTCTCAGGGTCCATCACTATGTCCACGAAAGTTTGTGTAGTCACTTCCTGAATGAGGGATTGTGGGGGATGCAGTTCTCTTTGCCCCACCAAGTGCCTGTGTAGGATGCTGTATGGGGTGCTGAAGTTCAGAATAAAACTCTCTGCAGGACAGACATACAAAGAAACACAATAAAGGTTTATACACAATGAACCTGATGAAGGACCTCCGTTCAAAATCACAACACCATGATGGATGTGTAATATAATATGTTTCAACACAACAAAGTAACACGACAAATAACATATAATCTCAGAATAGAAGAGCAATGGGTTGCCAATTCCACACAACCCCCCTTTTTTCAGAGGGCTCACCCTGTATACTCCCAGACTGACACTGAACCATATCTGAGCTCCAGTCTGAGCCCCAGTCCGAGTGAGTGAGCACACGTGTGTGTGTGTGTGTGTGTGTGTGTACCTAATGATTCTTTTCCAGTGTTCTCCAGCACATAGTGCGTTTCATCTCCCAGGTCAACAATAGTAGTGAAGGTGCATGCACTGTGGTTGCCTAGCGCCCCGAGCTTTCGAGCCAGAGGCCAGGACAAGCGCGAGTCCAGCAGGTAGAACCGCAGCGTCCTGTTGGTTCGGCAGTGCAGGCCCATGAGAGCGTCGACCTGCAGGGGGCAGTTTTGCGCACCCGAGCCCCGTAGCCTCCTGCAGCAGGCACTGTAGCGGCTAAACGGGCTGTAGGTGAGCTGCACGTTGCTGCAGACAGGGGGAGCTGAAACAGACACGTCCTTCATATACGAGTCCAGAACGGCCTCGAGCTCCAGGGAGGAGCAGGGGGGGTGTGGCTCAGAGAGCCGAGCAGAGCCGGATCCAGGATGGAGGGCGGGACTGTGGAGGGGGCGGTGCAGGCACAACTCACACACACCGGAACTGGCATTAGCAAGAGCCGACTGGGGTCTCCATTCATGCAGGAGCACAGACTGGCAACATGGAGACCCAGAAGAGAGAGACCCGGGGCGGGCGAGTTCTGAGCTAGACATGCCTTCATCCTGGAGGTCCAACCAACAACATGAGTGATAGCGTAGCACAATATCTGCCATCTGAGAGAAAGAGAGAGAGAGAGAGAGAGATGATATTTTATAAACAGTTAACTATTTCAATATCTGACAACTATGAGAGAGAGAGAGAGAGAGAGAGAGAGAGAGAGAGAGAGAGAGAGAGATGAGTTTTCTAGTAGGGTCCATGACTGAAAAGCACTTTGTAAACACTGGAAGCGCAGAGTGTATTGGAGTGTAAACCGAATATAGAGAGATAGACTGTAGTAATGTAATCTGGAGGTAATGAACACAAACCAGGAGTCTTTAAGCACCAGGCAAAGGTGGACCGTGTTAGAGATGGAATATGTAGATGAATCAGCAAATTAAGATGCAGTTCGTATGACAGACAGGAGCCAATAGTGAATGCAGTGGTGGGAGGACTGACTGGTGCATCACCATCAACAAGGAGTGGAAAATGAAGAGAAGGTGCATTTGGTGTCTAGAATCAAAACATCAGTTTTATGGGCATCAAGTTGATATGCAAACACGCATTTAGTCCCAAAATATGTGAGGTTAAAGTAAGCGGTGGGAACCAATCAGAAGGATTTTAATATTCACATAAATGAGCGTCATCAGCATAGCAATGAAATATGAGAATGTAACGACTGATGACATCACAAAGGGGAGGATGCACATTTTAAGAAGCAAGGAACCAAGAACATACCCTTGGGGAACACCTTGATTAACCAGCATCAGATTTATGTACAGACAAACCCAGAAAGACCGATACTAGAGTGTTACATAATTACGCATATAGTATTATACTTAACTGCAGCAAAGGCTGCGGTAAGATCAGCCAATAGAAGAACAAGCAGCAGAACCAGAGACGTATAGTAGAGTACAATAGTAGATCAGCAAGAATATAAAGAGACAGTGAAGTGGGTGGGGCGTACCTCAGCAACCAGCTGCTGATTGGCTCCGAGTGGATTGTGTGGGAGGAACATGAGTAATGCAGGCCCTTTGTGCAGCTCTGCCTCAAGGGAGTAGCTCTTGGTTCTCATTGGCAAAATCCAGTGAATGACGTTCTCTCTGTTCTCATACACCCAATCACAGATGGCCTCAGGTGTGAAGTTCCTCTCCGCCCGGGGGAACACCTGCCCAGCCAAAAGCCAAACAAAAACAGAAAAACATCAACAAAAAACACACCTTTACACTGCGACATCACCATAGAGCTCTGGACACAGGTTTTACTGTAACCTGTTGAAGCTACTGTACTTATTATATTACTTAATATATTCTATATTATACTGTTATGTAATTATTCGTTTATTTTATTAGCATTTTCTTAGTTTTCTTATTACTACTTTTACTACTCATTTTATTATTCCAATACATTTTTAATAATTCATTCTTTTAATTGAACACTTGTTTGACTTCTGTTTCCTGTATTTATTATACCTCTATTATAAGAGAAGCAGAAGAAAAGCCATTAAACCAGTAGAACCGATCTACACTTCTACACCTGTACAGTACTACAGTTCTATCCCTAGTTCTCCATGACTACAGATTGTCCTCCTGGCAAAGTAAGATCAGACGATCTCTGAGGAAAGACAATTTAACAACTGTTTCAGTGTCAGAGAAAATGTTTGTGATCTTGTTAATACCGTGTTAACACCTCGTTAACATCGTTAGCACCTCGTTAACATCTTTCATGTGGACCTAAACCAACAGAGGTCACAAACAAACAGCTGGTAACATCTCACTGTCTCAGACTCTCCTGCCTTTTCTAGTAACAAGTACACTTGAGTTGTGGAGTATGTTTCCATTCCTTACTTATTATCATTTTTATTACAAACATTATTTTTACTCAAGTTATAATTATTCATAGCAATGCTGTTTCTAATATAATTGCTACTAATGTCTGTCTTACTACCAGTACAGATTTTAATGAAAGCGTGTACTAGGTGAGCGTCAGGTGAACAACTGGTCAGACTCATCCCTGAGGGGTGTTGAGTTGGGCAGCCTTATATTCTTGTGTGTGTGTGTGTGTGTGTGTGTGTGTGTGTACTCACCAGTGATCTGTTGAAGTGTCGATGCAGATATACAGTCTCATCTGTTCTTACCGAAATGGCTTTCGCTACCTCCACATTCGTCACTACACCAAAACGCACCACCCCCTGAGAATCTGCACCAATCAAAGAGAAGCTGCACTGTTCAGATGACACTAGTGTTTGGATTCCAGTTAACTCAAGTCATGAAGTGTTCCGCAGAGTGAGAGCATGCGAGTGTGTGAAGGTGTGAGTGTGTGATGCGTTGGTGGTTGTGTGAAGGTGTGTTGGTGTGATGATTGTGTGTGTGTGTGTGTGTGTGTGTGTGTGTGTGTGTGTGTGTGTGTTTGTGTGTGTGGTGTGATGGTTGTCGTACCTCTTCTGAGTGCATGTAGGGCAGATAAGAGAAAGGTAACGTAACCAGGTGGCTGAGGGGAGGAGTTAAACTCGAAGAAACCAATCACACCCTGCTTCAAGACACACAGACACACATTAAAAACCATCACATGCATCTCTGTGTATGTGTACACACATGGGTGCAGGTGCATGTGTGTTACCTCATGGTGTGATATGAAGGTGTGTACTGCTCTGCGGGTGGGTAAATACGTGAGGGGTGTCGAGACTTTTCTGATGAAATTCTCCACATAATCAGCAACAACCGGACCTTTATACTCAATAGGACCAAACCTACAGAGCCACCGGACGGGAAAAGACAAAGAAAGAAAACAATCATTAACAAATTATAGGGTTTTGTTACTGATTGTTCACAGTTTTATCCCCCTAAGGAGAACCACCCCCTGTATAAGTTGAATGTATAAAACTTAAATATTATCTGTGTTGGGAGTTAACATACCAGTCAGTGTAACACTCACTTAAATATTATCTATGTGTTGGGAGTTAACATACCAGTCAGTGTAACACTCACTTCCTGTTACACCACTCAGAGCAACACTTACCTCCTGTAGTACAGGTGCACAACTGGATACTGGTAAAAGTTTTTCTGCTTCCGGCATCTTCCCTGACTCCACCAGCAATTCACCGCCACAAACTGAACCTGCAGAAAACGGTCACGCAGGAAACGCATCACCAGGCTGTAAACAGCTGTAGAAATTGCCCTGCTGCCACTAAAAGTTCTAGCATTCAGAGTTGTTATGATAATCAGCAGCGTTATGATATTCTTTTAGTCCGTGTGTGAGACTTATGGAACACATCATAATCATAACGCACTAATCCAGAGCAGCTGACACACAAGCGCAGCCACGTGCGTACACCAACACGCACGGCAGCCGTACCTCTGTAGCCAAGCGCAGCGCCACTTGTTGGACGTGCTGCCGTGCAGCAACAGAATGTGCGCACCAGGGGGCGTAGTAGAACAACACGCAGACGTCCGCCACCTCGCACAGCCCATCGACCTGGTCCTGCTGTCCCAGAAACAGATCCACTACAGGAACGTGTGAAGGGAAGAAGGGAACAGGTGCCCGGGCGGCAACCACCACTGACCTGGCTCCACTGGGGAGGGGGGGGGGATTAATACATCAATCACACATATGCGGGAGCAGGTGGAGAATCGCTATGGTGGTGTACCTATCTCCGGGAGACCTGGTCCCTTCGTTACACGACCGCCTTCAACTTCACTCACTCTGTACATAATCTCTGATTCAGTACGATGCTAAAGAAGCTTTACTTTCACAGTCACCATATCTTACTGAATAATGCACGTAAAACCGTGTCGTAGTTGTGTTTACCACGAAAGACATGTCCGTGACCAAAGAACAGCGAGTCTCAGTAAAGCTTGTTAACTGCTTCTACTGTAAAGTTACAAATTAACGCTTTCAAAGTGAAAACACACTGCGGACAATTAGGGTACAAACCGGGTTATAGCAAAACGAAAGTTACCTCTTTTCTTTTTTTTGCCAAAAACTGGGAAACTGTTGGGCTACTCACAGATCACTAGGGAACACCTGTCTATAGTTTCGATCATGTCTTTATAGTTCTGAGTTTTTTCCAGTTACCTGTAAGTGAGTTTGAGTGCAAGAACGAGAAGGCAGCTTAGCGCCACAGCTCCGCACAGGACGGCGGGTCTCCGGGCCATCTCATTCACCACCTGCCGGAGATGCGCCCGCAACCGCCGCAACATTACCACGTCTGCGCCTTCCCCTCCATTTATAAACTCCGTTTCTCACTGACTTCTTCCGACATTTTCCGAAAGGGTTGGGCCACCCGGGAGCACGGACAAACGACAGAACAGTGACCTCTTGGAAACACGTCTAGCTTTCAAACGAGCACTGAACCAACCTAACTTCCCCACGTAGTCCTTTCACTTCCGTATTTGCGAGAAGGCGGGTCCGACGTATGGGGCCATCTCTAAAGTACAAACACGCACAAGAAACGTATGAGACGTATGAGGGGTGTAAACCATGTTAACAAAAAAATTAAAGGTTTTACTGCGTTCTCTTGGAAGCTGTTTATGTTTATGTATATGTTAATAAAAAACGTACGTTAGGTCATTATATAGAAACACTATTAATTATATCACAAACATGTGACCAGGACATTTTATCCTGTCTTATTCTGGGTATAGGTGGCTATAAATGAATTGTTTCTTTTTGAGAGTTTTTTACCATTTGTACGGGGCCCGCTAAAGAACGCGTGGAGGTTTTATTTTAATACTTAAAAACCCCGTAGGCATTTCTCAAGATAATTTTTCTCAATATCTTTTCTAGTGATATCTCGATACATTTCCCTCCAGAATAATTATTAGCCTATGTATATTCACTCCACCCAGTAGATGGCAGCAATGCGTAATTCAAGGAGCATTTAATTCATTATTGTCCTCTAAACCCGTACCTTCGAGCGTGTGTATCGTTATCGAGACTATTCTAAATTGACCACTACGTAACGCTTAATTTTGAACTCGGTCTCAAATACAAGTGTTCAAATTCAGTTATATATTATCCTATCCATGCCATTTAAATCACATCAGACTATTTCGGAGGATGGATGACAAAATATAGATTATTATTGTAGTATTTCTTGCCTTCTTATTTCAAGTTCCTCACATCTAGCGTAGGTGTAAGGGTTATCCTTTAATGTTCTCGAGAAAATGCGGAGGAGACATACTTTAAGTCTGACTTTAACTATAAGGCTTACTTTCTTCCTTTTTTATTCAAATTAAAGTTCTGGATGGATGCCGTTCTCCTAAGATCTGCGTCACTTAAATCATGATTAATTCTTGACATAAAGGAGTTCTACATTTGTTTAAATCGAAAGAATAAAATAGATTTAAACAGAACAGATTGTTTTAAATGGAGGAGTTCAGTGTAAAGGAGAGATATGGGAAGGCTTTAATCATCATTTACTGAGTTAGCAAACAGGCAACAGAAAATCAAATGGAGTATCATAGACATCAGAAAGAACAAACGCTGAAAGAGTCTTAATCCGCCAAACGGGGTCTTGTGGTCGAGGATGGAATACAACACGACGCCACAGGCAGACTAAGCAATTCGCACTGGGCGTAAACCAGAATCAGAGACGGAGAGGCAATTACACAGGCCGCACCAGAGAGAATAGGCGTAAACCAGAATCAGAGAGAATAGGCGTAAACCAGAATCAGAGAGAATAGGCGTATACCAGAATCAGAGAGAATAGGCGTGGCGGCCGCAATCAAACAGGTGGTAATGAATAGAAGGTCTAGTTGTAGAGGGTTAAGGTGAGAATGACTGGGACACGCGGATGATCCGTGATCTGGAACACAGAAGACAAGGCTTTTTTGTATAGCCTTCTTTTCATTGACAACGGAAATTCAACGTGCTTCACATACGATATAGAAGAAGAATTAAGCTTATTACATCCTGAAATCCATCACCTCAAAGTTAAAATGAACCGTTTTAAAGAAATAAGACTGATTAAACTGACGCGGTGGATCTATGCTCTACATTATTTCAGTATAGGCGAGTATTTCAGTACTCTGAGTAAATGTGACATTTTAAAGATTAAACGGAGTAGGAAAACGTTTCCCTAGCGCTTTCATTTAAGTGTGAGAAAACTACGTCACCATGACTCTGACTCCCGCGAGAGTCAAACATGCTTGTTGGATTAAAGTGGAATGCGATGCGCCATCTCTTCGGACGGAGGTACAGGAAAGTGCGCGCGTGCGATGACGCTCACACGGGTATAAAAACAAACACCGAACGCAGCGCGCGACTGTCCTGCGCGCGGAGCACTTCATCGGGGAAACTGCCTCATCTGGTTTGACATGACCGTACGTTACATCGTGACGGTTTTCTTTCTCTCAGGCGAGTAACGCTTTTCATTATGAAATGCTGTTTATATCCTGGGGGTTGATGTCTTGAACGTTCGGGGAGACTAATAGTCTTAGACTATTCCACAACGCAGGTTTTATGTTCAGCTAAATTCAGTTCAAAGCTGGGGACTCAACTCACTCAGCTCTGTTGGATAGTCCTGACTTTGTGAAAACTGGCTAAACTGAGAAAGCCTGCGTTATGGAACAGTTTAATGTTGTCTTAAGTTGTATTGCAGCAGCTGGTGATGCCTACTTCGGCAGAATTACTCGAAAGTACTGTATTACCTGTATTATCGAAAGTTCCGCTTCGAGACACATATAAAACATACAAAAGCTTGAAAATACGACCATCGGGTAGTGCACGCGAGCACGCTTTCATAAGTTCACGAATAAGAATTCATCACAAACACAACTTTCCAAAGGTCCTGTCTAATGGCAATGCTGTACATTTGCATAAACTCCATTATCACGATTTCTGCCGGGACGTGTTGCCATGCAGTGGCGAGCCAGAGTTCCAAGCACACTCCACGGGACAAACGCAGTTTGCTGGAGCTCGCGGGGATCATTAAGTGTAGCACAGGGAGACCGGCGATGGCTTACATGATGTACGGCTGCTACTGCGGGCTCGGGGGACAGGGGTGGCCGCGAGACAAAGCGGACTGGTGAGTTTTAAAACATCACGCGATCGCGCGCACACATTCACATGTACAGATGTTATGCAGGACATTAGGAAGTCTTGCACTATATGCAGTTTAATTAGAGAAATAACTTCACAATATTCATCCAAATACAAGTCTTTCAGTGACTGTCCGTGTGTGTGTGCGCGCATGTTCGTGAGGGTGTGTGTGTGTGTGTGTGTGTGTGTGTGTGTGTGTGTGTGTGTGCGTGCACGCCCTCACAGTGTCTCTTTAGATATGGGACAGGAAGACAAAATAACATAATTGCTATATTTTGTTTCTGGTATAAATTACAGGTTTAGAACAATTAATTATACGTTTGTCCTCTGACACACACACACACACACACACACACACACACACACACACACACACACACTGATGGTGAGCTGTATGGATGATAACAGCTATATTGAGGGAGTGAAAACACTCATTTCACTGTCTAATGATCTCCTTGTGTCACTGGGGTGCTGATTGAAAAATTGCACCCCACTGTAAAATGCCACTACTGATCTGTATGTGTGTGTGTGTGTGTGTGTGTGTGTGTGTGCGTGTGTGTCTGGTGTGTGTGGTATTCTGTATGTTGAAGGTGTTGCCACAAGCATGACTGTTGCTATGCAAGGGCAGAGGAGCTGGGCTGTCATGCCAAAACGGAGAAATACTCCTGGAGCTGTAGCAGCCAGTCACTAGCCTGTGGTACTTACACACACACACACACTAAAAATTTAGTGCCATGAGAAAATTAATGTTTTAATTGTTTGTGAAAGACTTAGCACTGAACGTTACAGCAGAGGGAATTAAACCCCAGTCCTGCAGGGCCTGTTCATTTACCTGCGTGTCAGGTGTGACGATGGAATGATGTAGTACCTAATCAGTTATGTGAATCATTATCAGATACAAGTAATTACAAAATCCCAGAGAGGATTTGAGTTCGAGTTTAACCCCACAGCCCCTGCGTTAAACATCAAAGTCTTCACCACACACTCCAGTGTTGGATGGTTCTCCTGTTTGAGCTTTTTTCAGAAAAAATCAAAAGCAGCATTTAGAGCTCTAACTATAAATCTACATCAGCATCATCACCACTGCTCACCGTATAGCTGAATATAATGTAACCTTGTATGTTTATCGGGACCTTGTGTGTTTAATGGGGCCTCGTGTGTTCAGGCTCTCTGACGGACCGCTGTGAGAAGATGCTGTGCACTTGTGACACTGAAGCTGCACAGTGCCTGAAGAGGGCGCCATACACACTTAAATACACTGTCTGGCCTGACTTCCTCTGTGGGGCTGAACATCCCACCTGTGCCTACTACTGATACACACACACTCCTGAACCATACAAACACACACACACACACAACCCAGAATTGTACTTAACATTCAAATATACTAATATTTAATATTTTTGATTAAAATATATTTCTGCTTGTGCTACTGTCTATTGTGCTATTGTGTATTGTTTAAAACATTGTGATTGGTTCTCCATATTTGTTTTTTATTGAAAACATTTGTTTCCAGAAAAAGCATCCAGCAAAATAACTAATATAAAATACACATTACATAAAATCAATAAAATTGTGTAGCAGAATACAAACAGAAAAAAGAATTTGATTTAAGAAATTTAGCTTCAGTGATGGAACAGTAACCCCCCCCCCCCACACACACACACAAACTCTTGTCTTCAATTAAGTCAAGATTCTAAATCCATATCAGTCTGCACAGTGTAGCCTGCAAATTATTGTTATAAATAGCATTAATCATAATTATATATACATATTACTATTATATAGTATACTAACATTACTCAAGTTTTAAACAAAACATTCTTAAAGAGTTATGAGAGAGACTGCACTCAGACCATCGCCCCAGCAGAGAAATCACACGTGGAAATCTGAGCATGTGTGAATATGCACAGAAACACACACACACACACACACACACACAAAGTCTATTTGATCTGCTCAAACACACCTGAATTCACCTAACAATTTCTACATCAAGGTTAGTCAAGTGCAGGAGAAACACTGAGGTGGTTTTCTCTCTTGAATGAATTCTCCTGAACAAAGAGAGACATTCAGTCACATCATGGCTCTGATGTTTCCTCAGAGATGTTGGAAGTCTAAAGGAAGGTGGGGTAGATGGTTAAGTCTGTTCTGGA
This sequence comes from Tenebrosternarchus preto, assembly GCA_025802075.1. NCBI lineage: Eukaryota > Metazoa > Chordata > Actinopteri > Gymnotiformes > Apteronotidae > Tenebrosternarchus > Tenebrosternarchus preto. Next base: position 11,304,674 of record JAOYMR010000013.1, on the reverse strand, counting down.
GACATCCTACCCTACTGCCCATTATGCCGATACCTCAGTGGTACTGCGATACTTCAGTGCAGATCATGCATACACACTGGTGTGTGTGTGTGTATATGTGAGTATACTTCTGTGTGTGTCATGCATGCTGTGTGTTTCTGTGCAGGATCTGCTGCACCACCATGTCGATGTTGATAACAGGGTTGAAGTAGAGACCCCAGTAGAACAGGCAGTTACACACGAAGCGGGGGGTGATGGGCCAGAGCAGCGTGATGACGACCCCGTGGGTCAATACCCTCCACAGGTGGCGCCACATCAACTGAGGGAGCGTCCTAAAATTCACACACAGTGAAAACAAGGCAAGTGCAATTACCTACATGCAGCTACCTTCATGTTATTAATCTTTACCTTCACCATTCACATTATTACAAACACCTGTCTGCCCTACAAGTAATGGACTCCACTATACCTAGTATTTACAGCTACAAACCGGACCTGTGTGTGTGTGTGTGTGTGTGTGTATATGAATACATGTGTGTGTATATGAGTGTATGAGTATGAGTGTGTTTGTGTACGAGTGTGTGTGTAAGTGTGTGTGCGAGTGTGTGTACCTAATCTCCCCTCTACTCCACACCCTCCAGAAGGTGCAGGCCTCCAGCACTGACAACAGCATGGTATTGACGATAACAAAGCGAGACGTCCAGAAGTGAACGCTCAGCCAATCCCAAGCAAACTCAGCCAGCAGCTGATAGGGCAGTACACAGTACTTCACCACAAACTCCGCCCACTGTCGCCACTTAGGCTCCTCCTTCTACAGTCCGAGGTGAGAGACAGACAGACAGATATGTATATAACAGATATTTATAACATATAATATATATAATCAAATGGATATTTATAACCTATATATAATATACATATCAAAGGCACTCCATCCGACCCACCGGAGATTTCGCAAACATGAGGTTGTAGTCCTGGTCCATGTGTGGTCGCTGGGTAGGACAGCAGGTGTGAATGAGGGGCAAGAAGCTGTCATCATAGTCAAACAGGTAGAGGTAGAGGATGGTGAGTCGAGGGGAGTCTTTCAGAGCATAAAGCAAGAAAAGAGACTTTCCACCATTCAGTGCCTACAGGTAGAGACAGGACACGGGTCAGGGCTGGCAGGACGTGGGGGGAGGGGTTATAGCAAAACACACACACCTAACCACAGCAACTCACTGTCTGTCTGCTTACTAGAAATATGTTGGTATTTATTAGCATTGTTTTGTTAGTTATTCTTATTTATTTCCATAAACTGGAGATCTCTCCCCCACACAAACACACACAAACACACACACCTTGTATTCCCAGAGATTCTGTGGTATCTTGACACCTGTAGTCTGGACCTGTTGCAGTTCCTCCAAGATGGCTCTTCTGTGGGTGGGGTTATTCATACTGTAAGGAGCATTAGACAACTCTTCATCCTTTAGAAGAGTAAGCAACCTGCCTCACACACACACACACACACACACACACACACACGGGTACATGGGGTTATACATACTGTATCGAGGAGTTATATATATATATATATATATATATATATATATAAATATACACACTCACCCAAGAACATATGCAAGTGTTCAAGAAACAATGTGTAGAAATGTAAGTGAACAGGTGCATATATATATGGTGTGTGTGTGCTGACCTCCCGTTAACCTGCTCTCTAATGAAGGTCTCTCTGTATTGGATGGTCCAGGCTCCCAGGTGTTCCAACCACAGTGTGACATCATCAACCGTCCACCTGCTGAGTGGCTTACGTACCAGAACCTCACGCTGAGTCTCCCCACTGGACCAGTGACAGACCAGTAACACAACCTAAACACAGACAGACAGACGGACACACACAGACACACACACACATAAAACCGCACAATGAGTCCCCTCAGTGGACCAGTAACATCACCAAAACAAACACATACACACGCATGCACACACACACACACACATACACACACACCAGAATCTGTCCACTAGATCACTGATAGACACCCCTCCCTTCCCACCACTCACAGCGACACAGGTAAGAGCGGTTAACACCCCTGAGAAGAAACTTCCGGTTCTCCGTGGGCTTCGTGGCGCAGCTGCACGACTGGCCTGCTCATCGCCATGGCGCTGGAAGGCCAGCAGAGAGTGAGCGATCCGCGGGTTATCCTGGATCTCCTTCTGTCTCCTCCGCATGTTGTCTTGGAACAGCTTCTCCACGGTGTCCCTGAACACATACACAGAACTGTCTTTATATTTGACATGTTGTCAGCACAGCATCTCAATTTTCGTATTTAACAGTCACATGTACCTCAGGAGAATGTTAACTTTAGGAAACCCCTCCCATCGCTCACGACACTCAGGGCACTCGGTTTTGCAGGAAGACTCCCACCACAGTGCGAGGCAGTGGCGACAGAAGCTGTGGCCGCAGTTAAGCGTGGTGGGGTTTACAAGGACGTCATAGCAACAGTGGCACACGAACTCCCTCTCCGTTAGTCCCGTCGCAGGGGCGTCCGCTTCAGCTGAGGCGCGCCAAGAGTCAACCGACGAAAAACTGACATGTGTGTCACTCTCCTCCGTTACCTGAGGGTCCATCATTGGGGCTTGTAATTCAGCATCTAAAGAGAGAGAGATGAGATGGTGTAACCAGGTAACTAGTACAGGTTCTTAAGAGGATTCTGACTTGGATACACTTAAGTTATAAGGGCAGGAGTTTCTGTCTGACTGTCTGAGAGAGAGACATACACTCCATGAACTTATCTGTCATTATACGTCTCTACAGCAATTCCGCTTTACCCACCAATGTCGTTAAAAGCAGTGTAGCGAACGGGTGTCGCGGTGTGCACGTCTAAATGACCGCAAACGGACTATATTAAAACATCTGGTCACAGTTCCGGCCAGATCCAACGCTGGAACCGCGCGCTAACGAGTCACCTAAACACGAGGAAGTACGAAACTGTTGGCGGAAGTGTGACAGGTGTTAGCAAAACAAATACAGATGTAACTCGTATGCATAGCAACGATAGTACGAGCTAACAATCTGGATATCTTGGGCCATTATGTTGAAGTCCATATACAGTCCTCAGAGGTTCAGTTGTACATAAATCATCCGAACCCGGTAGCACGTCGGACTGGCATGGGCGATAGCGATGATTGTGTAAACAGTACCTTCTTCATGACATCCTTGATAAGTGTTTAGTGAAGACGTAAAGTTAAGTGTACATGATATTCATATGTAGCTTCGCCAGTTAAACGTGCGCTATTCTAAACACAGGAAGTGCGACCCTCTTGATATCTTCAAGCGCTCCTTAGAAACTTGGATGACAGCTGTCAGGACGAGGACGAATGTATTATTCACTCTCTTCAAGCTTTTGCTGGCGTTGAGCGGTTCGGTTTGTAAAATGTGGCGAAACGAAATGGTACGTGTTTTCAGTTTGTACAAAAGGACCCGTCTATAACCTACGGATCGAAGTCTCGAGGTGTCCTACCTGATGACGCAGTTAAACGGATTTCCTGTTTCCTGCTGCGCTCCCGGGAATTTCCAGATGACGTAACCGCGGTACTGAACAGTTTCACCAGTCCTTCAGGTATCGAGCCGTTTGGAATAACCAAGAAAAACGTATTCCTCTTTGGAGGTTCACTTAGTCGAATGTCCCTTTACCATTCAACTTTTTCCTATTAGTTTCACTTTCGTTATAGACAATAAATAGTTTCGTTTTCTTCACATTGATCAAACTGCTAAACGATCGATTCATAATTTATATTTAAATACTGAGTCATGTTCATTATGATGATCTTTGCGAAATGTATGCATTTTACTGCTTAACAGTGACGTAACGCAATGCAGGTGACGTTGTACTCACTGTATCTACAAGCTGGAATGAACACATCTGTTCTACATTTGCACGTGGTTTACACATTACTTACACGATCCACGTTTCTTTTAAAAAAGACCAGTTGTCGAGCTAAATCTAACAAAAAGATGAAAGAAGTATATTTGTACATTAACAAATATATTAGTATGCTTATAAATATATATAAAGATCGCCGGGACGTGTTATTTCATTATTAAATAACATTTTTCTATCCGTTGTATATTCAAAATATGCCAAAACTGTAACAGCAAAAATATAGACTAATTTTAAATACGGATTCATAATAATAGGTAGCGTTATATTGAAACCTCTTTGAATGCAGTTTTTAAATATCACTGTTGTTTTCCAGTCACTGTGTATCTTGCACATGAGAGCTAAATGCTTTATTGTCATGGCTACCAATGACCAATTTGGCGTTTCAGTCGGACAGATAAACCAACATTAACCACTAAATATTTAATATAAATTACAAAAATTATGAATTTCACAATAAAATGTGAGTGGGGACTGGTAATTAGAAAACACTACACTAGACAGACGGTAACATGATCTACTGTAAGTGTTTGCAGTCAATATGGAACCTAAAAACCACACAGCTGCAAATTTAATATTTGCAAAAATATATATAATGCTTTTTCATTAAGCTAATCACACTACAGATATATTAGTAATAGTAATAAATTGATAAAATGTTCTGAGTTAAATAAACAAAAAATATATATTTTTTAAATACTCAAATAAGTGAAATTCTGTGCTCTCTGAGACTTCTCTCCTGTATGAATGCGCTGGTGTCGGTGGAGATTACCCTTTATATTAAAACTCTTTCCACACTCTGAGCAGTGATACGGCTTCTCTCCTGTGTGAATGCGCTGGTGTAGGTGGAGATTACCCTTTGTATTAAAACTCTTTCCACACTCTGAGCAGTGATACGGCTTCTCTCCTGTGTGAATGCGCTGGTGTAGGTGGAGATTACCCTTTGTATTAAAACTCTTTCCACACTCTGAGCAGTGATACGGCTTCTCTCCTGTGTGAATGCGCT
>JAOYMR010000013.1:11249598-11259598 GCA_025802075.1 Tenebrosternarchus preto | reverse complement strand
CATCCCAAAAACAGAACTGGGTACTTTTAAAAATGTACTTCAGATGATGTTAAATGTTTATTATTTATTTAATTTAAAGTATTTATTTGTCTTTTAGTATCCTGGACTCACAAGTATCTGAGTACAACACCCAGGATCCTTTGCAGAAGTGGTTATATCGATGAAGTGTGTGTGTTTTAAACATAAATAACATATTTAAATGTGCGTGGTTATATCAATGCATTGACATGTTTTAAACATATGTATTTAAACCTGCATGGTTATATCGATGAAGTGATGTGTTTTAATCATATATATTTCCTGTGCATCTTAGCAGCTTACTACTACTGTAGTATGTGTATATACACATTGGAGATCAAAATTAGAGAACAATGCACAATTTCCTAAATGTCAAGGTCATTGTGTAATCCTATGTGAAATTATCCTAACAGGAGTGAAATAGCAGTATTTTAAGATTATGTTCATAAATTGTATATATTCTAAAGCACAGCATAAAAAAAACTTAAATGATATAATTTGAAAAAGAACACTGGTCAAAATTAGAACACTTTCAGATACCTGCAAGTTATTGGTGTTAATCTGGTACCTGATGCTCATTTCCTTAATTATCTGACAAACCCTATTTAACTTGCAGCCTAACTTTCCAGTTTTCACTGACTTTGCTAATGGTGAGCCGTTCCAAAGTGACTGAAACCCTCCAGCAGCAGGTTGTCCAGATGAAGGCCAAATGGGTGACCCTATCAGCCATAGCAAGAGAAGTTTCGGTGGTAGCTCCCTGGTTAAGGCACTTGACTAATAATCAGAAAGTTGCTGGTTCAAACCCCATCTCTGCCAAGTTGCCACTGTTGGGCCCCTGAGCAAAGCCCTTAACCCTCAACTGCTCAAGATGTAGTTCATCACAATTGTAAGTCGCTTTGGATTAAAGCATCCAAATGCTGTAAATGTAATTTGGTTGTTCCAAGTCTGTGATTTCTAGAATATTGCATCTTTCCAACATTACAAACTCATTCAAGTCCCCCAAGAAAGCTGGTCACCTACGAAAGGCAAATGCAAGAGAGGACAGGATTATGCGGAGAATCTCCATGGGTAATCAAGTGTTCATACATTGTTCTGTAATTTTGATCTCCTGTGTGTGTGTGTGTGTATATGTGTATCTCAGTACTATCGTAAAGTACTTAGTATTACTGTCTGTATCATGCAGTACTAAGTGTTATTGTCTATATGCAGAGGGAGCAGCCCAGAATCTCCTCTAGTCTCCTTTAGGATTAAGGCTGGGTCTCCTCTAGGCTCCTGTAGGATTAAGGCTGGGTCTCCTCTAGTCTTCTCTAGGATTAAGGCTGGGTCTGCCATTCTCACTACAAAGGATTAAACCCACTCTTGTCTCAGATGTACTTTGTGTCACCATGATCTTTACCTTACAGCTGCAGGCAAGATCTAACGGTAGCAGGATTAGGATCAATTATGCTTTTGTAGGAGTGTTTTTTCATGATTGATTCTAACCAATCAAGTCTCTGATGTTTTTTCATGATTTATTCTGACTAATCAAGTTTCGTATGTTTCACATGACGGTTGGTTGTTATTCTTCCATGTTTCTACCCAGGTTCCATGTTGGCTTCGTCCACGTTCACGTTCGCCTGAAGTTCTCAGCATAACGCCACGCCCCACGACCCTCCCTCTGCGCATCCCACCACGGATTGCCATCACACATGCAGATACAGACAGGTAACACCCTCACACACACACACACACACACACACACACACACACAGGTGAGCACATGCTAACACACTAAGACACAAAAGTAACCACACGCTAACTCACACACACAGGTAACCACACGCTAACTCACACACACAGGTAACGAACACAAAAAGGCGATCACAGGCACTGGCTGATTGCCACACCATGACAAATTGTTACACACACTGACATGGTAAAAACACACAGACAAGTAAGTTCATGCTAAAATATAGTACTGTGCGGTATAGTACCGCTAGGGAAATCAGATCACAATCTGGTTCTCCTACAGCCTCAGTACAAACCACTGGTACTGAGGCAGCCCGCCACCACACGCTCATTTAGAGTCTGGTCTCCTGAGGCAGAATAAGCCCTCAAGGACTGCTTTGAGACTACTGACTGGAGCTTGCTACTGCACAAAGGACTACTTAAACTTCTGTATGGACGTTGCTGTTCCCACAAAGACTGTACGATGCTTTCCAAATAACAAGCCCTGGATTACCAGTGATGTCAAGGACCTCCTCAACCAAAAGAAGGCGTTTAGAGACGGAGACTGGATAGAGCTTAAGCCCATGCAACGGGAACTCAAGGTTCGACTTGCCAAGGAGTCCTACAGGAAGAAGGTGGAGAGAGAGCTGCAGGAAGACAGCATGAAGGAGGTCTGGGATGCGATGAAAACCATCACAGGCTGCAACAATAGCAGTGGCAGGTCAGTAGACAGAGGTGTGGACAGAGCAAACCAATTTAACTCTATAACAGGTTTAATTGTTCTGATACTGCTGCCCCCTGCTCCCCTCCTCCTGCAGCAGCTAATCACCTCATCACCATTAACACCCCGGCAGATCAACTCTCACCCTCACTGCCACCACCATCACCGCCTCAATCAACTGGCATAAACATCCACTCCCACAGTCCCCCCACATTCACTGGGAGTTAACTGGGAGACCCCCTCCAACACGTCTTCAACCTGAGCCTGTGTTTCAGGAAGGTTCCAGTCATCTGGAAGACCTCCTGTGTCATTCCAGTTCCTAAGAGGACACACCCTATGGAGCTGAATGACTACAGACCAGTCGCATTTACATCCCACATGATGAAGACCATGGAAAGACTACTGCTGAACCTCCTCAGACCTCAGGTCCGCCATGCTGAGGACCCACTGCAGTTTGCATACCGGGAGAAGGTGGGGGTGGAGGATGCCATCCTCTATCTTCTGCACAGAGCTCATTTCTCATCTGGACAAGGGGAGCGGCGCTGTGAGGGTCATGATCTTTGACTTCTCCAGTGCCTTCAACACCATCCAGCCCCTCCTACTGAGAGACAAGCTAAAGGAGATAGGGGTGGATTCACATATGGTCACCTGGATCACGGGCTACCTCACTGGGAGATCACAGTATGTTCGAATCAGGAACTGCACCTCTGACACAGTGATCAGCAGCACAGGAGCACCACAGGGGACTATGCTCTCTCCAGTCCTGTTCACCCTGTACACATCAGACTTCAAATACAACTTGGAGTCATGCCACATGCAGAAGTTCTCAGATGACACTGCAATTGTGGAGTGTGTGTGTGAAGGACAAGATGGAGAGTACAGGAACCTTATAGAGGACTTTGTTGTGTGGCGCAAATCAAACCATCTGCAGTTGAACATCACAAAAACAAAGGAGATGCTAGTGGACTTCAGAAGGTCCAGGTTTTCTCTGCAGCCAGTCTCTACTGAGGGGGTTGATGTGGAGGTGGTCAGGACCTACAAATTTCTGGGAACACATCTGGATGACAAGCTAGACTGTCACACCTTTCACTCACCTATCACACGTGTTAACGTGACGTGAGAGTAAAGTGATTTGATTTAATTGGTACATTTTTATTGTTAAAGTGGAGAAGTGATGTTCCACGTCTTGGAATGCAGTTATCCATCTGCCCTATCTAAATGTGGTGTGAATGTGGTAGTGAAGTCTGTTAATGTTTTTGGATTAAAAGGTCCTCTGGAACTTTTTGTTTTGAACATTTTATAGGCTTGAAAATGTTCTAGTTGATTTTGTTTGTTGTGGGTAATGCATTTAGTATTTCACAACCATTCAGATATGGCAATTCTTACCTGGAAATGGTTTAATCTAAACATTTCCATCTTACATTTGCTTTTCATTGTTACATTTAATTTCTCATTTTAGATTTCTTTTCTCTATTGCATTATGGTCTGATTTCTGTTAATTTCTTTGTTTCGTAAGTTAGCAGTGCTACTAGCCAGCAGCTACTTATGCGTTGCTACATTATTAGTAGCTAAAGTGGTCTAATCTGGTCTGAACTGGTCTGATCTGATCTGAATTGAATTGAACTTACTGAATAGGAATGTTGTCAGTGCATTTTGCTGATGTTGTGGTCAGTGTTCTTTTTTTAGGTTTGAAGTGATATTAAAGTCTCATTCACTCTTCTGAAACAGTGTTCAGTTGTATTCTTTATTGATGGATCATACATCAAATCTCAGTGTGTAAAACTATAGTTTGTGTGCTGTTGTTTTTTTGCTGCCTTTCAAGCATGTTTTCATAGTAACCCCCCCCCCCCCACAGTGAGGTGGAGAATGGAGTTTCCCCATCAGAGCTCCAGTCCAGCCCAGGGATGGCACTGCACTCATGTCTCCCTCAGTGTCAGAGACGAGAGTCTTTCCTATACAGGTCTGACTCTGACTATGACCTGTCACCCAAGACTGTCTCACGCAACTCCTCCATGGCCAGTGAAGGGTACACACACACACACACACACTCACATGCATATGCGTGCACACTCACACGTGCATACACACTCACACACACTCACACGTGCATACACGCTCACACACACACACACACACACACACCTGCATACACGCTCACACACTCACACATGCTCTGGTATGGCACATCTGAAGCTCCTCTCTCTTGTTCTTCTCTCAGACACACTGCTGAAGATTTCATTGTCACTCCATTTGCTCAGGTGAGCTACAATATCATCTATACCTACAACAGCGACTACAACTACAATATCATCTACACCTACAACAGCGACTACAATTACAATTACACCATGTAACTTCAGAATAATCAGGGTTAGGCTTATTAGTTAAAGGGTTAGGGTTATCAGTTAAAGGATTAAACACAGCTTCAACCCACCTCTCTTTCTCTCCCTTCATCTCACCTCTTTTATTGTTATTCTGTCTCTTCTGTTTTATAGGTGCTGGCAAGCCTACGCTCTGTCAGAAATAATTTTACAATCCTGGCTAACCTCAACAGCTCCACTGTCAAGTTAGTAAACAGAGTTACTAACCCCCCTGAGTGTACTCTCTCTCTCCTCCCCTCCTCTAGTGTACTCTCTCTCTCCTCCCCTCCTCTAGTGTACTCTCTCCTCACCTCCGCTAGTGTACTCTCTCTCTCCTCCCCTCCTCTAGTGTACTCTCTCTCTCCTCCCCTCCTCTAGTGTACTCTCTCCTCCCCTCCTCTAGTGTACTCTCTCCTCCCCTCCTCTAGTGTACTCTCTCCTCACCTCCTCTAATGTACTCTCTCTCTCTCTCTCTCATCCTTGAGTGTACCACCTCCTTCCTCCCCTCCCCCACCTTCTCTGGTATTTTCCTGCTGCAAACATGTGTGATGTATTTGTAAATCTCTGTTTCTCCACAGGAGGTCACCAGTGAGTAATCAGTCTTCAGGTCTTCGGACCTCCCTTTCAGGTTAACACTCTCTGAAATACCCACCTATCCTCCCACACCCCGCCCCAAACTGGCTTTACATCTCTAGGGCTTTAATCTGATACTAAGCCTAACCCTAGTTAATCTGATACTAACCCTAACCCTTGTTAATCTGATACTAACCCTAACCCTAGTTAATCTGATACTAACCCTAACCCTATTCCTAACACTGAACTAGTTACTGTTACATTTGTTTGTGAGAGAGACTATAGAACACTACTGTAAGTTGCCCTGGACAAGATGTCTGCCATATGCTGGAAGTATAACACAATCTATGGTGCTCCTGGACAGCTGTTTTAGAGTGTGTGTGTGTGTTTTAGATCACCAGTATCAGCAGCTGACTCTGGAGACTTTGGCAGAGTTGGACTGGTGTTTGGATCAGCTAGAGACCATTCAGACACATCGCTCTGTTAGTGACATGGCATCCAGCAAGGTAATGCTCACACACACAGACACACACATGGATGTATGTACACAAACACACACATGCATATATATATATATATTGTGCTCAGATGGTTGCAATGAGAGGAACCGTAGCCAGAATTGAAGGGACTGAACTACCAGAAGGAAACCTTCTGATGAGGGCAGCTTCTGATGTTGAGGCAGCTGCAGGTACCTTGGCATCCCACAGGTAAATGGAAATCATGAAGAGGCCACCAGGAAAGCAGCCACAGCCAAATACCTCCAAAGAGTGGAGCAAGTCCTGAGAAACCAGTTGAATGAGAAGAACAAGATCCAGGCTATCAACACCTATGTTCTACCAGTCATCAGATACCCAGCTGGTATAATATCCTGGATGAAGAAGGATATAGAAGCCACTGACATAAATACAAGAAAACTCCTAACAATGAACAGAGGGTTTCACCCCATATCCAGCACTCTGAGGTTGTACACCAAGAGGAAGGAGGGGGGCCGAGGACTAGTGAGCATCAGAGCCACTGTCCAGGACGAAACTACAAGATCCAGGAATACATCAATAATATGGTCCAAAATGCAAAGATGCTTAGGGAGTAGCTCAGACAACAGAAGCCTGAGGAGGAGAGAAATGAGGAAGAGCAGGTGTCATCATGGGTGGATAAACCCCTGCATGGCATGTACCACAAGATCAGTAGAGGCTGGGACCTACCACACCAGACAAGACCCCAAATGCAGGCTGTGTAAATATGACCCTGAGATGATCCAGTACATAATAGCGAGGTGCAAGATGCTGCCAGGCAGAGTGTACATGGAACACCATAACCAAGTGACTGGCATAATATACAGAAACATCTGTGCTGAATATGGGCTGGAAGTTCCAAGGTTAAAGTGGGACACTCCACCAAGCGGTGGAGAACAACCAAGCTAAGATCCTGTGGGACTTCCAGATACAAACTGATTAAAATGGTATTGAATAACCAACCGTACACTGTGGTGATGGACACATGACAGAAAAGGGCTGTAGTGACATATATGAAAGTCCCATGTGAGAGTAACATCAGGCACAAGGAACACGAGAAAAATATCAAGGTCTGAAAGAATGTGGAAGGTAAAGGCAACAGTGGTTCCCATGGTAACAGGAGCACTAGGGTCTGTGACCAATCTGGGGGAGTGATTCCAACAGATCCCAGGAACAACACGCAAGATCTCCATCCAGAAGAGTGCAGTCCTGGGAACAGCAAAGACACTATGCAGGACCCTCAAACTCACATACTACACAGGACCTTCAACATCACAGGCCTCTGTTTTCTTTGTGCTGCACATGGTGAACTAGGATGATGAAAAAATCTAATTATAAATCACAGTGCAAAAACTTTCTTTGTGTGTATGTGTGTGTTCTCAGTTTAAGAGAATGTTGAACAGGGAGTTGTCTCACCTGTCAGAGATGAGTCGGTCTGGTAACCAGGTGTCTGAATACATCTCCACCACCTTTCTAGGTAGGTGTGTGTACTTGTGTATGTGTGTGTATGGGTAGGTAAAATTTGTACTCAATTAAATTTTTTTACATCCCAGTTGCTTTTACTTTTCAAAGGTTTTGCTCACATGTCCAAAACAGTGTATTGCAATAATTGCTGAATTCACATAAAATAGCGAATGTGTGCAGGTATGAGATGATTGATGAATGTGTGCAGATGTGAAACAGATTCCTCTTTGAAGAAATTATTATTATGTTTAAATATTTGTAATTTTCATATGTTATGTGATGCTTATTTGTATATACAGTTTGTGTGTGTGTGTGTGTGTGTGTGTGCTCGTGCGTGTTGGGGTTGGATATTTAGACCAACAGAATGAAGTGGACCTACCATCCCCCACTCTTAAGGAAAAGCCAATGAGTAACATCAGTGGAGTGAGGAAACTGTCTCGCACACACAGTCTTGGAAGCAGCCCAGTGCCTCGCTTTGGTGTCACTACTGAACATGAAGATGAGCTGGCAGAGGTAAAAACACATACCCACAAGCACACCCTTTCACGCGTTCAGCTGTGTAATTATTCTAAAACATCCAGCATCCTGAAAAGAAAGACATAAATCAGGACGAATACCTGTCTCTCTCTCCCTGACTCTCTCTCCTTGTCTGTTTGTCACTTGGTTGGTCTCTCTCTCCCCATCAATCTCTTTTCCCAATCTGTCTTTCTTCTTCTCTGTCTCTCTTCTCTTTATCTGTTTGTAGGTAATGGAGGATCTGAATAAGTGGAATTTTAACATATTTCAGATGGCTGAACTCTCCAATAACCAACCTCTCAGCTGCATCATGTTTTCCATATTCCAGGTGTGTACACGTGCATGTCTGCGTGCATGTCTGCGTGCGTGTCTGTGTGTGTGTGTGTGTGTGTGTGTGTGTGTGTGTGTGGGAGAGAGTGCCAGGACTATATTCTGAAGTGAACTGTTGAACCATTTTTTGCCACTACTGTATTTGTACATGACTTTTCTGATCACTGTGTGTGTGTGTGTGTGTGTGTGTGTGTGTGTGTGTGTGAGATAGGAGAGAGATCTGCTGAAGACATTCCGTATCCCTGTTGATACATTTGTGTCCTATGTTATGACACTAGAAGATCATTACCATAGCAACGTAGCATACCACAACAGTCTCCACGCTGCTGATGTCACCCAAAGTATCCATGTGCTGCTGTCAACGCCTGCCCTTGACGTGAGTGTGTGCGTGTGCATGCGCGCGCGTGTGTGTGTAGTCCTCCATATTTTCCTTGGTTTTTCACAGGTCAGGTCAGTTCTGACATGCTAGGGTTATGAGGAACTATTTAACTAGGGTTATGAGGAACTATTTAACTAGGGTTATGAGGAACTATTTAAATAGGGTTACAGCTAAAGCTCGTCAGGTGTTTGTTGACATTTAGACAAACCGTTTTATTTATAAAGCAGTATTCCATGAACATGGTAGTGAATGAGAGTTGTCAAGGCCAAAGCAGTTATGACATCTGAAAACACAAAACAAACACTATCCAGGTGATTATCCAGAAAGGGCAAACTCATGCTAAAGAGTCAGACAGAGGGCAGAAATGGGGAAATACAAAAACAGGTAGTCACCAACACAGCAAAGAAGAAACACATAGAAACACAAATAACACAAAGAAACACTTAGAAACACTTAAACACAAAGAACACATAGAAACACTCGGAGAGTGGCAGTACTAACAATAAAGCCGCTAACTATGAAGCCGCTAATAAAGAAACTGCTAATAAAGAGCTGCAGATGAATATATTATTAATAGTCTGATGATAATGATCCTTGGAAGCGCCGCACAGGCTGATGGGAGTTCATTTATGTGACAACAGTAAAGCTTTATTGGACATATTCAATGATGGTGTTGCAAAAGCAGTATTACAGTAAAACAACATGAATGAACCATTATAATAATAAGAAAATTAAGAACTCTAATAATAATAAACATGAAAGAACTGTAACTATAGCTGTAACTGGCATGATGAAGTACATGAAAGAACAGTAACTGTAACTATAGCTGTAACCGGATTGGTGGAGTACATGAAAGAACAGTAACTGTAACTATAGCTGTAACCGGATTAGTGGAGTACATGAAAGAAGATGAAGTAAAGATGAAGAGGAAAAAAGAAATAAAATAAAATAATAAAACAAAATCTCTCATCCTTCACTCTCTTTCTTCCATTCCCTCCTCTTTCTCTCTCTCTCTTTATTAGGATATTTTCACAGATTCTGTTTCTTTTTTTCCTCTTTATTAGGATGTTTTCACAGATTCTGAAGTCTTGGCTGCACTGTTTGCAGCTGCCATACATGATGTCGACCATCCAGGAGTCTCCAACCAGTTCCTCATCAACACCAGTAAGGCCAGTTCTAACTGTACTGTTACCCACATCAGCTCTAATGTTTCAGATTATAAAACCGGGAGTTGGTTTGCTTCTCATTGAGTAGGAAAGTTAAATTATTCTCACCTGGAGTTTAATTAAATCTTTAAAGTTGCAGAAACATCATTGGAAGTGGAAACTTTTTTTATGTTTACTTCCGGGCGGGGGGGGGGGGGGGGGGGGGGGGGGGGGGGGGGGGGGGGGGGGGGGGGGGGGGGGGGGGGGGGGGGGGG
>JAOYMR010000013.1:11233526-11249498 GCA_025802075.1 Tenebrosternarchus preto | reverse complement strand
GAAATTGGCTGCTCAAAATCTTTTGTCTCTTGGTCCCATTTCTTCTTTTAGCATTGTGAAGCTCTACTTACAACCTTAAGATCCAGTGGTGCAAAATCCAAATTCTTCCAATTTTTTAGCTGGTCTTAAGATTTTGATCAGGAGTGTATATGTGTGGGTGTGTGTGTGTGTATTTTATATACACACGTGTGTGTGTGTGTGTGTGTGTGTGTATACACTCAAACCCTTTAACTGCCTGAGAGACATGTCTCTTTTTAGAATGAGAATACCTGTGTGAGTTCATTGAGGTAAGATTTCACTCCAAGTGACCTGGGACTGCAGGGGGCTGCAAAAAACAAAAACAAATTGACAGACCCCAGACTGACAATGTTCCTCTACTGCCTCCATTATTAAGGTTTGTTAGGGTTAAGTAGGATGAGGGTTACCTAGGATCAGAGGTTGATAGGGTGACTTTTAGTTATAATCAGGGTTTGTTAGGGTGAGGGTTTGATATGGTTAGGGTTTGTTAGGGTGGGAGTTTGATATCATCTGCACAAGACTAGCACTACTGTTTAATGTAGGATTAGGGTTGGAGGAGTTTCTCTCATATTGTATTGGGACAGCAAGGCAAAAGGGGGCAGCTGAGTGAGCATTTCGCACACATTGAGACAGAGAAGGATTTTACCATGGGAGCTGCTGGCTTCAGAGTGACCAGCGGGGGTGCTCTCTTCCAGCACAGAGAAGTCAATCAAGTGGTAAGTCTTAATTGGACTAGCTGGATCTGTCATAATAGGGAGAGTATAGCCTTTCAGACCAGTTATTCACCAATCATCAAACGCGTATCTGTAGGTGGGTGTGTCTGCCGAACCCTGGCTCTTGTAATTCTGGTAAAACGCTGGGTGAGTCTCTGGGTCTTGCTTCTGTGTTTTCACTCTGTACAAGTTCATCACATGTGTTAGCTTGTCATTCCCTCGTAGTATCTCAGCTACACACACACACACACCATGGAATACAGAGAGAGTGATTCAGATTCAGTGATTCAGACACACTATGGAATACAGAGAGAGTGATTCAGATTCAGTAATTCAGAAAGTAATGGGTGTCAGTGAAACCTAAAGCTTCATCATCGTCCATGGTGTCACTGGCCAGTCTGAAGAGGATCGGTCTCAAACTATCACAGCGCTCATAGAGATCCTACATACAAACAGGTTTAGCCAATCACAGAGCTCATAGAAAGCCATTAGGCAACATTCACTAACATTATTTTAACATTCGTACAATACTAACACTTCAGTAACATCTACACGGAGATCAAACTACAATTAACTCCAACACAAAGTAGTTTTAACCTGAACACTGTTCCGACTTTAAAATACCACTTTTCAAGATCTGGTTGTTTGACATTGGTTGAATTAATTATGAGTAATTATGTAGCAGATAGTGTATGTTATGGAGTGAACCTAACCCTAACTCTCTCTCACCTGCACCTCCTCAGTGTGTTGTGTGTGCTGACGGCTCAGGAGAACTTTAAGTTGTGATGTGCAGATCTCCACCTCTTGAAGAGCATCGACACGCCTTGCCTCCTTTCCCATCTTTTCCTGCTCCTGGAAAAGACGTACACATGTGTGCACACCCAAATCCAGATGGAACTGGTGACACTGAGCATTAATGGTGCTGATATGACCTTTATTCACAGTGCTGGTCAGTATGGATCTGTTGGGTTAGGCAGTGCCTGTTAGGCTTGGATACAGAATTACTGTTGGTGATAGCTTTGAGGGTGGTAAATCTGGGACACACAGTCCTTATCCAATGTAGAAGCGTAATTAATACAGTGTTGGGTGGTAAATCTGGGACACACAGTCCTTATCCAGTGTATAAGTGTAATTAGTACAGTGGTGTGTGGTAGACTAAGGTAAATCCTCACCATTAAAAGGTGAATAATTTTTGGCATTTAACATGCTAACCCTAATTCCTGAGCCTAACCTTAGGTCACCCCATGGACATGCTTAAAGGAGCAATAAGTAATTTTTACAGTAATTCTTCTTCACATAAGCAAACATCTATTATACTACCAATATAGTGGTCTGGAGGTTTCAGAAATTCTGTACTAAAATTTGTTCAAACATGGCCACCTCCATGTGGGGGACCCGCTCTATGGAGCATAAACTCTAACCTTGTGTTAGTGTGTTTAAGGTTAACCCTAACCTACCCAATCCCCAATCCCTGTCCTACCCAATCCCTGTCCTACCCTAACCCTATATTACCCAACCCATGCCCTACCCAACCCTACCCCTAACCCCGTTAGTCTTCATATCATGTGAGCTGCACTTCATATAAGAAATAAATCACTTAATAGAAGAAATGTAAAGAAACAGTAATTAACAGTAATTTTAATGCAATTTTTGGTGGTAAAATTGACCTATTACTCCAACAAACACTACATTATTATGGAACCAAGCATTCAGTGTACCACCACAGGCACACACACACACACACACACACACACACTCCTTTCAGTGTGTTATCAGTCTGTTAAGCCATTCAACACACACTCTCTCACACTCACTTCTTTCAGTGTGTTCTTTATCAGTCTGTTAGCTGTTTGCAGGTCCTCTGGACGACTACTCTTCAGTAACCGTGACAACAACTACAACACAGGCAACATGCTCAGTTACAACTCCTTCCATTTTTACTTGTTATTTAGCAGGTTGGGGGTGTTTATCAAGGTGTTTAACCCTCCTGGCTCTTACCTGTGACTTCTCTTCATCATCAAACACAGATACCCCTACCCTGGGGCATGGAGGTGGCATTACCACAGTGTCCAGCAGTTTGGGGTCTTTTTTCACAATGCCTTAAAGATTAAATTTAGTTGAGTTTGGAGATGTTGATCTGAGAACAGTGTGGACTTTTAGCATTACCTTTAGGGTTAGCAGAAGCATTAATGATTGTATTTTAACGCTAGTTTGCAGTATGGTTGCTAGCATTAGCATTAGGGTTAACATTAGCGTTAAGGCCTGTATAAGAGTCGGCAGTGTGTGGTCTGATGTGTAGTGATGTGTGTGGTCTGATGTGTGTAGTGATGTGTGTGGTCTGATGTGCGTAGCTTGATGTGCGTGGTCTCATGTGTGTATGATCTGATGTGTGTGTGGTCTGATTTGTGCAGTGATTAATTAAAGTGTACAGATATCTGACCTTGTTTTTTTAACATGCGATATGCTTCCTGCACCTTTGGTTCATCTTTCAGCCACAGAGTCCAGCTATACAGAACCTCTGTCACCCTCAGCTTCACCAAGGCTGTGCTCCAGGTGCCCAGGTACTACACACACACACACACACACATTTATATTCATCACTGTTATTGATTATTAGCTTTTGTTCCACCACAACTCTGCTCATCTGTTCACACAGATGGTTAAACCACAAATCAGTTTAAAATTTGTACAAAATAAATATTTTCTGAGCACTAAAGTAATATTTTAGCTCATTTTATTATTTATGGCTCATCTCTACTCTGGTGCTAATTATTTATTTCTTTATAGACAGACAGACAGATCACTTTATTGATCCCAGAGAGAAATTCTCACAGTGTCACAGCATAGTACAGAAAAACAGTAGTAAGGAATCCTAATCTCAGATAAATAAATAAAGCAGAATATATATAAGATGCAGTAGAACTAAGATTAAAAATACAGAATAAGTGTAAAGTATCAGTACATTATAACTATTAATAGGAAAGAATAAGTATAAAGTATCAGTACATTATAACTATTAAAAGGACAGAATAAGTGTAAAGTACTAGTACATTATAACTGTATTAACAGGACAGAATGAGTGTAAAGTATCAGTACATTATAACTGTATTAAAAGGACAGAATAAGCGTAGCTAAAGCACCAACATAACCAATTAATGTCCACTGAATAAAAAAGGACCAATTTAACTAAGAATTTGAACTAGGGCTAACCTTGTAGATTATTAATTTTTAAAATAGGCCTAACCTTGTAAATTATAAATATTTGAACTGAAACTAAGATATAAATAATTAATCTCTGAACTAGTGATATCACTGTAGGTTATTAGACTCTGAGCTATGGTTAACCCTGTAGCTGGCGGGTTTGTACCTTTGGTGAGAGCACTTTGATGAGTTCATTCAGAAATCTGAATTTAGCAGCTTCACTGTGAAAACGTTTCCCACAGTTATTCATGCACACCTCCAGCAACTGGGAAAACATTAAGAAACCAGGACTTTATTACACACTAGAGAGAAACATGAAGAAAAAAGGACTTTATTATACACTAGAGAGAAAGCAGGACTCACTTAATAGTTCTACAACAACTACTACTACTGATAACCCCACCTCTCCAAAGTAAAGGGTTTCTCAGGTTTAAAGTGGTAAATACAGAATTGGCGTTAAAATTATTGGAGTTTAATTGAATTATCTCAGCAGACATGGTGGTTCTAACCCTAGTGGTCATTGGAGTTTTTGCAGATCTTACAGTAAGTGCTTGTAGAGATTCTCTCTCCTGAGGAGACTGAATTTTGTGTGCCAATAGCCGCATGGCAACTTGGGGCCTAAACACACACAGACAAGTTTTTTCAAGTGAAAGAAAAAAAGCATTAACAGAAATAATGTGTAGCAGTAAAAGTACAACTAAGTTGATTCTCATTCTTGCAAGTTCACTGGATTCTGTATGTACAGCAAAGTGTTCATTAAAAGTGAGAGAGGTAGCCCTTAGACAGATTATGGGCAGGGTTAATGACTATCAGAACAGTCTAGAGAATGATATCCAGAAATCAGAAGGCAAAGGATATCCAGAATAATGAAGGGAGAACTGGTAAGATTATAATTAAAAACACGAGATTCACAGGAGAAAGAGCTTAGAATTACTAGCAATTAGCGTTAACAAGGAACAGATAAGGGAAAGGATTTAATTGCTGTGAGCCATGCTCCAGTGACGCGTGATATGACACTTCTGTGACACTATGGACTTAATGTAATCTTTAGGTCCCAGTGTGATCATGTGATCATCAGACACTCTGTGAAGATACTTTGCTTCTGTGGCTGTGTGTGTGTGTGTGGTGTGTGCATGTGTCTCACCCATCTGGCTGTGCATTGACCTGCTGGTAGAATCCCTGGATACAGTCCCACCTCTCTGATGTGTTCTCTGGGTCTGTTACCTTACCTTACACATTATAAAGTTAAATGGATGAGTTTAGATTTTTTTTTGGTACAAAATATAAATCTATGTCAGTCTAATTTGATAAAAGCACCATCTTGTCATTAACAAAATGTGTCTATTATCTATATTATTATCTATAGCTGCAAAAATTGATAACCCTTGTGGCTGTGACTTCATCTAACACATTGTTGAGACAAAGTGAACTTCTATGTTAACTGATGACCTCTGATGACCTTTCAGGTGTGCATTTGACCTCCCATGTGAATGCAATCACATTTGAAAATAGATTTTTACAAGACCATGGTGGCCACTATGGTAGCACAAACCCCAGTACTTGAGTGACAGAGATCGCTGTGGTGACACAAACAGTACATGAGTGTCAGAGATCGCTATAGTGATACAAACAGCACATGAGTGACAGAGATCGCTATGGTGATGCACAAGATCTGCAGGCATCTCTTGTGCTTAATATCTGTGTCCAACTAGGAAAACTAAACAAAACTGGTGATGTGAGGTCCCAAAGGAAACCACTACTTTAAAAAAATCTCAGGTTTGTTTAATCTTGCTGTGTTAATTTTTAGTTTGATGGCACAAAGACAAGCATGAGCTCTGGAGAGTCCCGAGCGCTGCATAGCGCTGCCACTCTAAACAGGAATTATAATGTTCTAAAATCACATGACAACACGCATGACGCTTCCGTTCTCAGTTCAAAAACTCAATTTAACTACATGACAAATTTAATCCAACACCAAAAAACTTTGAACATGCAGTCGCACAATATCGACTAATAAACTAAAGACAGCGTTTACGTTTAGATTTGAATAGATTACTTCAGGCAGAACTGTCAGTCTTGAAATGTAACGGTTAAGTCAGTCTTCCTGACTCACGATACTCATACGATAAATAATTGTAGAACATCGATTACTGCGTTAACTTCGATAGTTATTCTGTAATTTCGCCATTTTATTATTTGCAATCTTTACATTACCTGGACAAAACAAAACTACGTTTACCTACACCAGGTGTCGCTTCAAAATACGTCTGTGTATGCAACAATGAGTACAAACATGTTTTCTGGGTTTCTTGAGTTATAATCATAAAATAAACCTACTCAGCCACGTTTCTAGAGCGCTGGAGCTCTCCTCCGTCGCCATGTCCGTCTGATGCAGAAGCGTCGTGGTTGCAGCGTCTCTTTTCGCAGCTGAGCATGTGACAAGGTGCTCGAGTCACGCTGCCAAAATCGGTCGTCCTGCCTGCCGTCACGATATGTATTTCCATTTGCCGCAAGAAACGGCAAATGCTAAAAAAATAACCACAGAAATCAGGACACCAGTAAACTTTTTTTTTTTTTTTTTTAAAGACTGGTCTAAACACCTTTACCCCTCCTAATTTTCTTAAAATTCATTCCAGGGAAGTAATGAAATGAGTACTTCCCTATATCAAGAGGTAAACAATAACTCGGACAACATTTACACAAAACAACTTTATTTTGTACAAAACAAACATGGTGTAAGTCAGAATGGCAGTCTGAACTCCACAGACCAAGATGGTGTTCTAGAACTCTCTGTAGTCCGAGTTAGTGTTCTAGAACTCTCTGCAGGCGACAACAGACTTCTTGCGCACCCAAAGAAATCATGATCTCACTCACACTTGGTCCCTGCTGGGGAGAGAAAGACATTCTGTTAGATCTTCCTAACAGGAACACTCAGATAAACCCATATCTTACAAATCATGGTGTGTGTGTGTGTGTGTGTGTGTGTTACCTGTTCTCCACTAAGTGCCAGACGGAGGATCTTCATGGCTGAACTGTATTTAGTTTTCTTCAGTTTTTCAGGAATGAGCTTCAGTTCAGCAGTCAGAAACTCAGCAGTGTACTGATTCCCACAGCCCCGTACCATCCTACACACATACACGCACACGCTTCAGTTCAGTGTAGCGATTCCCATAACCCTGTTAACCCACACATACGTTTGCTAATACAGGAAGTAGCCAAGTCTCACTGTATGGTGAGAGCAGTGTGCACACCCACCCTCTCCTGGGGTGAATACATTTGTACAAGTCATTAGATGAATACATCTGCATAAGATATTAGATGCAGTAATTAAGATATTAAATGCAGGTCTCACTGTATGGTGAGAGTAAGGATATCTTGTACTTCTGAACTCATCTCCTCCAACTGTTGATGGGATACTGAGGGGCGGAGCCACAAGTAAGAGTACATTGGAATGAGAAGCTCTTTCACTGAGGTGATGTGACCCTACACACACACACACGCATTTATGTACGTACATACATACACAAGCACATGAAGAAAGAAGAAAAAAAAGGTTAAGTGCAGGAAGTGATGAGATTATACTTTAAGTTTAGTTTTAGTTAAAGGAGACGGTCACCTTCCTCAGGTGTAGCACCCTCTGGATGTAGCTAGGCTCCAGGACACTCTGATCTATCACACTTCCATACATTTGTGTGATGTCATTTCTTATCTCATCCACAAGGTGGAAGCACAAACTTTTATCTTCAATCCTTTGCTGTAAGTGAATCCTATAAACACAGATGGTACGTACCTTTAGTAAACTATACAGACAGATGGTATGTACCTTTAATAAATTAACAGTTCAAAGAAAATTTGAGCATGTTGTAAAAAAAAAGGAAAAACACACCCAAACAAAAGTAAAAAAAAATCCTTTATTAGTCCCACAGTGGGGAAAGTTTATATTAGTGCAGCAGAGATGTATTTAAATAGGGTTAGTGTAAATGCTTAGAGATGTTCAGCCCTTTGCCAAGACTCTTCTCCAGTCTTAGTGTATTTTCAAGGTAAATACATATGTGCAGATATTTGTCAGTATGACACTGTCTGACCTCCCTGTGAATTGTGGTTGAACTGAACCCTAAATTTAACCTCAAGTCTAACCCTAATTGAACCCTAATCCTTGTTGTTGAACTGAATCCCCTGCCTTGGTGTTGCTAGTACTGGACTACTTTATGGATGTCTGACTGTTTACAGGGCCAAATGACCTTAGTAGGTATCTAATATGTGTTGGGCGACCTGCTGACCTGTGTGTGTGTGTGTGTGTGTCCTATGTGTTGGGCAACCTGTTGACCTGTGTGTGTGTGTGTCTCCTATGTGTTGGGCGACCTTCTGACCTTTGTTAGGGTTGTGTTAGGGTTGTATTGGTTCACCTGTTGAATTCAGGCAGTTTGTCCAAGTCAAGCAGAGCAGAGTGAGTCGTAATCTTCACCACGTTAAACTCACTGATCAGATCATCAAGCCTTCGGCCCAGACGTTTACCTTAAATACATAAATCAATTCCAGACTCAGAACACACTCTCTGACTCACTCACTTAAACCACTGAATCCCAGATTCACTCTCTGACTCACTCACTTAACTACTGAATCCCTGACTTACTCTGTGACTCAGCTGCTAAGTCACTGACTCACTGTTGAATCCAGATCCACAGTGTGTAATCAGGTCCAGAAGTGCTTCAGGCAGTACCCCCTGCTGTTTGAAGTGCTGGATGTAGATGTCTCCCTGCCGCTTGGACAGCTTGCTGCCATCACGGTTCAGTAGGAGGGGCAAGTGGGCATAAGTGGGTGGAGTCTTGCCCAGGGCCCGGTACAGCTGCAGGTGTTTACAGGTGGATACAAGCCACTCTGAGCCACGCAATACGTGACTGATGTCCATGTGCACATCGTCCACCACGTTGGCTAGGTGGTATGTGGGAAAACCATCTGCCTTGATGATCACTGGGTCACCCTCCACCTCTGCCACATCATGTCTTGTCCAGCCAAACACCAGATCCTCAAACGGCTCAGAGTCCAAGGACAGCCGAAACCGAATCACATAGGGAGCACCAGCAGCCAGCTTCTCCTGAACATGGTTAGCCTTCAGCTGCCTACACCTGTTATCATACCTGCAAAGAGAGAGGACACAGGTTCAGTATATAATGAATCCTCACCCTATAAATATAAAAGGTGTGACTGTGTGTTTTACTGATATTTGTGACTGCGTGCATGTCTATCACCCTGGTGTTTGTGTTTAACTGTATATTTGTAACTGTATTTTAATGTGGTATGTGTATGTGTGGTACTGTGGTGTTTATGCATGTTACTGTGTTTATTTACTCATGTATTTGTGTGTGTGCTATTGTGGTATTTGTGTATGTGTATTATTGTGGGTGTGTGTTACTGTGATATTTTTGTGTTTGTGTGTGGGTGTGTTACCGTGGTGTTTGTCCACTGCGCAGTGCATCCTTCTTTAGCAGCTCCAGTCTCTGATTGGTGCAGAAGCAGTGGTAGGCGTGGCCTGACTCCAGCAAAGATGCAGCCGCAGCAGAGTACAGATGTAGCCGCTGAGACTGAATATATGGACCATAGAGACCCCCTGTATAGACACTCTCATCAGGAGGAATACCTACACACACACACACACAACATATGGACCCTAGAGACCCCCTGTATACACAGTCTCATCAGGAGGAATACCTACTCACACACACACATCACAAACTATGATGTTGCTATAGTAACATTTCTGATTTGTTGTACCAGCCCATTCTAGCATGTGCTGGATGTTCTGGGCCGCCCCAGGGACGAGACGGGATTGGTCCGTGTCCTCCAGTCTCAGGATGAACGTCCCGCCCTGCTGCCTGGCAAACAGGAAGTTATAAAGTGCTGTGCGCAGGCCTCCCAGGTGCATAAACCCTGACAACAAATAGAACACTGCATGAGAGAGTGTCTGTATGTAACACTGTGTGTGTGTGCAAAAGAACAGAATGGATATTCACAATTAAAACAGTGTGTTTGTGCACAGTGTGTTTGAGTGGTGACACTCTTAAGGTCATGACAGTCATTTATTTTATTAACTTTTCATGATTCCTAACATTTGAAGTGTAGATTCACATACAGGAGGAATTTTGCAGGAGGAGCAGGTGATAAGATCGAAAGTAATATCAGAGACATTAGTAGGTATTTGCGTCAAAGGATTTTGGGGGGTATAAAGAAAACAATTCTTAATTTATTCAGATATCTAATACAATCAGCTCACATGAGCAGCTAAACTGAGTTGGATATTTGAATTCTGAAATACCTGATCCGAACTACGTTCTTTTAAAACAGTATTACCTAGCTTTGCTCGGATTCATGCGTACTGAGGTTGCCCTGACTATTCTACTCGATATGAAACGAGTAACTGCATGTCCCTTTAATTGCCTTTGTAAGCATTCTTAGTTACAGTCTAGCAATCTGAATCTTTAGCTATCCGTGCTGGTAAAACCCTTACTGATTCCCGTTTGAATGCTGTGTGTTCAGGCAGGTACATCCTGATGCTTACCCGTGGGACTAGGGGCGAATCTGACTCTGACTTCGCGCTCCCTGGAGGAAAGACTCGTAGCCGGTACCTTGTAAGTCCGAAGGTGTTTGCCACACTTACGGTGGGCGGCGGAAGACGTTGATTCAGAAAAGTTACGACCCGAGTTTGCACTGGCTGTCATAGAGATCCCACTTGTAATAAATGTTCTGCAGTAGAGTTCGCAGAAACGAAAAAGGTTGCGCAGAGTCTCCACGCGTTGTGACGAGTACATGACCATGTTATATGGAGAGTTTCTACAACACACTGCAGAAAAACAGAACGAGCTCGCGGGTTCGTTTATAATAAATTCGTGTAGAACACGAGCACAGCACAAATATTGTTTCAGTTTCCCGTTAAACACATGTTCCATCATCTACTAATGACCTCTGTGGTTGACAACGAGACGTGTACCGGAACTTACGTACAGCTTCAAACGATGTTCGCATTTCAAAATAAAAGCGCTTACTGAGTTTTTTCTTGCTTCATAGTTTGAACATCGGCCATCTAGAGCAGTGGTCCCCAACCCCCGTTGGAACTGTACAAAGCTGTACAACAAGAATACATTATTCCCGTTGTATTTACTGTCTGAATCTGAACGATGTTTTATTTTGAAAACTCACAGAATTATCTACGCCACATCTGTTTATGATTCACTCTTGACGCATGTTTGCCCCAGTCACATGGCGACCTTAAAGTAGCTGCTCCGACCGGTAACACACAATATATTACCGCTAAATTAAAACTCCCAAGCTGGCAAAATGAAAAAAACAAAAACAAAAAAAAACCGTCTTTGTAAAGTTTATTTGCGCAAAGAGCCAGTTAGGAGACGGAAGAAGTGCCTACGACTTCAAAGAAAACGAAAGATGCATTTAACAGACAATACCAGGAGTCCTGCTTGAAATATGGATTTATTGTCGTTCCCACGCAACAAACTGCTTCGCCACATGGAGACCAAGCATTCTGCATAAAAAAGGCTTATCTTCAAACAACAATAACCACCTTACTCTGTCAGTATATGAACAATAACAGTACACAAACAACAATAACCACCTTACTCTGTCAGTACACGAACAATAACAGTACACAAACAATAACAATAACCACCTTACCCTGTCAGTACACGAACAATAACAGTACACAAACAATAACAATAACCACCTTACTCTGTCAGTACACAAACAATAACAGTACACAAACAATAACAATAACCACCTTACTATGTCAGTAGGAAAACGGGATACAACCTCGTTTTCACATTAATTACAAAAGTAACATGCAACTCCCTGAACAATAATAATTTCATTCAATTTAATTGTGCACCACTGGGGATCAAACCTGCACTCGTCTGGTGATCAGCCTGGCACACCTGAGACCACTGACCAACATGACCTACACACCTGAGATCACTACCCAACATGACCTACACCCCTGAGATTACTACTGAACATGAGATCACTACCCAACATGACCTACACACCTGAGACCACTGACCAACATGACCTACACACCTGAGACCACTGACCAACATGACCTACACACCTGAGATCACTGACCAACATGACCTACACATTCAGCATGTATGAAATAAAGGATCTTTATGTGACTAATTTTGTTTGAATGAAGTTTGACATTCATTCTTTAGGTCAACATTTAGCTAGTTATCCAGAATATTATGTGATGTTCAGAATATTATGGATTGGCAGTGAGAATTGTTTTTATTAATAATGAAAACATTTTAGTAAAGATATTATTATTGTTGCTGTTATTACAATTTTAGTAAAGATATTATTATTATTTTATTTTTTTTAGTAAAGATATAATTATTGTTGCTGTAATTACTATTTTAGTAAAGATATTTATTATTTATTATTATTATTATTATTATTATTATTATTATTTTATTAAAGATATTATTGTTGCTGTTATTACTATTTTAGTAAATATATTATTATTGTTGCTGTTATTACTATTTCTACTAATCACTAGCGAATGATGTTATTCCTTGCCAAATAAGAAAAAAAATCCCTTTTAGTTCAAAGGAAAGTTATGCTGGTGCATGTTTCTAAGCACCTCAGATCTAATTCTAACCCTGGACCAGTCCAATTCTAACACTAACCCTGGACCAGTCCAGTTCTAACCCTAAACCTGGACCAGTCCAATTCTAACACTAACTCTGGATCAGTCCAGTTCTAACCCTAAACCTGGACCAGTCCAATTTTAACATTAACCCTGGACCAGTCCAGTTCTAACACTAACCCTGGATCAGTCCAGTTCTAACATTAACCCTGGACCAGTCCAATTCTAACACTAACTGTGGACCAGTTCTGTGCTCTTCTAAGATTTTTACAGCACCACAGGTGGCACACAGATGATGTTCATGTGAAGCATGCAGTGATGTCAGTAGCAGAAGCTCTGGACATTCTTCACATTTCATGGTTATTGGCTTCACATTCTTCACATTTTATGGTTATTTGTTTACAGAATGCCAGAGAATTATGCTTGTGTGAGAGTTCTACAGCTATGCACAGCAAAGTACAAATATGAATATAATAATATAATAATATAATATAATAATGTGTGTGTGTGTGTGTGTGTTTGTGTGTGTGTGTGTGCGTGCGTGTGTGTGTGTGTATGTATGCAAAGGTGAGTAACTGCAGAGTACTTTCGTAACATAGTCGACACTTCAAATTTTCAGTGAAAGCAGGACTTTCTGGACAGACATCCTTCAAAGTGGTTTGAATTTTTTGGAGGATATTTAAATACCATTCATTACCTGGGGTTTTAAAGTTCCAAGAGTGTAGATCAGTGTTCTTTACAGGTCTGTACAGGGGCCTGTACAGGTTCTGCTTCTTTAAGGTACACTGAGATCATTGTTGGCCTGAATGTAGTTTAACAAAACTGCTTCATGATTGTCAGACTGCATTTCAGTACAGGCCTGTCATTTACTTTTGTTCAGGTTTTAATTTAGGTTTTACTAGCAAAGAAAGCAATATCTTTGCCAGCTTGTCATTTGGTTACTGTCAGAACTGTCAGTGAAATGTCAGGGCATGTCCCTCTAGCAAATTGTTAAAAAGGTTTCGGTGAAGGTTGATCATTTCGTTCTCATGTGTCACAGCAGGATGGGGTGGTTGCAGTTATTAATAACTGAGATTATCACATATTTATGGTTCTGAATATTGCCTTAAGGGCCCTTCATGTTTCTGGTTAGCGTTGGTTATTATAGTAGCTAAGCTCCAGGAAGTCATTTACTAATGAAGCTTACAAAAACAAGGTAATAATAGGCTACTGTTTGGTTGTGGTAGCTGATGCTGTTACCAGAGAGACATCACATGGTGTGATGCTAAGCTCTGTAATGGGATTGTGTTAGACAGTATATGGGTGGTTGTCCTGCACCCAGCCCTGCGTGTATGACCCTGCCCTTCTCATCACTGCATGTCCAAAAAATAATAATTTTTAAATATGCTCTGTGATTCTGTGATGCAAGTAGAACAACTAACAGTGATGATTATTTTTGAGAACATTGTAGAATGTGGAAGGAAGGGAGTGACACAAAGTTTTTAAAAAAATGTTTGTTGTAAATGCATAATAATAAATATGTAAAAAATATATACATAAATATAAATATGTAAACATAAATACATATACATGTTTATGCCAAGAAGTAGACTCTGCACAGCTTTTATTGTTCTTCAGTGTTTAGCAGGAAGATTGAGTGAGTTGGACTATATTAATATACAGGTGCTGGTCATAATATTAGAATATCATGAAAAAGTTTATGTATTTCAGTAATTCCATTCAAAAAGTGAAACTTGTATATTATATTCATTCATTACACACAGACTGGTATATTTCAAATGTTATTTCTTTTAATTTTGATGATTGTAACTGACAACTAATGAAAATCCCAAATCTCAGAAAATTAGAATATTACTTAAGACCAATACAAAAAAATTATTTTTAGAAATGCTGGCCAACTGAAAAGTATGAACATGAAAAGTATGAACATGAAAAGTATGAGCATATACAGCACTCAATATTTAGCTGTGGCTCCTTTGACCTGGATTACTGCAGCAATGTGGCGTGGCATGGAGTCGATCAGTCTGTGACACTGCTCAAGTGTTATGAGAGCCCAGGTTGCTCTGATAGTGGCCTTCAGCTCTTCTGAATTGTTGGGTCGGTTTATCACATCTTCCTCTTCTCAATACCCCACAGATTTTCTATGGGGTTAAGGTCAGGCGAGTTTGCTGGCCAATTAAGAACAGAGATACCATAGTCCTTAAACCAGATACTGGTAGCTTTGGCACTGTACGGGTGCCAAGTCCTGTTGGAAAATGAAATCTGCATCTCCAAAAAGGTGGCCAGCAGCAGGAAGCATGAAGTGCTCTAAAACTACCTGGTAAATGGCTGTGTTGACCTTGGACCTCAGAAAACACAATGGACCAACACCAGCAGATGACATGGTACCCTAAACCATCATTGACTGTTGAAACTTTAGACTGGACCTAAAGCAACGTGGATTCTGTGCCTCTCATATCTTCCTCCAGGCTCTGTGACCTTGATTTCCGAAGGAAATGGAAAATTTACTTTCATCAGAGAACATAACTTTGGACCACTCAGCAGCAGTCCAGTCCTTTTTGTCTTTAGCCCAGGCAAGACGCTTCTGACGCTGTCTCTTGTTCAAAAGTGGCTTGACACAAGGAATGTGACGGCTGAAACCCATGACTTGCATACATCTGTGCATGGTGATTCTTGAAGCACTGACTCCAGCTGCAGTCAACTCTTTGTGAATCTCCCCCACATTTTTGAATGGGTTTTGTTTCACAATCCTCTCCAGGATGCAGTTATCCCTATTGCTTGTACACTTTTTTCTACCACATCTTTTCCTTCCCTTCACCTCTCTATTAGTGTGCTTGGACACAGAGCTCTGTGAACAGCCAGCCTCTTTAGCAATGACCTTTTGTGTCTTGTCCTCCTTGTGCAAGGTGTCAATGGACGTCTTTTGGACAACTGTCAAGTCAGCAGTCTCCCCCCATGATTGTGTAAACAAGGTAAGATGGTTTCAGCCAGTTGAGAACCACCATAACCTTGTTTGGATCCATGGAGATGTTATCCTGCATAATAGTACACGTTAAGAAGGTGATTGAGGATTTCTAAAATTCAAATTTTTCTGCTTTAACCTATAAACATTGTTGTCAGAGATGTGTGAAAACCGCTAAACCGATGTCATCCTTATAGACAATAAGGAATTTTTCAGTCATGTCACAGAAGATCTCATCCATGAATGCTTGAAGCACAGAAGAGCTGTTAGTGAGACCATATGATGCCATTATCTATGGAGAGGAATCAGTGCCTAATTGAAAAGTAAACCCTACTGGGCAAAAATGGAAAAGCAATCCACAAAATGCATTGCTTTTCCTTACTAACATGCAGAAAACGTGCCAAAATGAAATACAAAACCACTATTAC
>JAOYMR010000013.1:11203211-11228560 GCA_025802075.1 Tenebrosternarchus preto | reverse complement strand
CACACATAATCATGATGAATAACCACACAGTGATAACCACACATAACCACACAGTGATAACCACACATAACCACACATAACCATGATGAATAACCACACAATGTAAACCTGGGTTAAATTGACCTTTGTTCTGTATTTTTTCTGTATTTGTAGATTAAACAGGTGTAGTCTCACATTTAAGTCCTGTGCAATCATAGCACCGGTTCTACAATTAAAAGACTCTACCCTAAGAGAACTGGATCTTAGTAACAATGACATTGAGGATTCGGGAGTGAAGGTTCTCTCTGATGGACTGATGAGTTTACACTGTAAACTGGAGATACTGCGGTGAGTCTATAATCCTTTATTTACACATGTTGAACTGAAAGATGTTGTACTAGCATGGAGAAACATGGTTTGAACATTTTGAACATGGTGATATTAATGGTACAGACTGGCTTTGCTGGGTCCTAATGATATTTGTCACTTTCTCACGCTTACTTCTCTGCAGGTTGTCTGGTTGTTTGGTCACACAGGAAGGTTGTTCTTATCTGGCTTCAGCTCTGAGCTCAAACCCTTCACACCTGAAAGAACTGGATCTGACCTACAACCATCCAGGAGAGTCTGGAGTGAAGCTGCTGAAAGATTCTTCCTGCAGGCTGGAAACTCTCAGGTATGTAGAATGTAATCCATACTCACACCGGTTGTTGGTCGTAACACAAAATCCTCCACCTTTACAACTATACAAGAATTCCTGTTTTTTACTGATAAGGCTCTCATACTACTTGTCCACAAAAAATATTTTTCATGAAGTTAAAAGTATAAAAAAAATTATATTGAAGTAAAAATTAATGTACAAAAATAGGGCATTTTAAGGCAGTAAACAAAATCAATTCTTCTATACTAAAATTAGCCAAGTTAACATCAAGTCTATTTTTTAAAAGCTTCCAAAAATGACCATTATAAGATGCTATAAGTCGCTCTGCATAAGAGCAACTGCTAAACGCCTACAATGTCTCCCATAATCATAGACAGAAGATCAAATTTATAGTTATTTCTTTATCAAGAAACAGAGCAATAGTTGGAAGTCTGAGTATTCTGTCTCTCCTGCATAGTGAGGAGAATTGTGTAAGAATCAGAACGCAGTACATTTAGATGATTTAACAGATGCTCCTGGGTAGTGCAACTTAGAACAGTGCTTAATAAAATTACATAAAGAAGTCTCTACTCTCAGTTAACATTAAATTTCATTAAAAGTTCAGATGAGGTGATTGGATCGTGACACTTTTTTTCTCTCCCACACATTCTAAATTTACAAATGGTAACAAAATTGTTCCTTAATTTGATTCTCATGTATTGAGTGTCTGGTGAGCAGTGTCTTCCTGTACTCAGTCAGTGCTCTGTCATTGGTCTACGTTACAATGTCAACCACCTTTGCTCTTTACCCAATTCCAATGTTTGGTCAGCACACTGAAAAGAGGAGTCTGCTAGCTGGAACAGTCACCATAGAGAAACAGCTCTTGGTACGCTTAACAGTCTGCTATAATTAGGCATATGTATAGCACAAATTTCTAAGATCAAATTTGTTGATATAGCATGTCTTACGACAGACGCCACAAAGCAGCTTTACAATTGTATGGGTCCAGACTCCAATGAGCAAGTGAAGGGCGACAGGGGCAAAGGGGTAAGAAGAAACCTTGGGAGGACCAAGACTCAAAAAGGAAACCATCCTCCACTGGGCAGCCCATCTACTCATAAACACTGCAGCAATAGAAAAACTTAATAATTAGATGGCGGCCAACACTGGGTTAAATAGACAACAAGTAATGAATCCCAACAGTTCACAAGTGTGCATGGAGAGTTGCAATGGAGACCAAATCAGTATTTTGGTGAAGGAGACCTCTACTGGCAAAGCACTGGTAGTACAACTAAGGGGACCATAAGATCACAAACAGATCACAAACAGAAAAACACACTGGTGAGTTAATTTGATATTCATATTTCTTTCCCTTTTTCCAGACTGGAGTACGGAAGTAAGCTCAGAATCAAACCAGGGCTTGAAAAATGTAGGCTTCTCTCTCTCTTGCTCATCTTTCAGTCCCTTACATACTCATTCTGTGCTTGAGATGTTCCCTCCTCTAATGTCTCTTCTTGTGTGTAGATGTGTGTGACCTCACACTGGACCCAAACACAGCACGCACTCGTCTCTATCTGTCTGAGGGGAACAGAAAGGTGATGCGTGTGAGAGAGAAGCAGTTGTATCTTGATCATCCAGAGAGATTTGATGTGTGGGCTCAGGTGCTGTGTAAAGAGAGTCTTTCTACATGCTGTTACTGGGAGGCTGAGCTGAGTGGAGGGGAGTCTGCAATAGCAGTGGCATATAGAGGAATAAACAGGAAAGGGCAAAGTCGAGACTGTGAGTTTGGGTCCAACAGTAACTCCTGGAGTCTCCTCTGCTTTAAGGACAGATATGCTGCCTGGCATGATAACAGGAACACAGACATCCCTGCCCTTCCCTCCAGATGCAACAGAGTAGGAGTGTATCTGGACTGGCCTGCCGGCACCCTGTCCTTCTACAGCGTGTCCCCTTACACTCGCAAACTGAGCCACATACACACATTCCACTCCACGTTCACCGAGCCCCTTTATGCGGGGTTTGGGATTTATGATGAGGATTCCTCAGTTTATCTGTGTCCCATGGAGTAGGTTCAGAGAATACCTAGATCATTTCTTCATGGTGCTTTATCACAATTTGCAGCCTGATGTTTGCCCAGTGGTTTGATTCGTATACTGAACATGCTGGGCAGACAACAGGATAAAACCTCCAAGCTACTGTACTGGATAAAGGTGCCACATTCACCAGCAACTGGGCATCTCTGGATGCTTCAACACCAAAGTGCCGTGTTTAGCTGTTTTTTGGTTATCAATTTGCTGTTTTTGCCTAATTTCAATTAGTACTGAATGAATTCTTAATAATGAATTCTTACTTGTACATATTAATATTTAACATTATAATATTCTGAACTGTTAAAATTATACTGTCATCAAAATGTTCTGAGTACACACTCTTAATATAACAAGTTCTAACACTTTAAAACATCCTTCTACATAGCCATTATAAAGTCAATGTGGTTTTTATTAAAAAGAGTAGATAGTGTTGTGAAAGGAACTGTGGGTAGGGGGGACAGAGTGAATATACTTTCGGTTATCTGATGTTTTTCATTAATATTGTTAACTATTCAAATACAAAATTTTATGTACCCTTACTACATGACTCATTTAAATAAATAAATAATTTGTTAGCCTAAAATGTTTTTGAAATGTGTTTGAATCTTGGTTACTTAAAATATCACTGGTTATATCTATTATGTCACAGTGGAAACGGAGGTCTGATTACGTCTGATTACGCCACACTTTGCTTTTCTATATACTAAAGAGGCCAAAACGTCTCCCTGTTTTATTGGAGACACCCTGATTTGGACCTTTTGTTATGATAATGATGACACTGAGAGCAGCAGGATAAGGTAGTCACACCTCTGCATCCAAGTTGTAACGTCTTACAAAACTACATACCATATATGAATTTCTAAAGAAATAAATGTTTGACTATATTCACACTTATATGTTCTTTGTTGAAATGGCTTTGTGTGTGTGTGGACGTTCACTGTACATGACAATCGTGAGGATTGTTGCAGGGTGCTGGTTAGCTTGTTATATTACTTCACAAATAAAATACACTATTTTATTTCACTAAAACTGAAGAAAACCTTTTGTGTTGTTATTTTATTTACACCATGACAACATCTTACAGATTCAAAGGTTGTTTTGGGCTCCGCTTTGTTCTGAAACGTGTAAGGTGTATTTGACCCTGAGAAAGCCAAGAAAAGCAGACATTTTAAAATCCTCATGGATTTTCTGGTTGGAAGAAACCAGAATACATTGAGATTCATAATGTTTTCAGAAATCACATTCTTCCTGTCACTACAGTGATGGAAACAACTGAGGTGTGGCGTTGACCGTGCTGGTTGAATGCGTCCTGCGCACAGTAGGTGGCAGTATGCGCAAACTGTGCAACCGGACATTAATTTCCTGAAGAAGAAGAAGAAGAAGAAGAAGAAGAAGACGACGTCAACGAAAAACGTTTTGTGCAGTGAGGATCGCCTAGCTACAGATTTACAATTTACGCTTCGAGTTCAGTATGGATGGCCGTGGATTTGATTCAGGTAATGCAGTTCTGTTAGCCAGACAATCCCCATATCTAAAACCGTTTGCCCAGATTAGTAACCTTGAAACTGTACGTTTGTGCATTACTTGGCCTCAAAACTGCCCCATGTTAACTATGTAGCTGTTAGCTAGTTAGCATAACTAACTTTGCTAGCATACCTAGCCTAAATTTAGCCTAAGAGCTTTTGGGCTTTCGCGAGCTCCGTATGGTGGTTATTTTACTTGTAAAGCAGTAGCTATATGTCTAGTTTTTCTACTTTAAAATGTTACCATATGAGCAAACCCTTTTGGTCTTACGGTTAGCTAGGTATTCTAGCTAAGGTAGGTTTGCGTGCTAGTTTAGCTAGCTCGCTAAAATGTTCTGTATTGTCTTTAAGTTAATCTTAATATTGTCGCAACGCCCGTGATTTCCGGTTGGCTTTGATTTGTTATTTTGTGTGTAAAATGCAGCTTTTTAGTAATCTACATATTTGGATTAATTGTGAGAGTAGACCCAGATCCACATAGTGAAGCGGTTTGGAGAAGTGCGTTTTCCAGGCTTTAAGGAAGTCCCAGAGCTTATCTAGAAACACGAACAGCTCTCTTCTATAATCCTTAATCGTTTTGTTTATTTGCATCTGCATGTTTGGCGTCATTTTTGAAAGCGTTGTTTTCTCTTGCTCTTTTCTGTGCAGGGTTCTCAGCCTGGGGAGGAGGTTCATCCAGCAGAGGTGGGGGCATGTTAAAGCGGATCTCTGCACCGCATCACCTTTGGTTTCTCAACAACAACAAAAAAAAAAATTAAATAAACAAATGAGAATGCAAGGCGCTCCCTCTACTCTTGTACAGATCTCCTGTTTGATTTGCTGTGTCTTGTCTGTGTTACATATAACATGGCAAGTTGTTTCTCAAAGGTTATTACCTGCATTAGTTTTACAGCAGAATTGTTGCTTGCTAATGAACTGCTCATTCCTGTCCTCTCAGGTTCGGGAAGCTACGACCTCTATGGCTACAAGGACTCCATGTCGGGTGGAGGTGGCTATGGGGGCGGAGGGTTTGGGGGTGGAGGTGGTGGGGGACAGATGAAGAGGGGCCTGTCTGGAGCTTCTCTCCTGTCGTCATCACGGACAAACGCAGACGATGTTATCGCTAAAATAAACCAGCGGCTCGATGTTCTGGCGCAGCTGGAGGGGAGTGTTGGTGGTGGCAGACGGAGGGACAGGTAACGCAGTTTCCCACACAGTCTTCTCTCACAGGGGACACGGGTTCTCTGTCTGGTCCTGTTACCCATAGTGCATCGTTCTCCCTGATCATTCAGTCAGTAGGCATGGAGTGGTGAGCTGTTTGAATGGCTACCGTCAAAATTCACCTCGTCATCAAACGTATAGTCTGTCTTTGAGATATTTCAACAACTTAGCTTTTACCGTATTTTAGCAAGGATAGGAAGTGACTGTGTGGAAGAGATGAATTGGTGGGGTGATCAGGGAAGGCAAAGGTGGGAAATGAGAAGGTAATGAGAACAATTTCATGGTTTCAAGGTTAACATTTTTCACATGATACAGGTTCATGTGCTGTATTCTCATCATAGACCGTACAAGGATATACAGTCTATGATTCCGATCAAATTAACCTCCCTGCTTTAAAATAATGTGAAGGAGACAGGGAAGGATCTGAGGGGTGTCACTGCTTCATGTCTGCTTGCTCTGCGCCTCCCTCCCTCTGCAGGTTTGACCAGTACGAGTCTTTCGACTCGCGCTCCTCTGCCCTCGGCCCCCGCGATCTGTATGGTTCCGGTAACTATGGTTACGGTGACTCCCGGGGCGACGTGATGGCCCAGCGTGGAGGCATGGGCTTCGGGATGGGCGGAGCAGCAGGGGGGGGTTGCTTTGACGGTCTCTCCTCCTACGGACCCACCCAAATGCGGCAGGCTCGAGACACCTTCTCGGGCTCCAGCTGGGGGGCGGGACAGATGTCTCCGCAGAGGGGCGGGGCACAAGGAGGTCACGGCTTTGGCCGCTGGCAAGATTCCTCCTCTATGGGGGGTGGAGGTGGGCGGAGCGGAGGGCAAGGCCCCTCCCCCTCAGGATGTGGCAAGCCGCCGTCGCTCCTGGCCCACCGCATGTACCCCGAGAGTGGGGCGTACCAGCCCCAGCATGGCTCCCAGGACTATCCTGTCCGGCACTTTGGAGGGGGCCAAAGGGCCAACCGACAACGCACCCGCAAGAGGCCCCTGAACCGAGTAAGTACCTCCAGTAAAACACTGGACTTGAACCATCAACCCCCACCTCCCATCCCCTCCTACTCCAGCTTGAGGAGTGGAGACATTTGTGGAAGTTAGATTCTGTTACTCCACCCACCACTCCATCCCATCTGCTGTAGTGTACATGTACCTCCAGCTCCAGTCTGAGAACCTCACATTTATCAAAGCCAGTGGAGTGGAGCGTCTTCCACCTGCTGAGTTATACATGCCCTATCCATTCAGAGATGTCAAACGAACACCCAGCCCCACTCTGCTAATAACTGGAGTAACGAGAAGCACGTGTTGCCAGATCTTCTCGTATTGTGGAGGCTTCCGTCACCATGGTTATGTCCCTGTCTTTATTTATTTATTTATTTCCCCCCGTTTACTTTGCTCTTTTGTCTCCATGCATCTTC
Organism: Tenebrosternarchus preto; assembly: GCA_025802075.1. NCBI lineage: Eukaryota > Metazoa > Chordata > Actinopteri > Gymnotiformes > Apteronotidae > Tenebrosternarchus > Tenebrosternarchus preto. Next base: position 11,221,723 of record JAOYMR010000013.1, on the reverse strand, counting down.
TACAGTTTGACATATTGAGTGGACTTGCTTGTCAATCGCATGTCATTTGATTGATGTGACATCAGAGTTAATGTGACATCAGAGTTAACCATTAAGGATGAGCTATTGATTTGAGACATTTTTCAATGAAAGGTTTGACTTATTTAAGGTTGTTTAATTGAGATTGTGTATTTGTGTGTGTTTTGGGACCCAACCCTATTCCTGGAGCTCTCACACCCATGGTCTTTGCAAATAGTCCATGGTTAAGATATAAAGGTTGTACTTGCTGCAGTCTTGATGAACATGAATGGACCAGAATGTTTAGCCTGCTGATGGATCTCCAGGAGCAGGGCTGGACACTTCATTCGTGAGACGTGGTGTGTACGTCGGTGTGTGTGCTGGAGGCAGTGTGTCTGACCCTGCACGTGGTGACCCGTGTTTAACCTGTTGGTCTGGCACTGTGGCAGCAGATGAAACCTCAGCCAGAAGTGCAGAAGAGGAAACAGACCCTGACAGAAGCCGACGAGCCGGAGTCTAAAATGGGCAAGATGGAGTCTGCAGGAGAGGAGGTGCCCACCGGCACCAGTGGCACCAGCAGCACCGCCCAGACCTCCTGTCATGGTACTGTCTGCTACCCTGCCATCTCTGTTTCACGTTCATCTTTTTTTTTTTTTTAATCTCGGGACTTCTTTTCTCTCCCGGCAGAGCCGTCCCTACAGAAGGAACTGAAGAAACCCTCTGGTGCTGCTGCTGTGGGTTTCAGTGTTTTACTTTTAATGTTATTTCAGAACTATGTTAGACAGATCTTTTAGAAAGTATTTGTCAGTATTTATTGTTGATGGCTGGACCCCCTCTACACCACCAAATATATGAAATGTGTCCCCACTGCAGGCCAAAACACCAGCAGCTGAAGAGAAAACCAGTGGTGAGCACTGAATATTAAACTCCACCCTCCCTCACACCTGCTCCAACACTCCTCCACCCTCCACACCCACTTCTCTACCTCCACACCCTCAATACCCACTCCTACCGTTATTTTACCTTTGTTTGAATGTCTTATTTTCTTATCACTTATTGTCTGTCTGTCTCTCTCCATCCCCACCCTCTCTCTCCTCCCACTCATCCTCCCAGGTTTGTCGATTAAAGAGGAGATTGCTCAGTTGAGAATGAAGCTGCAGGAACAACAGCTTCCTCACACTCCCAAGACTGACAACGGTACTGCTACTCTCTTCCTCCCTCTGTTGGTTCTACCTGGAACTACACAGTTAGCAGTATTGCCTGGGTCAAGTCAGTCTTGTTGTTGTTGTTCATGTGTACAATGTGAGTCCAGTGGGAGCTTCTGCGCTGTGAAAGGTGTGGAGGCTCCACTCTCCTGTCAGTCTTTAGCAGTGAGGGCCAAATGTAAGCTTCAGTCACCCAATTAGTGCTCTCCTCTACGTCTGTGTTGCTGTTATGAGAGAGCAGATGTTCAGAGACACCTGCTGTTCTGGAAGAGCTTCCGTCTGATCCGATCTCTCTCGCTGTCTAGATGCTGCAGATCAGAGAGAAGAAACTAAGGAAACTGTTAGCCCAGACACGGTAGGTTTAAACTGTGTTTGAGTGAGAGCATGAGTGTGTGCAGTACGTCTGCAGAGAAAGTGACACATTTGTGTGTGTCTGTATGTTCAACAGGCATCCAGAGCTGAAGGAGGGACCAGTAGTATGTATCAGTCCTGTTTCTTTTTCCCCTGTAACTCATAGAAACACATTTTCTTACTCTTTTAGCCAAACCATGTATCTGTGTAGTCCTTAATTGCTCATGTGTGGTCTCTCCTTCTGTCTCTCTCTCCTATTTTCTACCCCCGTTTCCTTCTCTCTCTGTCTCTCTCCCTTTGTTCTCAAGCTCTGTCCATTGAGGAGGAGCTGTCACAGCTGAAGGCCAAGCTGCAGGGTGAACAGACTCCGCCCACTGATGACAAACCCAAGAAAAGGAGGGGTTTCTTTGAGATGTCAGGGATCAAGATAACTGCTCGGAGGTCAGGTTCAGTCTGTCGGTTCCATCTTGTTCCAGTAAAATAAAGCTGTGACACATGTTAACGGTTCCACTGGTGTGTGACCCTGCTCTCAAAGTCTTGATAATTGCTTGAGATGTAGGTGAATAGCATGTAAGAGTAACTCTGTATCAGTGGAGCTGTACAGACCCACTTTGTTCCATATCTACGTTCTGATTGGCCATCCCTGCTGTCTGTTATGCTCTCTCCAGGATATCTTTTGCGTGTTCCATATGCAAGTTCCGCTCATTCTACAGCGAGGACATGGCGGCCCACCTGGAGAGCAAATACCACAAAGATCACTTCAGGTTCCTGTCCAATGAGTTGTCCAAACCCACCATGGACTTCCTGCAGGTACAAGCCTGGCCACTGTGTGGCGCTGTTACGATAACCTAGAAACGGGTGCCCTTACACAAAAATTTACCTATTTTCCAGAAATGTGGTTTATGCTTCACAGCTGTACTAGATGATTATAAGTATAATATTAGAGTAGTGGCTTATTATTAATGTACTTTGAATACCTGACACAGCTCTTCCTCTGGTTGGAGAAGCCTGCAGTAGCTGTATGCTCCGCCCACAAATGCACACCTGCTGTCTTGGCAATGACAGACCAAATCCTTACTGCATAATGAGAGAGAAAGTTGGAGAGGTTCAGGATGGTTCTCTGTCTAGTGTTGAAGTTTCTTCTGTTGCCCTGTGTGGATGTGGCTCTGCGTGTTTGGGTTTGTGTATTTTAGGAGTACCTGAATATTAAGCATAAGAAGATGGAGAATACAGTGAGTCAGATAATGAATCACAGTGCTGCTATCTGTCAGGTGTACAAGGAGCAGGACCTGACGAGAGGTGTGTGGTTCTCTCACCTCACCTTCCTGTGTTTTAGTTACTTTGTTAATCATGCATTATTATATATATATATATATATAATAATCATGCACTATTATTTTATTTATCTTGTTAATCACATACCAGAATAATATAACATACCTGGCACACGTACCAGAGGAATTCACAGTGCTTGTGTATGTATAGACATCGGTATGGAGCACTTCATGAGGAAGGTGGAGGCGGCTCACTGTGCTGCATGTGACATGTACATCCCTATGCAGTACACACTGATCCAGAAACACCTCCGCTCACCTGACCACAACTACAACCGCAAGGTACACACACAGTACACAATGATCCAGAAACAGCTTGACTCATCCGACCACAACTACAACTGCAAAGTACCCGTGCTCACCTACAAACCCAAGCAGTTAGATTGCGGTGTGTTTTTAATGTGTTGTGTGCTGTTTTGTATAATTGTGATTTGTGTCCTGTGTCGTATTTGAGTTCAGGAGGTTGAGTGTGGTTGTCTATCATTTTCAGTTTATGATGGAAGAGTCCAAGAGGTCTGGTCTGTCTGTGGCTCGCAGTATCCTCAACCACAAAATCATTCGCAAGAAACTGGAGAGCTACCTCAAGGTACACACACACACACACTGCATTCACTCGCAGTATCCTCAACCACAAAATCATTCGCAAGAAACTGGAGAGCTACCTCAAGGTACACACACACACACACACATACACACACACTGCATTCATAGTTGATTGTAGTTGTAACCTCTGTAACTTCCACTTTTTTTTACACTTCATCTGTTTCTAAGAAATTGTGAAAAGTGTTTGTGCATTTATTTACTGTTCTATGTTATTCCATGTATGTACTGGTATTTCCTTTGGACAGTCCCTGATCATTCTGCCTGTTTTGTGCAATTATCCAACAGTTTGTGGTGGTCATGTTTCCAAAATGAGCTCAGTAAATCTATATATAACCAGTTATTCTGAAGAATTTTAAATATAGTTCATTACTTCACTCCAAACGTTGATGCCATTCATTGTTGGTGTGTGATTTAGACCACATTTGTTTAAGTTTGAGTAAAGCCATTGTGTCGTTTGAAAATGTCCAGTGAAGAGAAACATGATGCATTTGATGAATGTTTTAACAGACAAATAAAACTCTTTGATCACAGAATGAAAACCCATTCATAGAAAATCTGGAGGAGGATCAGGACCTTGAAAACTCCATGGCAACAGAAATGCCAGAAGCTGACCTACCCAATGAGAGCCTGGAGTTGAAATCTGGAGAGGCGGAGTCAGCGGGTGATGGGGCAGAGCCACCTGCAGAGGCAGTAGAAAATGGGCAGGAGTTGGAACTCCATGAACCTGAAGAAGAGGAGGAGGATGAAGGTGTGAAAGAGGAGGAACTCTTGGGAGAGGAAAAAGAAGAGGAACTGCTAAGAGAGGAAGATGAAGAGGAGGGTGTGGAGCTGGGGGAGGAGGAGTTAGGAGAGGACCTGGCTGATCTTTAGGGGGCTGAGGTGAGCTTTCAGGGCTCTTCTCCACAGCTAATGTGTTTCTTAGGTCTTTATATGGGATAGTTGGACTGAGGAGTTCTATTGGAGTTTCACATTGGCTGAGGTCATGTGCAAGTGACCAATGGGAAGCTAGTGTTTAAAGCTGCCTATTTTAAACTGATCAGAGACCAGTTTTTCTGTTTGTCTTCTGGTTAAAGCTGGAGTTGGAGCCTGATGATGGATTTTGTACCAGCGGATCTCCAGTTTCATGTTTTGTTTGTTTTATGACTGATTGTTCATCAAATGATTTAATTGAAAGTGTGCAGGAAAATATCTGAATTGCCAACACTGAGTACCACATTCACATTTGAATCTGGTCCTGGTGTTATAACCACTGGTAGTTAATTGCACAGTAATCACACATTCAGCTCACAGATATGTTGGTGAGGATATCAATCACTCTACCTTTCAGGTTTGAACTCTGTCTTTGGTTCAGCCAATCATGTGTTGTATTATGTTACCCTCATGAGTCCATGTTGCTTGTCGTCCCTCTGTTTTAATCCAGTTCATTGGTTTGACTGCAGTCATGAACTAGCGCACCTTGCAGTAGTTTCTCTCACCCAGATTTAGCTTGGACCTCAAGACTAACACACATTTCCAGTGATTGTTCACCACTGGTGCTGCTTAGTGTTGGACCTGAACTGTCCAGCAGGGAGAGACCATGAGCAGCAGAGTCAGAGGTGTCTGTTTTGTACATCTGTACCTGTGTGTGTTGTGATCAGGACTTTGTCATTCCTTTGGTGTGATGAGACATATCAATCCCCTTCCTCTGCTTGTGCTTGTATTATAGTGGCAGTAGAATAATCATATTTGATTAATGCTTGTCAATACAAATATTAGATGATTTTTATGGTTTAGAAATGAGTCATTTTTGTGAATCGAAATGTTTGTATGGTGTGGAAGGAGCGTGCGAGTCTGTTACTCCTCAGTCTGATGATGGACTAAATGGGCAGGGCTTTTACAGTTGCAGTTGGGCATGTGTACTACCTTCAGGCCAGGTGTTCCCATGATCCTCTAGGACTGGACTGTGCCGGAGTGCTTTGGTCACTACAGGGACAGCCGCTCGTGCCAGGGGGAGTACAGCTACATTTACTGTTTTGTTGGGTCGGAAGGCACATTTTGAAATATTTTTTTGTAAACAGATTTCATTGTATGTGTAAAGGGTGGCATTCTGTTGGAATAGAATCGGATGGAATGGGAAACTTTTGGTTTGAAATCACAGCCTTTGATTGGTTCCTCCTGTGAGATGATTGAAGATTTTAACCTATCAGCACTCCTCCCCCTTTTCAGTATCCATGTATTCCATACAAACATGCGTATGCACATCTACATTTTTGGTAATATCTGTTAAAGGGCCTCTCTTCACAAATAAATATTTAAATATAATTTGCCTGACTGGATGTTTTGTTTTTCTATATTAAGTTAATTGTCCAAATGTTTTGGTGTTTTGAAGTTCAAAGTGGTGAAAAGATTCATACAGCCCTGTTGTGTTTTGTTTTTTGTATGGGTTTGTTTTGTTTTTTGTATGGGTTCCTAACTGTGGCATTGAGTTAATGAAGACCAGGGTTTGCTTGCGAGTCTTAGTCTTCACAGCACTGGAAGAGGGAGAGATGTTCCGTTTTCATCCTTGTCCTTCTCTTATGACACTACAAACCATATAAACACACATGAAGAAAACGTGAAATATGATAAATTCATGGTCTTTATGAGTTTAGTATTTTCACGTAACTTAGTTGTTTTTGTCACATCAAGCAAGGCTCAACTTCGTGTGAACTGACTTTAAATCAAATATAAGCCCCGTTTTTCTCCCTGGCTCGTATTCCCTGACGCACCTGATGTATTTTAATTGGATACCGATTCTTTTCCATCGTTATAATACTACAATCGACAGTGCAGTTTCTGGTTTTTACATGCGATGCCTTAATCAGCCGCTAGAGGTCAATGTAGATACAGCCATATTTTTAATCGCTCATAATAGTTTTTTTTTTATAAAGGTAAATCAAAACATAACCTACTCCCATAACCAAGTACTACACAGTTCAAATTTTAAAGTGAAAGTACACATATGTCTTTATCCTTTGACACTTGCCATACAAAATACGATTAACCGGTGTTCTTTCATGTAGTCATGATTGAATGAAAGAAACACTTTGAAAACAGTTTGAAGAGTGCGAATCCGACCACGTGAACACTGACACTGATCCGGCATGTTTTTTTAGAAAATCCCCCGGTCGAGGTTCCTTTAAGAAACTATTCCACGTCTTTGGGGATTGGAGGAGTGGCGGGAATATCGCCCTTCCTAAAGTGACGAAAACGCACAAGCCAATAGCAACTTGTCGCGAGGGCCGTAGTGCAGCGTGCAGTACGGAGCCGTTCAGCGCTCGAGACACGGGCCTTGCGGGGATTTATCGCGTTCTGTCCGGTTTCGGAAAATCGTGCAGAGATGGACTGGGGAAGCGCGCTTTGGGTACGTTTGTTTGGTTACGCCGCTGTCCTTGTTTTTGATTTGAAGTGTTTAAACAGTCCTTTCTCCAGGTTCTCACCTGACAGGTAGGTGATTTCCTCCAGGTCCTACTTAACTGCCGCGGAACGACTCCAGTAAATAAGTAGGTTTGTGGTTTTCACGTTGAACATATAAATAACTAACATGAAAATAGCAACTACGAGACTTTAAATTTAAAACGAGACTCTCTTATTTACTAGTGTTCGTACGTTGTATCAAGTACTCGCCCTAGGAACATTTTTGTAGTTACTGAAATGATCAAGGTTTGGACAAAAATCTTTGTTTAAACCAAATACTTCCTAGAGCCTTTGTCCTCAACAGTTCGTTTTACATCGAGGGTGTGGTGGTGTTACCTACTACACAAAATACTTTAAAATGATAAACACCCCCTAAAACTGAAAATGAAAACAAGACGCTCCTTACACTCCTTACACATTTAGATGCTAATCTCGTTTTGGCGTTGTTGAAGGTCCTTTTCAGTGATGAATGCTATTGCTTTTTTTAATTTAGTGCAGGTTATAGCTCAACTATGCATCTGGTGGGACACTGGGATTTAAACCTGTTGGGGGCGTGGCCGGGTGTCGGACTGGTTTGTGGGGTAATGTAAGAGGCTTAAGGCGATGGTGGCATGAGGAAAGAGAACAAGAGAGACATCCAGAAACAATGAGAGAGAGAGAGGGAGAGATGAAAAGTGTGTATTTCCTGCTAATCTAGATTCCTGTTACTAGATTTCTACAACCTAGTAGCTGGAAGGTGTAGTTTAACATACACGTATACCCACACACATACATGTGCACAGATGCATAGATGTGCACACATACATTGGCACACACAGACATAAACGGTGTATGATGTCATATACACACCCTAATTCCAGCGTATTGTGAGTATGATGTGTGTTCTCGTGTGTGGGTGGGTGGGTGGGTGTTTTGGTGTCCCACAGGACCAACATGACGTGATGGAGAAACACACCCAGTTAGGACTAGAGCTGTTGGAACGCTACGTGAAGTTTGTCAAAGAGAGGACAGAGATTGAACAGAACTATGCCAGACAGCTCAGGCAAGACTGTGTGGGTGTACGTGGGTTTGTGTGGGTGTATGTGGGTTTGTGTGGGTGTATGTGGGTTTGTGTGGGTGTACGTGGGTTTGTGTGGGTGTACGTGGGTTTGTGTGCGTGTGCACATGCATGCATGTTCATCTTCAGACACTGCTGGTAAGCTACACTCAGGGTTACCAGCACTGTCTGATCAGAACACTGAGTCTGACTCACCAGCACTGTCTGATCAGAACACTGAGTCTGACTCACCAGCACTGTCTGATCAGAACTTTTCCTAAGTGATGGTATGCCACTGCTGAATGCTTGTTCAGTCACACACATGCTTGGTCACTCATTCATGTGAGTCTTCATTCATGCTTCATCTACAGGTCACTCTCAAGAAAGTATTCAAGACGGGGCTCAAAAGAGGACCAAGAAATGAAGTGAGCAGGTGTCTTTGTGAATCGGTGTCTTTGTGAATCGGTGTGCGTGTGTTGCTACACCTACCATTCAAAGTGCACCTGTCTTTAAAGGATAATTGATTCATTAATTGTTTGTTAGATTCTTGTAGAGCAACAGTGTCAGTGGTACGTTACAGTGAAATATTAGTGTTGTATATAACTTCTTCTTGCTTTCTCTCGTTAGTTTTTTAATAAAAATGTATTTTATCGTTTCTTGAAGTGATATGAACTACACATAGTTTCTAACAGGAGGTAAGATGGTTAGATGCTAATCTTAACAGGGTTAAGATGGTCATGCTGCCTTAACGGGGGTAAGATGGTTATACGATATCTTAACGCATGTAAGATATTGACTTCCTGTCTGGCTGTTAGCAGGTTCACCAATCAGCAGGCGTTTCAGGAGGTGGTGAACGAGCTGAATGAGTATGGAGGTCAGAGGGAGCAGCTGGCAGAGAGCCTGAGCATCAACATCTGTGTGGAGCTCACCAAGTATCTTCAAGAGCTCAAACAAGAGCGCAAGAGTGTAAGGGGGGGGAGACGGGGGGGGGGGGGGAGTAGGGAGCAAGGGCAGAGCAAGAAGGAAGTAGAGAAAGGAAAGAGGACTGATGGAACAGGGCAAAAGAGGAGATAAAAGATGTGACACCAGAAATACAGCAAGAGAAACACTGGTGGAGGAAGACTTGCAGGATGACATTTTTTCTCATTCTGTCTTACAGTGTCTAGCTGATATTAAGAAAGCCCAGCAAAACCTTGAAATGACCTTCAGACACCTTGAGGCTGTAAGTGTGAATGTGTTTATTTGTGCTTTTACATGCATGTGTGTTTGTATGTACATTACAAATTTACAAATGTGTGTGTGTGTGTGTGTGTGTGTGTGTGTGTGTAGTGTAAGAAACGTTTTGAGAGAGAGTGGAAAGAAGCAGAGAAAGCCAATCAGCAAGCAGAGAAAACAGAACAAGACCCCAGCTCAACCAAAGCTGATGTAGACAAGGTATAAACTCGCAGATATACGTGTGTGTGTGTGTGTGTGTGTGTGTGTGTACATGTATTTGTGTGTGTGCACAAACTAATAGCAGTGTGTTTTACAACTGAGAAATAGTTCAGTCTTCATAACAGCATTTACTTCCATATACACAAAGGCACTGGGAGAAACGGCACATTCAATTCCACATGAAAACATCAACGAAATATACATTTTTAAACTGAAAATGAAGGGAAAAAAGGTCTGTTAACTCAAATATTTGCAGTACAAACAAAACTGTTTACAGATTTATAGACTGTTGATCACTGAACTAATATTTAGTTGTATAACCTTTATTTATCATGGCATGGAGTCAACTAACACCTGACACCTGTGGGCAGATATTCCAGCCCAAGCTGACTAGACTTGTATTCCACAGTTCTTCTACATTCTTGCGTTTTGCATCAAAAACAGCATCTTTGGTTTCACTCCACAAATTCTCAGTCGGATTGAGGTCTGGGATTGGGCCCCTTAACATCAGTCTTATTAGTCTGGAAACAGGACGTTGGTCCATGCTGGTGTGTTTGGGATCATTGTTGTGCATAAGGCATCATGACCTCTTCAGTGTTTTGATGTATTCACAGTGGTCCATGGAGCCTGGTACATGTTCAATGGGCCTGACTCTAAAGTATGAGGAGCATCTCCAAACCACTGAGTTTTTGCACCTCTGTTTTACAGTCTTCACAGTGAACTGTGGCTTGAGCTTAGTGTTTATGGGTCTCACAAACTGTGGCCTTTAGACCCAATAAGAACAATCTTGCTCTCATCTGTCCATAGAATGTTGCACCACTTATCTTTAGGCCAGTCAGCGTGTTCTTTGGCAAGCTGTAACTTTTTCAACACTGGTCTTTTATCAGCACTGGTACTTTACGATGGTTTCTTGTCGGTAGGTCGTCTTCATGTAGGCGTCTTCTGATTGTTGCAGTACTCGCAGTTAAATGAAGATCTTTTTTAATTTACCTGGAGTTGAACACTGGATGCTTCTATTCCATGATCTACGTGGATAGAAGTAGTTTTTTTCCTGTTTGGGGTTAAAGGTTAGGCTTTGTTTGCCATTTTAAAGGATTCAAGATTCTTTTAGTTGAGCAGCCAATTATTCTCAGCACTTCTTTATACGTTTTTTCCTCTCGCCAATCAACTTCTTGATCAAAGTTTGTTCTCCTTTGATACAAAATGTCAGGAACGAACCATTTAACTCCCTGAGCAAGAACTAATACCAGCAGGTACAGTGTTTGCTGCCCTCCTTCTTTAACAAAGGGTCATAAATGATGCCCGTTTCTTCATAGAACAAATGGCCTTGCTAATTGAACTCCACACTGATATTAATTTGAACACGCCTCTTTCACCGAGTCGAACGGTTTCAGCCAATGAGCAGCGTGCGCGTCATACATGTTGATTCTGTTGTTTGCCCATTACTCAGCTACACCTACTCATGAATTTTTGTTGTATTTTTTTTTTTTCAGCCAAAATCAATAATTAAATGTATTAGTGATGTTAGACTGCTATTATTTTGCACATAACTGTATCTATTTCTTTATTTGTGTGTGTGTTTGTGGATGGGTCGGCGTGATCTAGGCCAGGTTGGCTGCACACCATCGCATGCACACAGCGGATGAGTGTAAGAACGAATACGCCGCCCAGCTCCAGAAATACAACAAAGAGCAGAACAGTTACTATTACACCGAGATCCCCACTGTATTTAATGTGAGTCCAACAAACCGCACACACACGCGCGTGTGCGCACACACACACACACACACACACACACACACACAGGAACTTCCTTCCTGTTCATGTCCATAAACTCCCTAAACGCTCAAAGCTGTTTTCATCATTATCTCACACTTTCACTTTCCATGTTGCTCGTTCTCCCATGTCACATCTGTGTGGTGCAACTGATTGAAATATCCTGGTTCTTTACTTGTATGATCACAGGAACTGATTGTGAAACCAGTTTTTAAGAGGTGTGTGCAGTTTGCACGTGGTACTCACTCTGCCCCCTGTCTGCCACTCACAGAAACTGCAGGACATGGACGAACGGAGGATCAGGAAATTGGCGGAGGGATACAGCCTGTTTGCAGACACTGAGAGGAACATGCTCCCTGCTGTGAACAAGAGTCTGGACACAGTCACTGCAGCTAGCAACAAAACCGATGGGAAACAGGCATGTATGCATGCAGTCATGCGCTACCCATCATAGAGAGTGTGGACATTATGTTCACTGTAGTCAGCCACAAAACCTACAAGAAACATGCCTCATTAAATATAATTCATACGTGTGTGTGTGTGTGTGTGTGTGTGTGTGTGTGTGTGTGTGTGTGTGTCAGGACTCCATGACCCTTATTGAGCTGCACAGGTCTGGTATGACACCACCTGCTGATGTGGAGTTTGAGGATTACAGTCAAGTCATTAAACCTGCAAGCGCTGAGAACTCAGTACACAGTGCATCGAAGGTTCGGATCAAACACTTGTTCAAGAAGAACAAGGTAAACACACGTACACATGCACAAACCTTATAAATACATGCACAAATCTTATAAACACTCACACATACACATGCACAAACCTTATAAATACATGCACAAATCTTAAACAACAGCACATTGGAGTATTTCGACATGTTTACACTGTGGGATGTGCCACAGTGTAAGATTGTGCAGATTTTTCTTACATACATTTTTAAACAAAACAACTTTTGTCACCTGTAATAAAAAGAATACTAGTGAGCATTAATTCATGTTCAATCTGTGATGTTCAGTCAATACTGTACTGAGTGACATAATAAACAATGTGATATTGTTCACCTTCACAACACACATCCCATTTTGTGATGTAATGTGTAACAAAGCTGCATTTTTTTTTGTGTGCGTTTTGTTCTCTTTATGGCTACAGCATTGGGTGGTGGTGTTGTAAGAGCACAATATTGTAATCCTGTAGATGTTTGATATCCAGAGCTGCTCTCTGGAACTGGAAGTAGAATTCCAGTTTCTAGAATTCTGATTGCAACTTCTAGAAACAGAAGTTATGTGTAGAAGCTCAGGATGTTCTTTACACGTGTTAAATATTAACACTGTGTGAACATGCTTTAACCTTTTCCCTCCTGCCTCTCTTACAGCAGTCTGTAACATTGGAAAGAAACACGGTAAAGTGTGGATTATTTTTCCCTTAAAAATGAAAAAGACTAGACTTCTGACTTTTTAGATTGTATTATTAAAAAAATAAATTTTACTTTGCTTTATGCGTGTGTGTGTACATGTAGTCCCCCACAGTGGAAGATTATTCTTGCCTGCCATTGGACAAGAGAAAGAAACGCCTGAAGGAGAAAATCGATGACATCACCAAAGAGCTGCAGAAGGAGGTGGACCAAAGGTAGCATTACCATCACCATGACAACCATCACTTCTAAGGCTCTGGTGTGCGGTTCTGCTGTGACGGGGTTTATATGTGGTGCAGGTTTACGGTGATGGTTGTAGTCTTGGTTCTGTTGTGATGAGGATTACAGGAGGTGGTACTTCTGCTGTGATGTTATATGTCGTGCAGTTCTGGGAGGGGTGATGCACTTCTCCAGGTGTTTCTGTATTTTTCCCTCTTGAGTTGAATCTGGTGTGTTTACACTGGGCAAACTCAAACATGTGCATCTTCTCTCTCCCTCTCTGTGTCTTTTTATCTTGTATAAGACTCTAGAGGTGGAGACAGATTCTCCTCTAGCTGTAGTACTGGGGATGTGCTTGTCGCTAACAGCTCTGCAGACTCCACGCTGTGGTGCACATGAACTCCTCTGGATCCAAACGACAGTCTGCTGAAGCAGATTCTGAAGGCCATCCATACTTTCTTTTGGGATGGTCAGCATTGGCTACCATCCTGCTGCTCAAAGACCACCTATTCAAAGGGGCAAAAATACTCCTTGGATTTGTCTTGGTCTTCCATCACTTATGATGCGTGTGGGCTGGATTGTGACCAGCAGTTCTTTATAATACCAAGTTGTTGTTTTTTTTTTCAGATTTGTACTATATCAGTTCTTTATGATGCCTGAAGTTCTTCATATCAATTCTTTATTAAACCAGGAGTTCTTTCTGATTTCTCTGGATTTTTTAAAGACCTTTTGCTGTTTGTGGATTTTGTGGATCAGGTTTGAAAGCATGGATGATGCTTAAAGTTGAGCTGACGTAGACAATCCTGGCCAAAGTCCCTCTACCCAGATAACCTGGGGACCCCTGGTAAAGGATCCTGTGCAGCACCTGCCCCTGGTTCTGGACTGTTTCTGCACTGTGTGTTCTGATAATGTGGGTGATGCTGTCTAGTCCTTCTAGGTTGTTTCTCTGTTTGTGCTACTGGGTTCTCAGAGGGTTGGGTCTTCCTCTCTCCTTCTTTCTCGGTCACACTTCCTCCCTCTCTCTTCTGCCTTGCAGTGCAGCACTCAGTAGAATGAAAGGGGTTTATGAGAAAAATTCTCAGCTGGGAGACCCAGCCAGCCTGGAACCAGAGATTAACCAGACGGCAAACAATATCACCAGACTGAAGGGGGAGCTGGAGAGATACAAGGTGATCACACATGCGCACACACACACACAGCTGAGGGTTCTGATGTAAAGAATACAAGCATCAATCTCTTAACATACTCTTAACAGTGTTGTTTGGGAGGGCATCTATCCTCAACTGACCATGACACCTGTATCCAGTGTATAAATTCAGCAGAGGGACGTTCCATGCCATAACAGTAACGTGTGTGTGTGTGTGTGTGTGTGTGTGTTCTGCAGACATTGCTGAATGAAACTGGAGATGTCAGTTTGCCCAACAACAACCAGGACAGGTGTGTGTGTATTTATATGTATGTGGGTGTGTATACGTGTTTTACATACAGTACCAATTAAAGGTTGAACACACCCAACTGAATGCATGTCTTCAAGGCATTTTAATCTATTGGTTTATGCTTTAATTAGTTTCTTATAAAAATTGTATCTATAAATATTTAAAGATGTATCTTAAAACATTATATATTATTTAAAATATAAATACAATCATTTAAATGCAAACACAATTTATTTCTCCATATCACAAATAATCAGGGAGCAGGTGTAGGAGGAGGTGTAGGAGGAGGTGTAGGAGGAGGTGTAGGAGGAGGTGTAGGAGCAGGTGTAGGAGCAGGTGTAGGAGGAGGTGTAGGAGGAGGTGTAGGAGCAGGTGTAGGAGCAGGTGTAGGAGCAGGTGGAGCAGCTCCAGTGAAGGAGTCTCGTTGCTTGTTTTCTTTAGCAGAATAATGACTTGCGTTATTGCAGTGTTTCTGGTAACTTCTCTCTGTTATCATAATGTAGAAAAAGCTTAAAAAAGGTTTGGCTTAACATTTGATTGGTTGTTTACACAAAGTTACCCACGTAAATATAGTATGTTAAACCTCACATGTTTTAACCTTTAACCTCTCCATTAACCTTTTTGTTAATAATTAATATTGATTATTTATGTGCAATTTGTTTGTGTCTGCACAGTGCATATGTTTTTGTGGATTCAGTGGGGCAAAATCTACCCGTTGACAACATCTACGAGTGTCATTTTGAGTTTGATGATGTGCCGATTGGTCAGTGCCAAGCCCTCTACAGTTTTGATGGTAAGATGAGCAGTAGCAGCTTCTCAGCTCACATAAAGAACCTTCTCAGAGAAATGACATTTTACAACGGATTTTATGAGCGCATTCTGTAGTAGGAGTTAATATATTCATACATCTCAAGTGTCTCTTCACTGTCTCTCTACAATCTCATGTGTCTCTCTCCCTTTTTACCTGGTGTCTCATGTCTCTCTCGCGTGTCCTTAACCCACTTTACTGTTTACTGGTGTCTCTTGTCTCTCTCGCGTGTCCTTAACCCACTTTACTGTTTACTGGTGTCTCATCTTTGATCCCCTGGTCTTTCCCCTGCTTCTCTTCTGCATCTCCCCTTTTTATCTGGTTTCTCAATGGTGTCTCATGTCCGTTTTGATTCTCCACTTTTATCTGGTGTCTTGCTTGGCCGTCTCCTGTGTCTCATCTGTGTCTCCGCTCGTGTCAGGTGTGAGGGAGGGTGAGCTGAGCATGCAGATGGGGGAGCAGCTGACCATGCTGGATGAAGACAAAGGCGATGGATGGGTGCACGTGCGAAACGCCAAAGGAGATGATGGATACGTACCTGCGTCCTACATCAGAACCATCTAACCGGAGATGCGTTAGAAACATGTATTATTACACACATCAGAAGCATCCATCACATCTTAGTCTGCATTTGAGCCCTGCGTCATCCATTAGAATTATATTGCACACTTTTTAACTTAAATTACACAAACACCCACATTTGTTCATTGGATCTGGTTAAGTATTAAATAAATACACCAAATATACAGCATCTGGCAACCCTCTGAAATGTGGAACTGCAGTCATGAGTGATCAAATTGTTTAGATATGTTTATATTAAAGTAACTATAAAAATATATTATAGCCATTCACTCTCCACCTGTGACATAAGTCTGAGTGAAAAGAATGACATGTTTATGGTCAGAGTCTTTAATGGGTGATCAAACAAACGTGTAGTTACTTCTTATTAAATCTTTCTTTTTCTGTCACAAGTCTGGCTCAGTTGCTTTTAGATGACCTTATTCTCTCTGTGCGATTCAGGAACTTGGTGTTGACTCTGTAAACAATTGTTTAGAGAAACGGTTTGAGCTGAAACATTGAAAACATGGGCCAGATTCCAGGGAGTTTCGTTTTGCTTCGTACTGGAAGGTTGGACGAGATGGGAAGGGGTGCAAAACCTGTCACAATTAACTGACGGGAAATGAAGAATATCCAGGTCTTCAGCAATGGACTCGCTGGCCTTCCACGGAGGACTCGCTGGCCTTCCACGGAGGACTCGCTGGCCTTCCACGGAGGACTCGCTGGCCTTCTCCCAGTACGTTCCCAGAGACTTTACTGGTTCTGGTGGGAGAAGCTACATTCTACATGCTGTGTCACTCCTAAGTTTGAGTTCTTTAAACTAACCTGCCCATTTGATGATTCTTTGTTGGTCAGTACTGTAACTTCTGGGACAGTTAAAGGTGAAATCTGTGCCCACAGTCGTGGTCCTGGTTCTTCTCTGTAAGCTGTGCATTAGTTAATCGTGGTCCTGGTTCTTCTCTGTAAGCTGTGCATTAGTTAATCGTGGTCCTGGTTCTTCTCTGTGTATTAGCGGTTTCCTGTACACCTCGTATCTTCATGTAATGCGTCATTGTCCTGATATTTTGCTTTTTCTAAAAGTTGTTTGTTGTTTTTCCTTATAATAATAATAAAACATTTGCATGTTTGTACAGCTTTTCAAAGACACTACAGTCAGTAAGTAAAGACAATTACAAGACATACAAAACAGCATGTACAGTACACAGGGGGCATGTACAGTACACAGGTCATGTACAAATGGTACTTTAGGAACATAGGCAAAGAAGAGAAATTTAAGTTTAAGGAAATTATAAGCAATGAAAGAATTTTTTTTTTTTTAACTTTAAATTTGAATATGAGAGAGAGGTGAAGACTGTTGGCCCAAGGGTGAAGAGTCCCAGAGTCGAAGCGCACATCTAGAAAACACGACCACCGTAACTGTGAAGGTGGGAGGGACGATTATCTGATGTTACGTAGGTGGAGGAAAGTTTTAACTAAAGAAGCTTCTAAGTAGTTCTGTGGATGGAAGAGCACAGCAGAGTAACAACGGTAGGAGGGGGGAGCCCAGATCAGCAGAGTAACAGCCGCACTTGGTCGGTGTTCACAGCAGCGTTAGCAGCACGCTAACATTGACGAGATTCTGACAGCCACGACTGCAGCGTTATTGTAGACACCGGTCTAGACCCACTCTGAATAGTATCCCTCAGAAAATAACAGGTTATGAAACCATCTCTAGAAACACAGAAGAGACATGAAGAGAAGTGGCAGTGTATGTGTGCACATATTTGATTAGATTAAAAGCAAATGAATGCAAATTTTCATTTTTAATCCTTAAGAGACTCATAATTCCAGTGATTGTCAGATCAAGAAAATATTCACATAAACAGGATTGAGATCCTTTCCTTTAAAAAACAAAAAGCATGCCTTAAAACGCACACACACACACACACTCTCACACACACAGAATTACACAGCTTAGAAGTAGGAAAATGTAAACATGTTCGAACACAAAAAATAATGAATCTAGGTGACTTTGGAAGCACTGAAACACCTGAGATTCCTGAATATCACTTATATGTAATGTACAGACACAGTCCATTTGTTTACAGTAAAGCGTTATTTTTTTGTTTTGGATTCCAGCTAGTTCCATAGATTCCATCCAATCAGAGCAGTAGATACAGTGTGAGTTTCTCTCAGCAGGCATAAGCAAGAGCACAGGAAGCTGATCGTTGGTTACCAGAAGAAGCTCCACCCCATACCTCTCTTCACCTCTCGTCACTATCAGTGTAGAGGTCAGGAGGTCAAAGTTCAGAGGTCTGGTTTGGTTCCAGCTTGTTGGAGAGGACAGTGAGGATCTTGTCAAATTTTTCATAGCGCTCCTTTCTTCCTGCCTCTGCTCCTGCCTGACCCCAGAACAGGCGCAGGGCAAACTCTGTGCGGAATGCCTCCAGTAGCTCCGGGATTGGCTCCCAGCCTGCTGTAGATCCAGATGGACAGATCAGACAGCCAATTACAGTGGAAGACCATGATTGACAATAACTGACATGTAGACGTTCAAATATATCGGCAGCAGGATGTGTGGCTGATCTCTGCATTTTTTTTTGTATGTGAGTGTGTTTGCATGTGTACATGATAGCTGTGTGTGTGTGTGTGTGTACCTGACAGCAGTGTGTGTGCATGTTGTTGGTACTCCTTCGCGTGCATGGTGGCAGTGCGGGCCGACTGCAGGATGTTGTAGAGCAGGTGACAGCCTCTCTCTGTGTTCTCTACAGGATCCTCCCCCTCCATTAACTTCAACAGAGGCACGATGTGGGGCAGAGTCACCGGCTCTGATACCACTGAGACTACAACACACAATCACACAGATATAACACAGATATAATACAAACATCACAGTCTACAACACCCAGTCACACAGATATAACACAGATATA
>JAOYMR010000013.1:11071033-11081538 GCA_025802075.1 Tenebrosternarchus preto | reverse complement strand
GAACCTCGGAGTTGAGGAGCATGAGGCCTCGGGTGAACGCTAGCAGCAGGGAACCTCGGGTAGACCTCGGAGAAGGAAGAAAGGAAAATGTGGTTAACAGGTATTAAATCTATCTTGTGTGTGTTTGTGTTGCAGGGTGAGAAAGGTGATCATGGGGAGAAAGGAGACACTGGAGCCCCAGGTGCAGCAGGACCTCCAGGATCCAGAGGTGCACCAGGAGAAGATGGAGCCAAGGGGAGCTTGGTGAGTGTGTGGGGTGGGTGGTGGGGCTGTGTGTCTGATGGGTGTGTATGTGTGTGTGTGTGTGTGTCTGAGGGGTGTGTATGTGTGTGTGTGTGTGTCTGAGGGGTGTGTATGTGTGTGTGTGTGCATTTGTGAATATATGTGTGTGAGTGTGTGTGCAAGCGTGTGTGTGTGTTTGAGTCTGTCTGTTTCAGTATGTGTCTATGTGTGTGTGTGTGTGTGTGTGTGTGTGTGTGTGTATGTGTGTGTCTGTTTCAGTATGTGTCTATGTGTGTGTGTGTAGTATCTGTTTCCGTATGTGTGTGTGTGGGGGGGGGGTATTTGTGTGGGAAATGGATCAATGGAGGTTTGTGTTTAATGCACACAATTTTATATATGACCCTCTCCAACTCTTTCTCTCCCTCTCTCTTCCTCTTTCTCTCCCTTTCTCTTCCTCTCTTTCTCTTTCTCTCCCTCTCTCTTCCTCTCTCTCTTTCTCTCCCTCTCTCTTCATCTCTCTCTCTTCCTCTCCCTTTGTCTTTCTCTTTCTCTTTCTGTTTCTCTCTCTCTTTCTCTCCCTCTCTTTTTCCCTCTCTCATTCTCCAGGGTCCAATTGGTGTTACGGGAGACCCAGGACCTCCTGGAGAACCTGGTGCTGACGTGAGTAACTGCTTTTTCTTTCTCTGTTCTACTAGTCTTAAAACTCTTTAGTTCCTCCAACCAGTTTTCATCACTGTTCTGATACTGGTGCTGGTTATCATTTATATTCAGACTGTATTACTAAATAAGCAATATGTCTGCACTCCTACATTTATTGACTATCTGTTTTGTCTGTCGCTCTGTTTGTCTGTCTGTCTATCTCTCTGTTTGTCTCTCTGCCTGTCTCTCTGTTTGTCTGTCCCTTGTCTCCAACCAAGGGTATTGATGGAGGCCCTGGGTCTAAAGGAGATGATGGAGAACCTGGTAAAGCTGTGAGTGCTTCTCCATGTCACCTCACTTTCATGTTTTGGTTTTCATGTGCTCTGTTCTTAGTTCCACCTTGTTTCAATGTCCAGGGTCCACCAGGAGCTTCTGGAGAGCCTGGACCACCAGGACGGCCAGGGCGAAGGGTCAGTAAGTGTGTCTGTGTGTGAATGTACATGAATCTGTGTGTGTGAGTGTGTGTCTGTGTGTGAATGTATGTGAGTGTGTGTGTGTATGTGTGAGTGTGTGTCTGTATGTGAATGTATGTGAGTGTGTGTGTCGATATCAGTGTGTGTTTCAAACATAATCTCTCTCTCTTCCTCTCTGTAGGGACATTTAGGCCCATCAGGAAAACAGGGCAAGGCTGGCTTGAAAGGAAATAAGGTAAAGCTTCAACTCAACCTCAATAAGGGAGTGTGTATAAGTGTGTGTATATAAGGGTGTGTGTGTGTATATAAGGGTGTCTATATAAGGGTGTGTGTGTATATAAGGTTGTGTGTATAAGTGTGTGTATATAAGCGTGTGTGTATATAACGGTGTGCGTGTGTATATAAGGGTGTCTATATAAGGGTGCGTGTGTATATAAGGGTGTGTGTATATATAAGGATGTGTATATAAGGGTATACGTGTGTGTGTATAAGTGTGTGTGTATAAGGGTGTGTGTGACACCCCTTGCTGTTTCGTCGTCTATGTCATCTTTCAAAATAAACACCTCTCTCTTTGTGAAGGTCTCTCTCTCTGTCTTTGTGAAGGTCTCTCTCTCTTTGTGAAGGTCTCTCTCTCATTGTGAAGGTCTCTCTCTCTGTCTTTGTGAAGGTCTCTCTCTCTTTGTGAAGGTCTCTCTCTCATTGTGAAGCTCAGCATCCAAAACATGCATGTAGCTTATCTTCATTCCAAACACATCTCTTCATAAGACAGAGTTTAAACAGGTTTAAGAAATCTTGTTTGAGGTGTTTACATTTACTGTGAGGTGTTTACAATGTATGTGGTGTTATATAATTGTATGTGCATGTGTGTGTGTGTATAAATGTGTGCATAAAAGTGTGTGCGTATATAAGTGTTTACATTTAGTGCACATGTATGTGGAGTTGATGGCTGTCTGTCTCTGCAGGGAGCCTCTGGCTACGAGGGCATCCCTGGGAAGACCGGTCCAGTGGGTGGGCAGGGGAATCCTGGGAAGGCAGGGCAGCAGGGGCTTCCTGGCATCCCAGGACCTGCGGTGAGCACCACATCTTCACATCAGTGGCAGGTTGATGGGTTAGAGCTACGTGAAATAGGGCTTTGATGGTCTGTGTTTTTGTCCCCCTGTCTCTCTCTCTCTTTCTCTCTGTCTATCTCTCTATCGATCTGCAGGGAGAGCAAGGCTTGAATGGCCCCCCAGGTCAGACAGGACCTCCAGGTCCTTTGGTAGGTCTGTGGCAGGTGCCCTTTGACCTTAGGTAAATCTTTTAATTACAATAACTCTGTAATTAATTTAATTATATCTCTCTGACCTTCAGGGCCCCTCTGGTCTGGCAGGTCTGAAGGGAGACTCTGGCAGGAAAGGAGAAAAGGTACACACACACACACACACACACACACACACACACACACACACATACACACACACACATACACACACACAACACACACACACACACACACACACACAACACAAACACACACACACACATGCACATGACACATGAACACATACAGGTGTACACATTAATTGTTAATTGCTTAGGTCCCTAGTTCCTGTGAGTGTGTATGTGTGTGTGTGTGTGTGTCCATGTGTGTGTGTATGTGTGTGTGCATTTGTGTGTGTGTGTGTGTGTGTGTGTGTGTGTGTGTGTGTGTGTGTATAACAGGGTCATACAGGAATGATTGGTCTGATTGGCCCTCCCGGTGAAGTTGGAGAGAAAGGTGATCGAGGTCTGCCTGGAAACCAGGGTATACAGGGACCCAAAGGAGATCAGGTAAACTGTCTCTCTCTCTCTCTCTCTCTCTCTCAATCACACAGAGCATCTGTGCTAACGAGTCTGTCCCGCTGTGCTCCTGCAGGGTCGAATGGGGTCTGCAGGATCCAGTGGGCCCCCCGGTGTTCCTGGTCTCTCTGTGAGTCACTCCCACTGTCACACTTTTATAAGCAGAGCAGCACAGCTGCACATACCCTGTGCTGTACACACAGAGTTTGACTGTGCTCTACACAGTTTGACTGTGCTGTACACACAGAGTTTGACTGTGCTGTACACACAGAGTTTGAATGTGCTGTACACACAGAGTTTGACTGTGCTCTACACAGTTTGACTGTGCTGTACACACAGAGTTTGACTGTGTTCTACACAGTTTGACTGTGCTGTAATTCTCAGGAGTGCTACTTTCACTAAGATGTGCTGCCATTTTACAGGGATCTGTCGGGGAGAAAGGGGCAAAGGGAAACCAGGTGAGACTGCTTCCTTATACACACACACACATATAAACACACACACACATATAAACACACACACACACACACAGTCATACACTGCTTTCTTTTTCAGGGGCCCATCGGACCTCGAGGAGATCGAGGACCTGTTGGACCTCCAGGACCTCCAGTGAGTTTAGATCATCCAGAAAAGATCAGTTCATCCAGAAAAGATCAGATCACCCAGAAAAAGCCACCCAGAAAAGATTAGACCACTCAAAACAGGAGGAACAGATATTTATATCACTGACTATATGTACAGACTCCTGCTGTGTGTGTGTGTGTGTGTCTGTGTGTGTGTGTGTGTGTTGTTTAGGGCTTGCCAGTTGAAGGGATGGACTCTCGCCCCCTGCTGGAGGGAGGCAGGAGACGTAGGCACCACTCTCAGGTGGATGGGGCATCCCTGGAGGGGGAGGAGGTGGAGGATGGGATGGAGGAAGGTGTGCAGGCAGACGAGCCAGGTGGAGAGAGGGACATGGAGGAGGTGTTTGCGTCGTTGGCATCCATGAGAGTGGAAGTGGAGGGTCTGAGAAACCCCCTGGGCACGTTCCACAGCCCTGGCCGCACCTGCAAAGAGCTCTGGATGTGTCACCCTGACTACCCTGATGGTGTGTGTGTGTGTGCGTGTTTATGTTTTAGCAGGGACAGCAAAGCAGGCCTTGTTACATTCATGTTATTAATCCCCCTCTTCAGGTGTATATTGGATTGATCCAAATCAGGGTTGCCATAGAGACTCCTTTAAGGTCTACTGCAACTTCACAGCAGAAGGGGAGACCTGCCTGCAGCCAGACAGCAAGTTCCAGCTGGTGAGAGCGCTTTGTGCTGCTCCTCAGGTTTTATGTGGTAATTCAAGAGTTCAAAAACGATCTCTAAATTACTGACAAAAGAGTTCTAAAACACTTACAGAAGTGTTCGAAATCACTGGCAGAGGGAGTCTCAGTGTTGGCAGTGAAGATCATGATTACTGCTTGTTTGGCTGTAGGTGAAGATGGCTGCATGGAGCAAGGAGAAACCTGGAACCTGGTACAGCCAGTTCAGGAAAGGCTCACAGGTGAGAGTGTGTGAGTATGTGTGAGAGTGTGTGAGTATGTGTATGTGTGAGAGTGTGTGTGAGTATGTGTGAGAGATACACCTTCATTGTTACTTGTTCCTGCAATTACACAATTTTGCTCATAGACTCTCTCCCTCTCTCTCTCTCTCTCTCCCTCTCCTTCTCTCTCTCTCTCTCTCTCTCTCTCTCACTCTCTCTCTCCCTCTCCTTCTCTCTCTCTCTCTCTCTCCCTCTCCCTCTCTCTCTCTCTCTCTCTCTCTCTCTCTCCTAGTTCTCCTATATGGATGCAGATGGAAACCCAGTACATATAGTGCAGCTTGGTTTCTTGAAGCTGTTAAGTGCTGCAGCTAGACAGACTTTCACCTACTTATGCCAGAACTCTGCAGGCTGGCTCCACAGCGCCACCCTCAGCCACGCACATGCACTGCGCTTCAGGGGCAGCAATGGCGAAGAGCTCACTCAGAAAAATGCCCACTACATCCAGGCCAGCTACGATGGGTGCCAGGTGATCCGCCCACACAATGAAACCACCCAAACACCTACACTCACCTCACACCCAAACCACCCAAACACCTACACTCACCTCACACCCAAACCACCTAAACCACTTACACTCACCTCACACCTCACACTCAAACCACCCACACTCACATTACACTCAAACCACCTGCATTCACCGTTTATTCAAACCACTCACAAACACCTTACACTTGTTCAAACCGCCTGTACTCATACGATACTCATACCACATACCCTTACTTTACACTCAAAGCACTCATACGGACATTACAATCACAACACCCACAGTCATCTTACACTCAAATCACCCACACTGACACTCAAACCACCTGTACTCACTTTACATTCAAACAACCTGCACAGAACCAACATTCAAAATGACTTGCACTTACGTTATACTCAAGTGTTTCATATGTAATCTCATTAATAACAGTTTAACGCATTTCTTCGTGTTTTTTTAACTGAGCGATAGTAAGCAGGAGTGTTACCTTTCACTTGCAGATGCGGGCAGGACAAGGGTACACGGTCTTGGAGGTGAACTCCCCAGATTCAGACGTCCTCCCCATCATCGACGTTGCCGTGTCAGATTTTGGAAATCCAAAGCAGAAGTTTGGTTTCGAGGTCGGGATGGTGTGTTTTAACGGCTAGTGCTGGATGAGACGGCAGAGGAGGTTTTATCAGAGGGGAGAGACAGA
Source organism: Tenebrosternarchus preto (assembly GCA_025802075.1). Classification (NCBI taxonomy): domain Eukaryota; kingdom Metazoa; phylum Chordata; class Actinopteri; order Gymnotiformes; family Apteronotidae; genus Tenebrosternarchus; species Tenebrosternarchus preto. Next base: position 11,075,642 of record JAOYMR010000013.1, on the reverse strand, counting down.
GACTGTACAGATGTGACATGTTTTGTATTTAAGTCGCCCTGTTAAAGGATTTACTGTCAGGTGCGTTTGGTTTGTTTTAATTTTTGTGCCCTTTTGTGCGCCTGAAGTGAGATCATGTGACCACCAGCTATAATACTATTTTTACACACACACACACACACACACACACACACACACACACACACACACACACACACACAGAGTTAAAACAGATACACATGCATACACAAAGAACATCTCTTAGGTTGTTCCAAAAGCTCCATGTTTGCTACAAACCTCATAAATATTCTTTTGTTATATAATAGTTTGTTGACATTTTTAAATATTTGTTTGAATGTTATGTAACCATGGTGCGACACCAAACTGTATTTGAGCTTGTTTACAGGTTGTATGAGATACATGTGATGCATTTTGGGAATATTGTGTTGTGAGTGGCTATTGTATCCACTTACTTTGTCCATAAATATGTTCGAGATGTTCGAGATTTTGAAGATGTGCTCTCATTTTAGGATACATAACAACCATGGTATGGTTTTAGAAATAATTGATTTTGTACAAAATAGTTATTTTTGGCGTGTTTGATTAATATTATCTGGAGGGAAAAATTTATAAATAAATGATGAATAAACCAACAAAGGTTTTTAGTCCTATATATTTTATAGTTTATTTATTAGCTCTGTCTCTCTCTCTCACTCTCTCTCTCTCTGTCTCTCTCTCACACACACACACACACACAGACACACACACACATTTTGTTAATAAAGCTTCACTTCTGTATTGAGGTGAGACTTGTGCCTACTGCTCTGGAAGAAATGAACGCCTGCCTAGATTCAGTGGTGTTAAATAATAACCTGAATTCTCCCTCCTGCCCACAAGAGGGCATGTCCTGCTTCTACTGAACCAATACAGAATTCTAGTGAGAGTGAAGAACACTGCACTGAAACCCCCCAGGAGCTCACAAAACACACACACACACACACACACACACACACACACACACACACACACACACACACACACACACAGGAAGAGGGAGGAGGGAGGAACAGATCGAGGACTGGCAGTACAGTCGTTCTTAGCCCTGTGAGCTGCTGGAGAAGCTCTCCTGCCTCACTCTCTGTCTCCTGCCTCACTCTCTGTCTCCTGCCTCTTCTGATCATCTGCATATTGACTTGGTTCCTGTTTGCTTGTATCATTCTTGGTTCTCTCATATCCCTTCTTCTCTTTCTGTTTAATTTTGCCAACATCCTTTTTTCTCTCCCTCCTCTTCTTTTTCACCCTCTCTCCTTCCCTCTCTTTCCTCCCGCCCACACTCTCTTTTCTTCCTTCTCTCTCTGTCTCTCTCTCTCTCTCTCTCTCTCTCTCTCTCTCTCTCTCTCTCTCTCTCTCTCTCTCTCTCTCTCTCTCTCTCTCTCCTGCACACACTTTCTCTTGGGGTCTTGCAACAGGTCCAGCAGGAGAAGTTGGTTTCTACACAGTTGATGCAGCACTTTGAGCCACCGAAGCTTCAGTGAACACTAAACTCGCTCCTGAGAAGAGCTGGATGCATTTCGGAAGAAACTTTGTATCATGAGAATTGTTTTGGACATTTTCCTTTACCTGGAGAAATACTTTTTACCCCAGCGAATTTTTTTGGGAGGTGGGGAGTTTAAGGTGTAGCTTTAACTGTTTTGTTTGCAGTGGGAAGAAGGTAATTGAAGACGTTTATGTTTGTGACCACCCTGGTTCTCTGAGTCTCAGTAGTGGCTCAGCAGGACTTCAGCGTTTGGCGTCAACACTTGTACCAGAGCTGCTTCTACACTGTAAACGTGTTACGAGGACATTTTGTGTCATTCTTTTTTTGTCTCAGGCCAAGTGATGCTGTTCGTCAACTTCACAACATTTTAACTGTATTGAACGAGGATTTTACTCTTGTTCTACGATCAGGACGTTTGTTGTTTTTTACTATGCAATTTATACACGTTTTTGTGATTCTCATTTTTTCCTCAGCATTGATGTTGCATTTATAATGTGCTGTTTTTCCATGCTGTTCTCACTCTATTCCTGCGCTGTTCCTGAGCTGTTAGCAAGCTGTTCCTGAGCTGTTGCCGAACTGTTTCCAAGCTGTTCCTGAGCTGTTTCCAAGCTGTTTGCACATTGTTCCAGTGATTTGCAATGAGTTTGCCCATCCTGAAGATCGGCATGATTCTGAGCACCATGGCCATGGTGACTAACTGGATGTCTCAGACTCTCCCGTCACTGGTGGGACTTAACCAAACACTGGCCCGCCCTGGCACCTCCGAGAGGATCATCAGCGTATGTATCTCCCAGTCGCCACAGTCGATCACAGTTCTAGAATCATGGTATGTTTGGGGATCAAAGCGTTCTAGAATCATGACATGCTCTGGAATCAGAGCACTCTAGAATCACAGAGCATTCCAGGACCCCAATCTACAGTCGTGGGGTGTTCTAGAGAAGGGGTTGCCAGCCATGTATGTGAAGGATTTCTGCAGTCTAGAAGCAGCCCATATCTAGCACAGTTTTAATGTTCTGGAGTTGTCAGAGCAGGTGTGGTGGATCTGGAACTAATGGTCATTTGTTTTCACCTTAAATACTATGCTGCCTTCAGTTTCCCAGAGTGGTTGTATAATTAAGGTGATCTTAGCGGGGAGAGTGTCAGGAAGCGAAAAACAACTACCTGCTCAGACTTCAGTGTCAGGATCTTTGGTTGCAGTTTGGGAAAACCTCTGTGTGTGTGTATATGAGTGTGTGTGTGTGTGAGTGTGTGTTCTGCTATAACAGCGTGTAATTCTGCTATAATAGCGTATAATTCTGCTATAACAGCGTGTAATTCTGCTTTAACAACCTGATCATGCTTGGCCATTTTTTTGTTTATTTAGGGAAACTGAGTTTGGTATGGGGGCTGTGGGCTTGTATGGGATCTAGAATACTACTAGGGTTTGGGCAGGGCTGTTTGTATGGGTTTGTATGGGCAGGGCTGTCTCCCTGCAGGGAACTCCCTGATAAATATCCTGCCGACTCTGCTAGGTTTGTGTATGTTTAATGTATGCATGTGTTGTGTGTGTGTGTGTGCATGTGTGTGTGTGTCTGTATTAGGAAGGGGGGGTTAAATTGTCAACGAAACATGAACACACACACATACACAAACACACGTACACACAGTGTGACATTTCCTCTCAGATCTGGAGAGCTCTGACTCATTGTTGGCTAGAGCTCACTCTGTCACCTTGGCAACGCCGCAGCAACCATGGAACACCAAGCTGCCAATCAGATGTTCTACAGAAATGTCTCACCACAACAGGTTTTCTGCTTCTCCGAAGCAAAGTGAATCCATGCACATGCCACCAGATGGTCGAACAGCACATCTGGGAAACATAGGAGGCCCAAAACACAAATACACTGAGACATGGTTCCTTCCTATACATGAAACTGTTACTGCTAGTCAGGTGCCACTGTACTCCTAGTTACACAGTCACTTAATATATGAACACATATAAACACAGGTGATAATATGTTGATATTTACTCTCCGTGAAATATATGTCACAAAAAACAAAAAGATTTTTATTCCCTTAACAAAAATGAGAAAATGTAAAATAAAATATTCTTTATTGCTCATCCTACTGTCAGAGACCTGCAGCACTTCTGCTTTATAATGAAATAGAAGTTTGCTGACAGGCTCCGCCCCCTCACCATGTCCCATTGATATTAGAAGGTTACTGACAGGCTCCGCCCCCTCACCATGTCCCTTTGATATTTCCTGCCCCGTGTCATCAAGACTACAGGTTCCACATCTAGAGTTCTGACAGGTCTGATCTGATTCTGATATGTCTCATTTGGTTTTGACAGGTCTGATTTGGTTTTGACAGGTCTGATCTGATTCTGACAGGTCTGATTTGGTTTTGACATCTCTGATTTGGTTTTGACAGGTCTGATCTGGTTTTGACAGGTCTGATTGGGCTTCAAAATTGAGAGACTCCTCAAAACATAAAGTGCTGAAACAGTCCTGGAGTTACACCAAATACCTAATGAGGTGGATATCACAGTGTGTGTGTGGGGGGGGTAGAGAGTTTGCTTGTGTGTGTGTATTGTGTATTGTGTGTTTATGCGTGTGTGGGTGGGTGTCTGGAGAGTATATGTTTGTGTGTGTATATGCGTATGTGCTTGTGTGTGTCTATGTCAGCAGGACCTGGGTACTCTCTGAGTGGGAGGTTTGTTTGTGTTTCAGCTACCGCTGTGAAGTGTCCAAACACACACTCACACACACACATACACACACATATTAATTGGTACATCGCAACAGATGGAGCGGTGTGAAAATGCAGCTCAGCTAATTAAAGAGCTCAAAAGAGAAATGGAAAAATAAAGAGAAAAAGAAAATAAAGAGAAACACAGAAATAAATAGAAAGAGAAGAGAAGTTGGGCAAGCAGAAAGATGGGGAAGGGTGTATAAATCCCCCAGGCATGGTGTTAGAGTGGGGGAAGGGAACCTTTGCACTCCTAGGGTGCTTATGGAGTAACAGTGAAGCTCTGGGCTACATTGATGGAGTAACAGTGAAGCTCTGGGCTACATTGATGGAGTAACAATGAAGCTCTAGGCTACATTGATG
>JAOYMR010000013.1:11052300-11063761 GCA_025802075.1 Tenebrosternarchus preto | reverse complement strand
AAACAAAAAGAGAAACTGAAGGAGTGACAGAAAACAAAAAGAGAAACTGAAGGAGTGACAGAAAACAAAAAGAGAAACTGAAGGAGTGACAGAAAACAAAAAGAGAAAGGAAGGCTGACAGACTCTTACAAACAAAAACACAATAGCCACATTTCAGGTGTCGGAGCCACAGTAAACAAATCATAGTAAAATGTTTTTAAAAAATCTTTATCAGCAATTTTCAAAGAAAACCTTTTTTTTTTATCTTGGTTTGGTATGTCTAAAACTTAACCCTGCAGAAGTAAAGCAGAAATAAAGGTTTTACTCCTGATGTGCAGAGATCAGGATCAGGATGATGTGCATAAATCAGGATTTATGCATTCAAACTTTTGGACTGATAACAAGTAACACAGGAGAAGAAGCAACTGCGATCATTTCTTTATAGAGTTTCATTTCCGACAGCTGAGATGTGGCTGTTGTGGCCCAGAAAAGTGAAGGGTGCATTCATACTGGGCATTCACACTGGTTATTCATATTGGTCATTTATACTGGTCATTCATACTGGTCTCCACTGCAGTGTGTGTTCATCTGTGTCAGACTGCCTTGTTTGCCTTGTATAATGGTTTGATTTTCTGTCTGCATGAAATTGGTATTTTCTATAAACCCCCTGTAAACAATAAAAGATGAAAATGTCTTGACCAAAGAACAGTTGTCTAATCAGTAACTTTTTTGACTATAAGTGAGGAAGTGTTGCAGACATGGATCACAAGTGTTGTTTCCTCCTTAGTCCTGCAGGGTGTTGTTCCTCGAGCAGAGCTCTCTTAGGCTCATTCTACCACAATAGAAAATATAGTATAAACTGAATACACAAACACACACATTTGTTTGTTGGAAAATATTATTATTTGCTATTAGATATTCTACCAGTAGGGATGCGTAAAATGAAAGTGTTTTGGTCCACGTGCCAGCGGAGAGCTTGGTGCCATGCCAGAACCACGTGATGGTGTCCACGTCCGGTCAGCAGAGTGGCTCTGTGGTCAGGAACAAGGGAGGAGGATAACAGATGGACCAGAGTACATCCTATGTAGTCGAGATGTATGTGAACGTCAGTGCTAATCTGTTAATTAAGGAGGCCTATCTCTGAGCATGGGAAAACAAAGATAAAATTAAATATGCTGCTTTCAAAGGATTCTGCTTATATGCCTTCCTGGCATAGGTGACTTTAAGACTGGCTCAGCTGTATCTCTAAAGGCAACCCTGATCTTAAACTTAGACCTGATCAAAATGATTTTGGGAGATGTGTTGTGTTCTTTTGTTCAGGTAAGATTAGCTAAACCGTTGTTTCCAAAACTGCTGCTGACTACATCCTTTTTTCATCACAGATGGTTCTACAATCATGAAGAAAATATTATAACAAGGTGAACAAGTGCAGAAAGTGGACATTTTTGCACAAATGCATGTTCATGATTACACTTAACATAACTACAATAACACATAACATAACTACCCTAACATGTGACAACTACAATAACACATAACATAACTACAATAACACATAACATAACTACCCTAACATGTGACATAACTACAATAACACATAACATAACTACAATAACACATAACATAACTACCATAACATGTGACATAACTACCATACCGCTTAACTACTATAACACTTAACATAAATACCATAACACTTAACATAACTACTATAACATTCAACATTACTATAACACATAAGATAACTACCATAAGACTTAACATAACTACCATAACACGTAACTACTATAACACTTACATATATACACTTACTATAACATAACTACCATTACACATAACATAACTACTATAACACTTTATACTGGAGATCAAAATTAGAGAACACACAGTTTCCTAAATGTCAAGGTCATTGTGTAGCCCTATATGAAATTAATGAAATTAATCCTAACAGGAATGAAATTCCAATATTTTAAGCTTATTTTATAAATTGTATATATTCTAAAGCACAGCATAAAAAACTTAAATTATATAATTGAAAAAGAACACTGAACAAGAGAACATTAGAGAACACTTTCAGATAACTGCAAGTTATTGGTGTTAATCTAGCACCTGGTGCTAATTTCCTTAATTAACTGACAAACCCTATTTAACTGGCAGCCTAACTTTCCAGTTTTCACACATTTTGTAAAAATGGTGAGCTGTTCCAAAGTGACTAAAACCTTCCAGCAGCAGGTTGTCCAGATGAACATAACACTTAATATAACTGCCATAACACTTAACTGAAGATTTGTGTTAAATGTTTCCAAACAATGAAAACATTTGACACAAAGTCACAGAGACATTTTGAAGCCCAAACCCTGGATACAGGTTATCAGTGCGGCAGGTGTGTTCAAACCCTGCATACAGGGGATCAGTGTGTTCAAATGCACTTGTTGGGGGAGACAATGTAAAATGACACAGTACCAACAAGGTTAGAGCAGAGGAAGCTTTCAGCAAAGAATATGCATTGTGTGTGTGTCTGTCAAGGGGGGGGTAAGTGAGGAGAGAGGTCAGAGCAGAGGAAGCTTCCAGCAAAGAATATGCATTGTGTGTGTGTGTGTGTGTGTGTGTGTGGATGGGTGGGTGTGTGAGAGAGAAAAATAGAATAAGAATGAGATTTTCTTAGTCCTGATGGAATCACACTGTCATAGTCCTGGTAAAATTACCTCCATGCTTCACACCAAAGAAAACACACACACAAAAATCACAACTAACAATAATGCCATTTGTTGTTGTGTTACGTTCCTTATTTTGTTCCGTTTTGTTTGGTTTGTGTAGTAAACTCTTTTTCTGCATGGAGACTGCATGCTGTCCCTTTATCCCGGTCACTTGGCACCAGTCACTGGGCTGTTGTTGTTGCTGTGGTCCTCTCCCAGGTGTTAAGGGCTTGGATCTGATGCCAGAGAGCAGCAATTGTGATTAAGCATCCTGACAATCTATACACACCTAAAACAGGTGAGCATCAAATACCACCCTGTCCTCACTCAGCCCTGTAGCCCCCACACTGCCTCACCCACTGGTCTCTACTGCTGCCTGGAAACATTTCATTACTCATTTCATTATCTGTTTAGATTCCGTATTTTGAAACTGATCCTCTATCAGACGTCATAGTAAACAAATCACTGATAAACAAATCACTGTTTCTGCTGTATTAGACTGTATGATTTAAAAGAGAAACTACAAGTGAAACCCACAATCCTGTGCTTGAACTTCAAACAGCTAAAACAGTTTGTTCTGTTGTTCAACTGAATCTGAATATCTGAAAGTGTAATTTAGTTTTTTCTGTGGCAGAAAAAGAACATAGATATTTGCCTAACATACACAAAGATTTATTTACAGATTTATGAAACCTAAAGCTCTATTGTTTTTTAATTATTTTCTTTGTTCAAATATACTATTTTTATTTGTAAGCAAACAATTGTGTCTGAATATCTGAAAGTGTTATTTTGGTTCAGTTGTTCAGCTGTATCTGAATTTGTAAATGTTATTTTGCTTTTCTGTGGCATGAAAAGAAAGAAATATAGAAAATGGATATATGCCAAAAACACACTAAAAATGATTAAAATAAATAAATAAATAAATACAGAGAGTTATGCAATATAAAGCTTTATTTTTTAATGATCTCCTTGACATTTTTGCAGGCTGGAGTAACACACAGAAACACAAAGTATTGGAAGATAATTAATTGGGGGCAAAAGATGAATCTATAGAAGGTAACAGTCCAGGTCCAATACATGCTCTGGCTCTCTAGCAGATGCTCTGATCTGAATTTCTGTTTGGAAATGTAGGTGCAGGGTTTCTGTTAGTTGGTGCAGTCTGTGATGCTGTTATCTGTGCCGATGAGCCACAGGTGACCAAGATCATAGGAAACATGTTTGACTTTCTTTGTGAATTGGATTTTGCTCCACCCAGTGCCTGCTGGGTTGCACTGAGAGACACCATCTCTGCAAGACAAATCAAATATCCCATTGGGCAATATAATGAAAGGCATAATATTCTTAATTTGTAACTGATGTAAATATTTTTTAAATGCGTAAACAAGGTATTCCTTATGCACATTTGTTTCTATATCAATGTTTCCTTTAAGATTATTTAAATTTTTATCTTGTCTATGTACATCTAATAATAAAAGCTAAAATTACCTGAAAAAAACATCTCCAACTGAATTCACCCCATACACCTGTCCATCAGTAGAAACTTCAATCATGGAAAGACTTCCAGGTACCTGCTCCCATTGTTGAGATCCACCACAAGCTGATGGACTTACTCCCTGATACACAGGGAGATTTGCTGTATGATATCCTCTACACGATAACTGAAATGTTCTGCGTCTCTCCTCCACCAATATAATGTAAATGTCATCCTGTGAGTTTGACCCCTCCCCCACTCTCTTACCTTCATAATGTAGATGTTGTCTTGGGCGTTGACCCCCCAGCAGCTGTAGGGTCCACAGCTGTAGTACTTGAGTTTCCCTGGGATTTGTACCCATGGGACTGGACTGCCTGTCTTATACCCCATGGTAGAATCTCCGTTTAGGCAGTAGATGTCGTCATACATGTTAGCGCCTGCTATGAACATCGATCCCCCTGCATCTATCTGTTTCAGCAGACCTTGAGGTTGGAGAAAAAGTAGGAATATTGTAGGATTACACATACATCCAGCATTACAGAAATTCAAATACTAAAAACTAATTAAACAGTAAGATCAGCATAATCCTACATGTTACATGTCAAATTCATTTCCAACAAGCACGAACCAACATACCTTGAACATTCACCCAGTCTCCTTTCACAAGCTTGTAGATCACATTGTTTGAATCGACCCCCCAGACACCAGCAGGACCCACGCTGACATGTGTCAGGCCTCCTGGTACCTGTACCCACCCAGTTGTATACAAGGTGTAGATCTGTTGTTGTGAGTTCACCCCAAACACCTGGCCATTCCCAGCATCAATCTGCTTCAGGCTGCCTGGTACCACTTTACAGTTTAGAGCTGTAAACCAATACAGTGGAACACCATGAGATGGGAAATAAATTAAAAGTAAATATCTCATATTAAAAAAATCTACACTCACCCAGACTGGTTATCCAGAGGTTCAGGAGCACAATGAGGATCGCTGTTCCCTTCATGGTCTTCACTGTTCTTCTCCTACTGTAGTACTGATACAGAGGGAGTTTGTGTGTATTTATACTTGTTTGGTGTCCCCTCCTCTCGATAATCAGGGTTAGAATGCAGCATAACAGTTCATTTCTTGTTAGCTGTGGCATGTTCTCAAGTGCCACTCACAGGTTATAATGATTGGTAGGAATCATAATCCTTCATTATAGTCAGTATGCAAAGAATGAAAACAGGAATGAGAAGCTGCTATGGAGACTGTCATTCAGAAAGGTGAACAGGTGTTCTGGATGTCGTGCCAGAGAGATGGGCCAGGTGCAGGGTTACTGTCTGGAAGGTAAACAGGTGTTCTGCTGGGCCAGGTGCAGGGTTACTATCTGGAAGGCTCAGGTTCAAGAAAAAGTCTGGTGGGTATCACAACTGATTTTATCCAGTTCTGTTTGTGGAAGTGAATGAAAATCTATAAGTTTTTCTTCTAAAGCAAACTTTTGCTCAATATTAGCCATTTTGTTTAATATCAGTCGAATGAATGTTTGAAAGAATTGCAGCTTCACAGTTCATTTCTTGGGGGCTTTGGCATGTTTCCAAGTGCCACTCACAGATTATAATGATCAGGCTTACTGTGCTACAGAGAATCTTTCATTATAGTCAGTATGCAAAGAATGAAAACGGGAATGACAAGCTGCTATGGAGACTGCCATTCAGAAAGGTGAACAGGTGTTCTGGATGTCGTGCCAGAGAGCTGGACCAGGTGCAGGGTTACTGTCTGGAAGGCTCAGGTTTGAGAACAAGTCTGGTGGGATGTCACAGACTGGAAACAGATGTATGCAGATAAAACCAACTCCCCTTGTCTTTTTTTTCTTAAAAACCTGTAATCTCTCTGGTTTGGACTGACAGGTGGTGGTATATTTCTCTCTCTTTGTGCACTATTTCTTTCATTCATTCCAGTTGTAGCATTTCTGGAGAACAACCTTTTCTGGAGAACAACCCCCCGCCCCAGGACTGTATGTAATATGTAAATTATATGTAATCATAATACTATAATCTTCATTAATATTTATAATCATATCATTCAGTGACATTCAATATTATAATTACATATTTTGGAAATGTATTTGAATAATCTGTACATTTATATGGAACTAGGTATTAAGATGATTAGCAACAAACCATGCACAGGGTCAAATAATGCAGAGATGTTATTAGAAAAGATGCTATTATTAAAGGAGATGGAGAGGAGTCTGTGGAATAAGAGTCCGGTCTCTTATAATGGTCATCATGGTGATTATACTATGGAAAGTCTTACTATTTAATAAGGTTTTATTTTAAAAGTTTATTTTAAAAGTTTTTTTAATAAAGTTTTTATAGAAATGTATCAAATGCTCCCTTACACACCAAATATATATTCCAAAGATATTCCTAGATATATTCCAAAAACACAGAAAACACACAAAATAATATATTAAGCAGAGTTATGCAAACTAAAGCTTTATTGTTTTTTGTTTTTGTTTTTTTATGATAATTTTCTGTCCTCAAATATATGATTTTTATTTTTAAACAAACAAATTTTGCAGCATTAGGTATAACACAAAGAAACTATTACTGGAACAGAGTGAAATTGGAAAAAGATGATGAATCACATGCAAAGGATGAATCTTTACAAGGTAAAAGTCCAAGTGTAATGTGCATTATTAAACTGTTAGAGATGATTGGACTTTCAAAAGCGATGATTTGACTCATAGATGAACGAACATTCTAATAGATGATGTGATAATAATACATGATCTGACTCTCTAATGATCATGTGATCTGAACTTCAGTTTGGAGATGTAGGTGCAGGGTTTCTGTTAGACGAGGCAGTCCGTGATGCTGTTATCTGTGCCGATGAGCCACAGGTGACCGAGATCATAGGAAACGTGTTTGACTCTGTGTGAGTATGAGACATGGTGCCATTCAAGACCAGCAGGGTGACATGGAGAGACACCAGCTCTGCAAGACAGGAATCACATTTCTCATTATTAACATAAAAAGTCATAGTCTTTTAGTATATATTGCTTGTATTCGATTTAAACATTTTTTAAAAAGTGTTATTCTTTGTACATATTTTTTCCCTATATGCAAGTGTCCTTCAAGAGTATTTAAATTTTATTAATCTTGTCCAGTACATGTAACAATAATAATAACAATGTAATAGTATAAGATTACCTGTGATAAGATTACCTGTAATAGTATAAGATTACCTGTGATAATAAGATTACCTGTAATAGACTTCTCCTTGGGAATTGACCCCATAAACGTGTCCATCCGTAGAAACTTCAATCATGGAAAGTAACCCAGGAACTGCCTCCCATTTCATAGCTCCACCACAAGCTGATGGTCTCACTCCCTGTGACACAAAGCAGAGTCAGACTGACAATTTAGCAAATGACAACACGGAAAAGGAAAAGATTAAAGTGGGAAAATAATACAATAATTCTCTATCATTATGACAACACAAAGCACTAGTTACAATCTAAAGGAAAAAGTGACAATGAAGCTTCAAATCTGTCCAGTAAACAAATAAAATCACAGCTTCCAGCATGTTCTAATAAATATAGACAAGAGATTCATAAAACAGCAAATATAGAAATTGCCTAAAATCACAAAAGAAAGTTTAACATATTGTAAAATGAGATTACCTGTATGACACCACAACCCCCCAAATAAACAAAATGTCCCTCCCTCACCTTCATAATGTAAATGTCATCCTGTGAGTTCATCCCTCCCCCACCCCCTTACCTTCATCATGAAGATGTGGTTATGTTGGTTGACCCCCCAGCAGCTGTAGGGGCCACAGCTGTAGTATTGTAGCTTCCCTGGCATGTCAACCCATGAGACATGGCCTCCTAGCTTATACCCAATGGCATCATCTCCGTTAAGGCAGAAGACATCATCAGCCACATTGGTACCTGCTACGAACATGGTTCCTCCTGCATCTATCTGTTTCAGGTGACCTGGAAGTATGAACATTGTAGGAATACACACAAATCCAGTTTTACAAAAAACAAACAAACAAAAAAGAAATACAGGGTAAGAATTTGAAGCCTAATATTACATATTACATACTGAATTCTTGTCAAGTGTGGACCAGCATACCTGGAACATCTACCCATGATCCTCTCACAAGCTTGTAGATCTCATTGTTAGAACTGACTCCCCAGACACCAGCAGGACCCACGGTGACATGCTTCAGGGCTCCTGGTAAATGTTTCCATCCAGTTCCGTACAGGGTGTAGATCTGATTACGTATGTTCACCCCAAACACCTGACCGTTCCCAGCATCTATCTGCTTCAGTTTGCCTGGTACCACTTTACAGTTTAGAGCTGTAAATAAATACAGTGAAACACCATGAGATGGGAAATAAATTAAAAGTATATATCTCATATTAAAAAAAATCTACACTCACCCAGACTGGTTATCCAGAGGTTCAGGAGCACAATGAGGATCGCTGTTCCCTTCATGGTCTTCACTGTTCTTCTCCTACTGTAATACTGATACAGGGGGAGTTTGTGTCCATTTATACTTGTCAAACGTAGGACCAGGGAGGATCTGTCTCTCCTCATATCACTGCAGTGTTGCATTCCATAGCATTGAACTCTATTATCAGCACTGTTTTTTATTTTCATAATATTGTGCTGGTTTAGGACAGACAATGAAAACCATCACTGAGTTCTTTCACACCTGTAGAATTGAGTTATAAAAAAAAGTTTCAGTTCTTGCAGTTTTTCTGCAAACTGTCCTGCATCACCCATCCATTAATTTATGTATAAATAAATAGACACATTAATTATGTATGAATAAATAAACACATTCTACTTCATTATTTATGTAAATATAAATAAACAAACACATTCTACTTTATTGTACTTTTTTAATAGCATAGAGGTGTGACTAGTTGAACCTCACAGCATCCACTGATGTTAAAACGTGTTCACTAATGTGTTTACTAATGTTAAAATGTGTTCACTAATGTGTTCACTAATGTTAGAAAGTGTGCACTATCAGTGACTCTGAACTGTGCACAGAACTGTTAGTGTTCAGCTACCAGCACGTGTTCTATGAAAACCAGTGTCTTAATCACACCAAATGTTTTAGAAATGGGGCAAGATGTCACTCAGCCTGGGGTGAAGTACATGACAGGTCCTGTGTTTCTACAGATTGTTTTAGAGGATTGTGTTGTTTCTGTAGACTGAGTGTTTTAGAGGATTGTGTTGTTTCTGTAGACTGGGTGTTTTAGAGGATTGTGTTGTTTCAGTCACACTGAGACTCACTGTGGCTTCACATTCATTTCCAGAATAGATTTCTGTCATGTTTAGCTTTAACTTAATAAACTACTGGAGCTATTGTGAAAGTTCCTAATGTTCCAGAAGGACTAAGAAACATACAGACACCAGAGGAGGAAAGACTGTCAATGTGAGGCATTAATGAAACTTTTACCCACACACCTCCACTGATGCAGGTTACATTTATGCAAAGCAACTTATAATTGTGACAGAGGGTTAAGGTTCTTGCTCAGGGGCCCAACAATGACAACTTGTCAGAGGTGGGGCTTGAACCAGCAACCTTTCAACTAGTCAAGGGCCTTAAACAGTGAGCCACCACTGCCCGTGTTTATCTGAGTTTACCTGTGTTTACCTATGTTTACTTCTGTTTACCTGTGTATATTTGTGTTTCCTTGTTTACCTGAGATTACCTGTTTTCCTGCAATCCTAGCTAGAAAGCCTGGACTCCTCTAGAGTAGTGCTTTTGGGAAACCCATTCTTCTCATATATTATTTGCTTGCTTACATTTGTGATTGTGTGATACTCTCTTGTTTTATGTTCAATATATTTGACATTTTATACATTTGTACCTCAGGTTTATGTAAAGTTCTTCTTCACATCCTCTCTCTCTTTCTCCTTCTGTCACTCTCACTGTTTCTAAGTCAGTCTCAGTCTTTCTCCGTCATGATTCTTAAGTCTCACTCCTGTGTAGTTGGACTGACTTAGATTGGAAAACCTTTTACTGCATTGATCTCTACTTTACTTTATTTGTCAACCACTGCAAAATCCCATCAAAGGTAATTCTGGGTAACGTGACCCACACAGATACCACACAGGCTGCTTTACAACTGATATCAGCTCTAGTTTCTGCAGTATAACGATTACTCCAGCGTGTGTGTTATCTTTGTACATGAAGACTGGGGGCTCATAACATCCTGTTTGATGGAGGAACGCAGCAGCCTTTTTCACCTTGTGATGTCTCACTCAGACAAGCTGGATACGGTTGTGTGTGGTGTGGACCCTTGTTTATGAGCAGTACGGGGTTATCTTTCTGTTTTGGCTTTTGCTCCTCGAACCTTGGAACTGAGAGTCATAGTGAAATGTCAGCATTTGGTGTCTGCACTACTAAACCATGGTCGTGTTTTGTCTGTCACAGTGTCAAGACAGGAGCAACAGGTTCGCTGTATTAACTTCCCCGATGAAAGCATACCTGAATATCTGTTTATTATATCAGCTCTGGCTGACACTGCAAAAAAGAATTGAAAAAAAACTAAATTATGAAAGAAAGTTATTGAAATAAGTAAAATTACCTGAAATTACCTGAGTGAGAAAATTTTGCTTGGCAAGATTTCTTAAAATAAGAAAAAAAGTACTTGAAACAAAAAAAGGCTTACACACAAAACTCTAGGTGAGTCAGATCTTTACATTTAAAAAAATAATATCCCTTGTTTATTTTCAAGATTTTCTGGATTGTTAAGCTTTTATTTTTTGCATTCTCAACTATGTTAAATGTCCACACCTCACCCTGTGTTGGCTGTGTTGAAAGCGGAGTAGGTTTAGGCCAACAGTTTCACTGCCATGGAGGCAGAAAGGACAAGTTTGAGTCCTTCAGGGAGGGTTTGGGTCTTGAGTCATGTTTTCCACAGACTGCATCTCTCACTGATGCAAGGAAGCACACAGTTGCTCATTCTGGACAGTCAGGCGAAGGTGGGTGAAACTCATATCTTCAGAGAAGAACTGTAGTTTAAAGGCCATGAGGGTCATCCCTGCACAGGAAGATTTCAACACACTGTGCATTTCCATAACAACCCTCTCTGAGGGACAGGCAGTGAGGAGAAAAAAGTGAAAACTAACAGTGACCAGAAATATAACAATGGTCAAACCAAACAAAGGAAAAAGCAAGAGTCATTCAGAAATACAGAGCCAGTGATGAACAGTTTGTTGTGCACCTCTCTCTCTCTCTCTCTCTCTCTCTCTCTCTCTCTCTCTCTCTCTCTCTCTCTCTCTCTCTCTCTCACACAAAAAA
>JAOYMR010000013.1:10991134-11002904 GCA_025802075.1 Tenebrosternarchus preto | reverse complement strand
CCATGTTTCTGCAAGTAGGAATGTGTTGTATGTTTATAAAACAATTAGACATGAAGAAAGAAGTAAAGGTGAAACAAAAATCCTGCAACACAACACACAAAAAGCTTGGAGAAGCTTGAGGTGAAAGTGCTTTAGGGTTTCAGGTCAGGGACTGTGTGGTTTGGTCTGGGCTGGTTGATGGGTGGCATGTGTACAGTGAGATGTAGACGGACCCCCCGCACCCACAATCAGGCCAAACTTTTTCACTTCTGATCTGGACCCCAAATGAGGGCTTTTCAGAAAGTGCTTTCAAGTTTACTCATGTAAACAGCACACAGGGTTAAACGCACACAGGCACAAACATCAGCTCCAGGCAGGAGTCACTCAGATAAGCCCAGACCAGTTTGGCTGCATTCTTGCGTGTGGCTGTCGTGCCACTGAACGGTACGTCCTTCACACACGACGTCCATGGTGGTGATGGTGTTGGTGGCTCTCTACCTCCCCCTGGAGGACGGGACGGGCGGCAGGAGAGTTGGATCAGATGCCGTCCAATGACTCCATGCTGGGGCCTGTAGGAGTGGTACTGTGCTCTGTTTTAATTTCAGGATTTAAATCTTTGTTTCCTCAATTTGTTTGTCCTGTTTGTTTATGCTAATGCTTTGTGATTACTCAACAGTTTTACAGTATTTAGTTACTTTATCTTAAGATTAATAGCTGAATAAAAATCCTTGAGTTACAGAGATCTAAACCAATGAGAACATCTCCAGGAGCCATCAAGTCCACAGCAACAGTTGCTGTAGTGACACAACTAAAATGATGCACTTGTAATAGGTGTGCCAATCACTATCAGTTCTCATCTCTGAAACTACTGGAGAACGTTTTTGAAATGGGTTATGACTAGCATTCATTATAACCAATCTGAAAACGTAATGAGAAGTTCAGAACTAAAAAGTTCAGTGTCAAAATAAAAGTACCCTAGCACAAATGTAGCAAATATGAACAAGTAAATTAAAGCTATTGTTTTTTTCTTCAGAATATTATAATATTGTCACATATAAACATGTGCGTCTCTTAAATTAGTTCTGAACAGATCAGACAGACATGAATTTGCAGGTCCCTGAAACATGCCTCACATAGCACTGTGGCAGGAGCCAACATGTTGCAAACAAGGGCGGAGTCTTGTTTGCAGTGAAATAGTCCCCGAAACGTGTTTCTACTGCTGTTAGAATCTGCGCACCTGAGATGGGAAGTACATGTTTGCTCTGGGGAAAACGTTTCAACTTCAAGGGAATTATTTAATTCATACAATTTACTCTGACAACATATTTGTGCAATTTTTTTCCGCTTCCTAGAGATTTGGAGAAAAGGTAAGAGATGGTGACACCAAAGGTAACGATGTTTGTAACTGATACAATAGAAGTAATTTATTCCATTATTTTTTGTATTTGAACCACAACTATTTCAGCATCTTTAAGAATCCTGTGTGTGAGGTGTAGAGCAAGACCATTATTTAAAACTTTCTTTAAAGAGAAAGTAATGATGTAAAATAAGTAATTTAAAGAGTAATGATGACTCTGAAAGGGAACATGGAAGTAATAGAACTTACTGATCAAAAGAAAAATACTTACATAAAAGCAAAATAAAATAAGAGTTTGGAACTCTGACCCTCCCTTACTACAATTTCTCGTCAAGCAAAATGTGAGAAATTGGGCATTAATTGTACAATAAGCATAATTCTGCAATTAATTCTGCAATTAACATGTAAGGTAATGACAGTAGTTTAGTCATTAAACCAAGGAAGATGCCTTTGTGAGTCTAAAATCCACACTCTATTGTAAACCCTAGAAAAGTACAATATCTTTCAAATGCATAAATTCGTGTATGAGTTTTACAGCTCGTTTGCATACAATTTTTTTTATTATGAATCATTATGACTAGAAGTGACCTGTACTTCTATTACAGGTTACATTAACATGAACTATTTCTCACTTTTACAGACTAGAAAGGTTTTGGTGGCACCTTTCCTCAGAAACATTTTATCAGAAGAAAAAGCATCAGTCCAGACACTGGAGATCATCACAGCACGTAGCATGATCCACCACTTCCATAAATTCTTTCATGGTTAAATCCCTTTCACCTGCTAATCATCATTCTGATCACCCTCCTCCCCAGTTGTGTGTTGATGTACGTGTGTTGCTCAGGCTGAACAGTTCCCTTCTGAGCTGGTCAGAGGTCCTCTTACCTCTCCCACTGCCCCCGCACACACACACACACTTTGAATTGACCAGTATGAATAACATCAGTGATAATGCTCCAGGATGCTTTTACAATGTAACAACCATGTTCTTCTATAACCTGAGTGGAAGAGACCTCACAGAAGAGGAGAATCACTACAGTTCCACTGGGTTTGTGTTTGCCATATTGGCCACTGGGCTGGTCATTGTCCTTCTCAATGTCCTGGTCCTGATGGCCATCGTGATAAACCGACGCCTTCACTTCCCACTCTACTACCTGCTGGGCAACTTGGCACTGACTGACCTCTTTGTTGGAATCTCCTGCATAGTTGTAACCTGCCAGTCAGGGATATGGACGCCAACACTCTCGATAAACCAGTGGTTCTTTCGACAGGTACAAGCATTTGATTTCTTTCATTCTTTCTTTTAATAGATCACAGTTTCTAACAAACACAAATCATGTTGAGTTTGATCACCAACTGATTTTCAGTAAAACCCTTCAGCTCATAGTAGTAAGAACAACACCAGATGAGATGATTCAGCACATCAAAAGACCAGAGGATGGACAGGATGAACTAGTTCACTACATCCTGTCTGTTTGCTGTAAATAGATGAAAATGTGGGGATTGTAACTAAACATAATGTATGCATTACATAAGCCTCCATTTATTTTTGTTAGCTTGTGTGAACTGGTCCTGTAGGACTAAATACTGAATATACAGGTGCTGGTCATAAAATTAGAATATCATAAAAAGTTGATTTATTTCAGTAATTCCATTTAAAAAGTGAAACGTGTATATTATATTCATTCATTACACACAGACTGATATATTTCAAATGTTTATTTCTTTTAATTTTGATGATTATAACTTACTGATTATAATGTTGGTTGTTAGATATTGCGTAGCCCTCAACCCTGGATGTGTGTGCTTCCAGGGCTTGGTGGACACCAGCCTGCTGGCCTCTCTGATGAACCTGATGGCCATTGCGCTGGAGAGGCACCAGACCATCTTCACCATGCAGCTCCACAGCAGCATGACCAACCGCCGCGTCATCCTCCTCATCCTTATCATCTGGCTGGTCGCCATAGTGATGGGCCTGACGCCTCTTATGGGATGGAACTGCATGTGCAACCTGCAGAACTGCTGCCAGACGCTGCCACTGTTCGCCCGCAGCTACGTGTTGACCATCTCTGTGCTCAGCTTCCTGGTTATGCTCATGGTGGTCGTGCTCTACACATGCATCTTTGTGTACGTGTGGAGGAAGACCAGGAGAATAAGAGAGCACACCTCACCGAACGAACACAGAGAAACTACACTCAGCCTGGCAAAGACTGTGTTGGTAATACTGGGTAGGAGACACACACAATCACCAAATGAACACAGAGAACTCATACCCAACGCATTCACTTGTTTATAGAACTTTACAAAAAATGAGGTCATATACTGTATATTTTTGAAGTATACATGTAATAAATGTTATTAACCTGAATAACTACTATTAACCTTAAACTTGACCTCAGCAACTAAAGGTAATGTTATGTTTTAAAAATTACAGTATGTAGCTTCTGTAAACAGCTGAAAGACATTTTACAGTGTCATGACCATCTTACTGATCCTGATCATACACACACACACACACACACACACACACACACAGTGCTACAAAAACACCCCTTTGCCTCTCACTCAGGTATGTGTTTCTAGGTGCTTTTTTCCCCTCAAATAATAAATAATTGTTGTTTTTTTAATAATAAATAATTCTCAGTCGGAAAAGGGTGGACTCCACTCTTCAGGTTTGGAATGAGTTTTTGAACACTAGTGCTGTCTGCATACTGGGAGTGACGTCCCTCAGCCTTACCTGTGGTTTCCTGCCTGTCAGGAAGCTGGTGATCCACTGGAGGATATGGCACGAGATACAGTGATCCAGTGATCCAGGAGAGTTTCACAGGATTTCTGGAATGAGATTTCTAGAGTTAAACGCCAAGTCCACAAACAGGATCCCTGCATGTGTATCTGGGCGCTCAAGATGCTACAGGATGAAATGCAGTTGAATGTATCATCCACTGACCTGTTTGACTGCACAAGGATGCGGGTTGTTGGCTGAAAACCTGTTTTTCAGCTTTTCCATGTAACTTTTTTTAGCCATTCTGATGTCTTTTGTCAGGTGAAAAACTTGGGGACAAAGGAGATTTTTCTTTCCCCCCCTCTTTTTATTATTATTGGTGTTGGTTTGTCTCTTTGTCTGTCCGTGTCTTACTCAGGGTGTTTTGTATCTCCATTTCTCACTCAGGGTGTTTTGTATCTCCATTTCTCACTCAGGTTGTTTTGTTTTGTGCTGGACTCCAGTCCTACTGCTGCTCTTCCTCGATGGTCTCCATCACGTCCCACAGAGCTTGCTGGTTGCCGAGTCATTCATCATGGCACTGGTGACCAGCAACTCCCTCATCAACCCCATCATCTACACATATCGCGACAATGACATGCGCAGCACCTTCAAACGGATTTTCTGCTGCTTCTGCCCGACCCACCAGTAGAGGGCAAACTACTATTTACTTAGAGACATAATTATATCCCATAAGGCTATCTTACATAAAGATTTTATATATAAAGATATATATATATAATATACTGTGTGCACAATTATTAGGCAGCTCTTATTTTTGAGGATTGTTTTTATTAATTAACTGCAGTGCTCTTGGTTAATCAAAAATGTTCATAAACCTCGAACAGGAATGTTTAAGAAAGTAAAAGTGAGGTTTTGGTTTTCTTAGGAGAATATCTATATGTGCAGTATAGGGTTAGATATACATCTCTATATCTATATGTGCACTATTGTGCAGAATTATTATGCAGCTAAATGAAAAACACACACATTCTCCCAAGACACGTTTGATTTATTTTCATGTGGTTTTATTTTCATTTCAAGTGAGAAAGATAAACAAAAACCACAAAACCTTTTTGCTTTCTTGGCCTTTTTTCAAAGAACAAAAACCTTTTTCTTTTTTCAGAGAATATGAATGATAACACAAAACCCTTTTTTCCCACTCATGGTTAGTGGTTGGGTGAAGCCATTTATTATCAAACGACTGTGTTTTCTCTTTTTAAATCATAATGACAACCAAAAACATCTAAATGACCCTGATCAAAAGTTCACACACCCTGATGATTTTGGCCTGATAACATGCACAGAAGTTGACAAAAATGGGTTTGAATGGCTATTAAAGGTAACTACCCTCACCTGTGACCTGTTTGCTTGTAATCAGTGTGTGTGCATAAAAGCTGAGTAAGTTTCTGGGATCCAGACAGATCCAGGCATCCTTCATGCAGCCACTGATGTTTCTGGATTGTGAGTCATGGGGAAAGCAAAGGAATTGTCCACGGATCTACGGGAAAAGGTAGTTTGCTACCACAGACCAATCAAAAGTAATCGCCAGATGGTCTCCCCCACCATAAAAACAGCCACAGGAACTACTGACCATTTGTGGTGGGGCACAACCCAAGTGACCATCGTGATTTTAACACCCTTATCTTCAAAGGTATGTGAGGGAACAAAGGTATGTACAGCAGTGGGGGTAGATGAGGAGAGACCAGCATTTGGCCTACAAATCCCCCACTTGGCAGCATGGGCCACACAACTGTCTGAGCAGAGACCAACACCATTGATTCATCCCTATGATTGCTCTCAACACTGTTAGTTATTAGTAGCAGTAACTGTAACCTATTCTAAGTTTACATACAGTATTAATTCGGTTTAAACTGTAACCTATAACCTATTTACACATAGTATATATCCAACATGCTTAACTTACACTTGTTTCATTTTAATTCCTAATTTCAACTCCTATAGTTATTACTGATGAAACATAAATATGTAATATATATAATGTAAATGTTTTTTATTTAAAACAAATGTACATAGTGAGTTACAAATTCAACATTATATTCTGCTTCATATGTAAAATGTCTATTACACAGTGATGACATTCCAGTTTCACTGTGCTTCACTTCACTGTTTTCTTGTAAATGACACTGATGTTTAGTGCCTGCTAAGTAATCATTTAAAGACTTTATCGATGAACAAATAGTTCTCAAGGTAAATGGAACACAAAGTTAAAAAATATATAATGAACATCCAAGTTCTTGTGCATCAGTTACTGAAAGACCTTAAAACACAGATTTCCATCTGGACTGATACAGGATGATTTAGTGATTAGAATCATGAATTTTGAACGGAGGTGTGACAGTGTAGGAATGATTGTAAACAAAAACACTGGAATACATTAATCACAGAGTCTAGTATCATGATTTACTGTAGCATGTTGGACGCACTCAGTCATGAGCTTAAAATATTTGTGTATCTTAAGTATTTAAAAGATTAATATCACTGCTCAGAGGGTGGAACAATCTCCTGTTTGAATGCACTTATGTCACTGGGGATAACGAGTTAATCTTCGTACACTCTCTCGTGTGAAGGCGCTGGTGCATTTGGAGAGACCTCTGAACAGTAAAACTCTTCCCACATTCTAAGCAGAAATACGGTTTCACCCCTGTGTGAGTTAGCCGATGATATGTGAGAGCATGCTGTGTGGTAAAACTCTTCTCACACACTGAGCAGAAATAAGGTTTCACAACTGTGTGAACGAGCTGATGTTGGTTGAGAGCACGCTGTGTGATAAAACTCTTCCCACACACTGAGCAGTGATACGGCTTCTCTCCTTTATGAATGCGCTGGTGTCTTTGGAGATCATCGTTGTGAGCAAAACTCTTTCCACAATCTGAGCAGTGATACGGCTTCTCTCCTGTGTGAATGCGCTGGTGTCTTTGGAGACTACTCTGCTGAATAAAACTCTTTCCACACTCTGAGCAGTGATACGGCTTCTCTCCTGTGTGAATGCGCTGGTGTCTTTGGAGACTACTCCGCTTATTAAAACTCATCCCACAATCGGAGCAGTGATATGGCTTCTCACCTTTATGAATGCACTGGTGTCTTTGGAGATTATCGTTGTGAGCAAAACTCTTTCCACAATCTGAGCAGTGATACGGCTGCTCTCCTGTGTGAATGCGCTGGTGTCTTTGGAGACTACTCTGCTTATTAAAACTCCTCCCACAATCGGAGCAGTGATACGGCTTCTCTCCTGTGTGAATGCGCTGGTGTAGGTGGAGACTACTCTGCTGAATAAAACTCTTTCCACACTCTGAGCAGTGATACGGCTTCTCTCCTGTGTGAATGCGCTGGTGTCTTTGGAAATTACTCTGCTTATTAAAACTCCTCCCACAATCGGAGCAGTGATATGGCTTCTCTCCTGTGTGAATGCGCTGGTGTACAAGGAGATAATCGCTGTAAGCAAAACTCTTTCCACAATATGAGCAGTGATACGGCTTCTCTCCTGTGTGAATGCGCCGGTGTATATGAAGACCACTTTGCTGACGGAAACTCTTCCCACACTCTGAGCAGTGATACGGCTTCTCTCCTGTGTGAATGCGCCGGTGTACAAGAAGAACACTTTGCTGACGGAAACTCTTTCCACAATCTGAGCAGTGATACGGCTTCTCTCCTGTGTGAATGAGCTGGTGTCTTTGGAGTGCACCACGTTGGGTAAAACTCTTGCCACACACTGAGCAGCAATATGGCTTTTCTCCTGTGTGACTGTACTGGTGTAGGTAGAGAGTACCCTGTTGAAAAAAACCCTTCACACACACTGAGCAGTGAAATGGCTTCTCTCCTGTGTGAATGCGCTGGTGTACAAGAAGTTCACTTTGCTGACGGAAACTTTTTCCACACTCTGAGCAGTGGTGAGTTTTCTTTTTTTTAGTGTGGAGAGTATCAGATGTTTGGACTACTGATGTTTTTTTAGGTGCCATATTTTCACCCAAATTTCGCACAATTTCCAGTCTGAAACACTCCTTGTGGTGGTGATTCCTGTGGTGGTGTTTGTGGAGCTAAATTTGAGCTGTGTATGAAAGAGGACACACAGAGTAAGAGACTAGCTAAACTGGGTGTTAACAAAGGGGTAAATGTTCATCTGATATGATGCATTTTAATTTAAACTACACTAAAGTCAGTGTTAAGACTGAATTAGCAAAATAAAATCAGTTTTCACTTACCCTTTTGCACTTTTTGTTCCAGATGTACACTATATTGCCAAAAGTATTCACTCACCCATCCAAATGACTGTGCACCAGTGCACAAAGCAAGGTTCATAAAGACATGGATGGCAGAATCTGGTGTGGATGAATTTGACTGGCCTGCACAGAGTCCTGACCTCAACCCAATAGAACACCTTTGGGATGAATTAGAGCGGAGACTGAGAGCCAGGCCTTCTCGTCCAACATCAGTATGTGACCTCACTAATGCGCTTCTGGAAGAATGGTCAAAAATCCCCAGAAACACACAAACCTTGTGGACAGCCTTCCCAGAAGAGTTGAACCTGTTCTAGCTGCAAAGGGTGGACCAACATCATATTGAACCCTATGGATTAGGAATGTTGATGTCACTTAACCTCATGTGAGTCAAAGAAGGTGAGCGAATACTTTTGGCGTTATAGTGTACTTGAACTGATGATGAGATCTTTGCTGTTATCGTCTCCGTAAAACACCAGTAAAACACTGGTCTCTTACTGTACACAGTTACTCTTAAATCTCTTAAATGAGCCAGTAGTTACTCTTACTGTATACAGTTGTCTAGGGGCAGTTTCCACAGCATTTTCCAGTTTATCACAATTATGCCCAGATGCTCTCAATCTGTCATTTCACATGTCACAACACTAATTTAATTCCTGGTCTTTAACGGTCTAGCACCATTATGTCCAGGCCAAAACCATCTCTCTTTTTTAAAAAGGCATGTCCTTGATTGAGAAGAGTTTGCACAACTCCAGGACTTCTGGTACAGATGGAACAACCTTTTAAGCCTTTTTAACCTAATTATCTGTTGTGGTCTGCTGCTGCCGTGCTTCTAATGTTCCTCACTCATTGGGTAATACGCATCTGCTGTTTTATTTAATTTATTCATATATTTTAGTTAGTTACCTCAAGCCAATGAGCAACAGCTGTGTCCTCCACCTTATCCACGTCAAGTCTCTTTACATCTATTTACTCATCACACTGCATACTTAAAAACAAACAAACAAAAAAACAAAATTAATACATTGCAAAAATGAGAAACAAGAAAAGCGATGGGGAAAAAAACAATTAATAAACATTTTTAGACTTCTGCTTGACATCCATCATTGTTAAAGCATTCAAACTACAGGAGCTATACAAGAACTCACATTGTGTTGAGTGTGAATACTGGTCTATACAGCAGCACTCAACAATTAACATCAACTGCTGGTCTGTTGCTCCCAACAATGGGTTGAGAAGTGGAATGTGAACCTCACAGCTCGTTGTGAAGAAAGATCTGCACTCCTCACACTCTGGAAGGACAGGAGACAAGAAAGGAAAGAAATGATGAGCACATTTTAAAATTCAATGACTGCCAAACATTTTATACTATGACTATACAAAATAAGTTATATTGCAAATCTGATGTATTAAATATTGTTGCCAAAACACTACTGTAAAAAGAACCAATGTTGCATGAATTTGGACACAAATATGCATACGTCAAACCGTGTTCAGTGCAGGAAATTAAACAGCAGAACGAAATTAATTAAATTGGAAAATTTCTGATTTGTTGCATCAATCTTTTAATGAGTAGCAGAGACAGACATTCAAACACTTGATTTAAATTCCTTAAACTTTTATATATTTAGAGGGAGTTTATAGCAAGAAGAAGAAAAATCATGGATAAACATCTAGATAGAGGAAAAGTTACACTACCAAGTAAGCATGGTGTTAATCATACTGGTTAAAATCATGGATAAACATCTACAGTAGATAGAGGAAAAGTTACACTACCAAGAAAGCATGGTTTAATCATACTGGTTAAACATGGAGTTCATTTGAAGTGAAAGACCACCTTCACATAACTTGCCCGGTGTGAATAAGTCATTGATACATTTGTTTCCATGCAAAGAGAAACATAAAAATAAAATATTTACGACCTTCCGCTGCCATAACAGCAGTACGCACACGATCCACAATTCTGGCATTCAACACAATGAACATAAATGGGCAACTATGAACGGTAAATCACTGAATATCAGTGAGATTGCGATAAAACGGCACATAAAATTACACCTAGGTAAGCATGTACAACGTACACTCCTTCCTTACACGTAAATGAACAGCATTGTAATACTTATAAATACAGCACAAAGGCTGCGCATACACAATATCTGCATCTAGCTACAAGTCAACGAAGAATTAACTATCTCAATTTCGGCATTACTTACATGAAATGCAGCCACAATGTTCGAGAAAGAACTGCAATCTTACTTTAATCGCACTGACTCACACAAACAGGATGAAGTCTACTCTATTTAAGTAGAGCGGTCACCCGGACTGGGCATGCGCAGTATACTGTCCAGTGAAACTACGGCGTCGCAGTAGGAACAAACCTCAAAACGTCAATACAAATGGCCAACCTATCAGAGGCGTTATATCCTTTCTTACAAATACCAAAGCCCTAAACCCTGTAAAACTTTTATGAATCAATGACATCTTTCACTTTGTAAACAGTGTTCCTTGCTCGTAGCATTCTGGAACTGAAACAATAGTGGGAAGGATTAGAGAATGCTACAATATGAATTATTTCAATGCAAATAAATGTTACATTTGTGATACATTCCATTCAAGTCACACAATGCACTGTATGGCCACTTAGATCAACATAACAAAAGGAACACCCAGACCACTTAGATCCACAGAGTCCAGAACAAATGCACCATACTTGCAATTCCCCTGCCCACTTACACCCATTCAGTCAAGAATGTTCACACCTTTCCCTACACCCATGTTGTAATTTGGCAGCAAGGGGCCTTACAGGGTTAAACTGATCAAACATGAGTGATAATAGTTCCTCGTTGGAGAATGTGTGTGTGTGTGTGTGTATGAATGTGTGAGTGTGTATGAATGTGTGTGTGCGTATGAATGTGTGTGTGTGTGTGTGTATGAATGTGTGTGTGTATGAATGTGTGAGTGTGTATGAATGTGTGTGTGTATGTGTGTGTGTGTATGTATGAATGTGTGTGTGTGTATGAATGTGTGAGTGTGTATGAATGTGTGAGTGCATAAATGTGTGTGAGTCTATACATGTGTGTGTATACATTTTTTAAATGAACGTGGGAATGTGTGCATGTTACAAGTCAATTCCATAAGATGTTTGCTGCTGTAGTGTCTTGTGTTAAGAGACTCAAGTGAAGTGACATTTAGGTTTAAATGTGAAACTTTTGAAATCTATTTCCATGTAGATATTTCTGAGGTGAACAGACTGAGCAGGGAAAAAGTGCCCTGGGGAAGTTCAGGGTCTCACAGATAGGCTTCCTATATCTATATCTAATCCTATATCTATATCTAATCCTATATCTATATCTAATCTTCCTATATCTATATCTAATCCTATATCTATATCTAATCTTCCTATATCTATATCTAATCCTATATCTATATCTAATC
>JAOYMR010000013.1:10928163-10943128 GCA_025802075.1 Tenebrosternarchus preto | reverse complement strand
CCCCCCCCCCCCCCCCCCCCCCCCCCCCCCCCCCCCCCCCCCCCCCCCCCCCCCCCCCCCCCCCCCCCCCCGTCAGTAATGACATATCAAGAATTTACATATAGGGCTTATACCAAATTCTTGATAACAAAGGGCTTATGTATTTGTTCATTTATGTTCTTGGCTAAGAATTACTTTTAACCTGCTCACGTTTTCAAAATAGTAAAATAATCATGTTCCATCTCCTTTAGCCCAGTTATGTACTATAATATTTACTAAGCATGTCTGTGCAAAAAAGTTCAATTCCAGTCAACTTAAAATAAAGATATAATAAGGCACTATGAGTTTAATGGGTATTACATTATTACCAAGGCTTCTGGATTACTACTGCATTACTACCTAGGCTTCTGGATTACTACTGCATTACTACCAAGGCTTCTGGATTACTACTGCTGACCAATACTTTTATTTTTTATTCTCATTTTACATTTATGACAACCAAAATGCATATTTATAATCATTTAACTCTTTACATTCTAAAGTATAACCTAAATTTAAGAAAACATACATCATACAAACACAACAAAGAGAAACATGAGAATCCTGACTAAACCAGAGAAACAAACCAGTGAAAAAAACAGCACTTCCGAATTACAAACAGAAAAACACTGTCAGACAGCAGCAATTAGAATAAAATTTAAGATCTAAATTAAAAACACTACTATTTCCAACATAATTCATGTCTGTTTAGCAAAAAAAGGTTAAAATAAATAAATAAATAAAAAGGTTGCTGTTTATCAATTTTATGGGGCAGTACATCATTTTTGCAATTATTCTTTTTCAAGTTTTGAAACAGCCATTACACTGACACCTAGTGGCCTGGATGTTTCAGATATTTTGTATTAAATCTATTTTCAACATGGCCACCATATGGCCGCTCTATGTAGCACAAAGGAATACAAAGAAATTTGATTCTTTGTCTCAAAAAGAGCTGCACAGTATCGGAAAATTTAAAAAATAACAATCACTTTTATAAACATTGTTTGCTACTTTTTAAAGTTTGGCTGTACCAACGTTCTTCCAAATCACAGCCATATTAGAGTATTCATTTGTAAAGGCATTTAATTGATGTTTAATTTAATTGGTTTGTAAGGTAATTTCACTTTTCAGTTCCAGTGTGATTTCTGGGTCACGTGACTGTAATTCAGAGGGAGTCTGCATTTCTGTTGCATTTCTCCACTTCTCCGCCATGTCTTCTGAGGTGAGTGACAAGATTGGACGCTTGAGCAAAGCTCTTCCCACACTGAGAGCAGTGATAAGGTCTTTCTCCAGTGTGGCGCCTCTCGTGGGTTCGAAGCCCTGTCAAGTCAGAGAAGCGCTTGTCACAGCTGGGGCAACAGTAGGGCTTCTCTCCGGTGTGTATTCTCTGGTGCGTTCTGAGGGACGCTGCCTGTGCAAACTGCTTCCCGCAGGAGGAGCACCGGTATGGTTTTTCACCGGTATGAACTCTCTCATGATCCCTCAACCTGTCTGAACGGGTGAAAGCTTGGTCGCAGAAAGAACAGGGGTACGGCCTTTCACCAGTGTGAACACGGGAGTGGACGATGAGGCTTCCTTTGGTTGCAAACTGTTTTTTGCAGTGGGAGCAGTGGTGAGGCTTTGTCCTCACATCAGAGCTTTTAGCATGTGCTTTCAGGTGGTTCTGAAATCTGTAGAAGAAGCTGAAGGATTCTCCACACTGAGAGCACTGATATGGACCCTGTCCGGAGTGCATCCTCTCATGGCTTTTGCGGTGGGATAAATCGGTGAAGATCTTCCCACAGAGGCTGCATGGGTAAAGCTTGTCTTTGGCAGCCTGCAGCCCTTGGTGGATGTTTGTGGATGTCAAGAAATGTTCCTCAGCAGAAGAACCATGGAGAAGTTCTTCTCCATTGCGTTCACTGAGGTGAATGCTGGGTACCGACGGTGTGAAGAATTCCTCTCTATGCCAAATACTAGATTGCAACCCTCCACTTCTGTCTCCAATGAGGTGACTATCCATAATGTGGCATGAAACCAAGGACGTACTTTTATATGGTCCTCCTTTAGGGATGATGTCATGTTCAGATGCAGAAGGTCTTTCATATGAGAATAAATGCCTGTGCACATCTAGAATGTGAAAGAGTGCAATGATTTTAAAACAACTAGGTGTTTTCAAAATGGTATTTGAAAGTGTGAACAGGTATTTAAGCAAATGTATATATATATTATAATTACAATGGTACAAATTCTATGAATTGATCAGTTCTATAATCCAGAAAATATAAGATATACAATACTTACTTGAAAATTTTAAGTCCTTTTCAAAATAATCATTCTGTTCTTCCTCATCCCCATTCACCTCCAGTATTTTCCTGCAGTCCACCAGCCTCACTGAACACATCTTTAATGGAGCCTGCAATGTGTGCTGGTCTCCACCATCACAGTGAGAACCCAGGGACTCTTTGGGGTTTGGGTCACTGTAACAGTGAAGAGAGAGGCTGGGTACGTCCTCCTCCAATTCCTGCAGTGTGTCTTCACTACTGTAATCAGAGTCTTGTGCATTTGATTGATGGAATTGTGTATAGCAGTACAAAGAAAGAGACGGTTTGTTGTTCTGTAGTGTGCGCATGTTAACAGTATAACGTTCAGGTTCCAGTGTATCTGTGGGATTTGGTTCAGGTTTACACATTGGAGACAGGCTGGGCCCACCCCCCAGGTGGTCTCCACCACTGTGACGGAGACCTAGTGTTTCTGCAGGGCTCGGATCACTATAGCAGTGCAGTGAGAGTGGCAGCACTTCCTCCAGCCCCTTTCCTTCGTTTCCATCCACATGGCTGTGCGCTTCTGTAGCGCTGGGATCGGCGTAACACTGGAGGAACAGCGCAGGCACCTCACGCTCCTGCTCACTCCGCTCATCTTCAGACACAGAGTCGTGTATTTCCACCGGCTCATGTTTGAAGACAGGTGGCGGGCTGAGTCCGCTCCGCCACGGCTGTGCCCCGCAATCATCACCAGCCTCGTTGCCACGGTGTTGTAGAGGAACAAGTGACAGTTCCTTATTACAAACAAATGACACACCAGGAACACCTTCTGACTCCTGAATTTCATTCCGAGTTCTGTCTCTGCTTCTGTGTTTTTTATGCTGTGTTTAAAAGAGATTTGACTTAGTGTTAAAGAGAGAAGTGAGAGGTAAATTGAGATTACTGTTTTAATCTTGGTCTTAATCTTAATTTTCTTATTCTTTTCCTGACAAAAATAAGATATTAAGAAATAAAGTCATACAAGTAAACACGTGATAATAGGCTCACACCAAGAAGTAGCTGTACTCTGTTTAATAGGATATTTATTAAAAGTGATTAATGACATAATAGTTATCTGTTAACCACTAGGTCTAAAACATTTTTGTTTTAGAGACGTTAGATATATAAAATGGGACGTGCTATAGTTATTTTTGAAATATGTTTACAATTTAAAGGTAACGTTATAATAGCTAGCATAATCTGCCAAAAGAGTGTAATATAACCTACCTCAAACTCTCTCTTTCCTTTTCTTCTTAACTTAGCCTCCAGTGACGCTACCTCCTTCTTCAGTTCAGTTATTTCTCTTTGAAGATCCTCCAAACTTCCAATATCCGTCATGGAGAGGTCTGTTCCGATGGATTTTGTGTCAGTAGAGACAGAGTGGGTCTCTGTTTTGAACGCTCCCTCCACGGTAGCCCAGAGGTATGACATTCTGATGCCGGGGCATCCACACGCGGCGCACAGCCAGGTGTGTCGTTAGCCGACGGGAACAACTGGGCGGAGACTCTTTACACTGCAGCAAGGTACGTCTTGTCATGTAAGTCACGCTAGCCAAGCTATACGTTAGCATTTAGCGCCTTCAGCTACCGGATATGCTAGCTACAGTGTTAAGAGTCCAGCTTTGTGTAAGTTACCTAGCTGGGCTATCTAGACTGGCGATGTAGCCTTTTTGGTAGGCAGTTATATTTCACTGAATGTATATTAAAACATATCTATATTTAAAATAATTGAAGTAATCTTGCTCTGTTGGTATTTTCGTTAATTTTATATGGAAGTGTTTACAAAGATTTCCGTATCGAAAACCCGTTAGCTATTTACGTCAGTATGGCCAGGCGCATGCGCAATCCATAGGTGCCTTGACGTGAAAGTGACGTAAAGCAAAATGCCACTAAACTTTTCATAGTTATAATAATAATAATAACAACAACAACAATACACTTTATTTGTATAGCACTTTTCAAAGACAAGACTTCAAAGTGCTTCACAATATAAAACATCATAAACAAAGATATAAGATAGTAACATACAAAAAAAATCACCCATAATCACACTATCTATGATCACAACTCACCAAAAGCTAAAGCATAGAGATGAGTCTTTAGGCGCTTCTTAAAAGATGATGTAGATGGCGAGTGTCTGATATCAAGAGGGAGACTGTTCCATAATTTAGGTGCATAAACTGAAACGTCTCCCTTACATTTCAGCTTAGTTCTAGGAACAATAAGAAGCCCTTTATTTGTAGACCTCAATGACCTGAGACCTGTATGGGGTAATAGCAAATCACCAATGTGATTCAGGTGCTTCATCATGTCAGCAAAGATATGAGATAAAATTTTATGATCAGTGCATAGCAGAGTGATGGGTCTCCAGTTATCCAAAAAAATTATATCTTTATTAGGTTTTGGAATGAAAGTAATTATCCGTTGTTTCATTGTATTAGAGACATTACCTGTGGAGATACATTCCAACAAAGCTTTGTACAGCATTTTCAAAATAGCCTTATCTAGCTCTTCAATCTTAAATTGTTTTTCCATAAATTATTTAAAATCTGCATCAATTACTTTATTAAGGTCCTTTATAGCATTCAGAAAAAGAAAGCAAATCTGTTTCAGAGTAATTTGTACAAGTTGCAATAAAAGTCATGTATTTGGCTTTTGTCCTCACAAACAGATCCATTTTCCGTTTTGTAATATTCTTTTTTAATTGCCTATGTTTTTCAAGATTAAAATAATAAGTATTTTTCTCCCCTCCTTCAATCCAGCGAAGCTCGAGAACGTACAAAAGTACAAAAGTCATCTAACTCACTCTGTCATTTATTTAATTCAATAAGTTCCTCAGGTGACAAATCAGTCTTTTTACAAATTACAAATTTTACAAATTAATTATTTAATTAATAATATTAAGTTGTTTTTATTTTTAAATTTAGACAATTTTTTACTCATATGAATTGTCAGCTCTCTCATCTTAAATTTAAACCCATTAAACCTATTAAATTTAATCCCATTTACTTACAGGTGACATTTCCAAGGCATTGATGGCAATTGCCCAACATCTTTACAGAAAGCAGAATTCTCCAAAAGAGTATTGTTGAATTTCCAAATATGAGTAAGACCAGGATCTGGCCTTGAAAACAGAATAGATATAGAAATAACACAATGATCGGTTAAAGGTGAAGCAGAGATATCAACACTTACTAATATAATTTATCAAGGAACTAGAAATGAGCCAGTAGTCAATAAACATAAGATGCTATTCTACAAAACAATAACAAAAAGCAAAATAAAAAACCCTACTAAATATTTAAAAAAGAAGAGAAACTGAGGCCACATTAATTTGTTGTGTTATTGTGTCATGGAGTTATTGTGACATGACACACCTTAGTCTTCGGAAACTTGTTTGATATATTTGATGTTTGATAATATTACTACTGGTTTTACATTAGTTTATTTAACGTTCATATTACTTATTTTTTATACTTTTAGATAAATATTATATACACAAAACTAAATTTTAAACTAAGAACAAACTTCAATGTACAATGTACTAAAATAATATAATCTATTAAAAAAAAAAAACAATGAATAGATGTTAAGTTTTAACCAGACCGTATATATGAGGTTTGTGTATCTTTGCTTTGTAATTGAGGAAATTTAATATAAAGATGTATGTGTAATTATATATAATTGACTTCAGAATTGTAGTACTTAAAATTGCATTACTTGTACTATAATAACCCATTTTATGATCCTGCATTTTTGTAATTATTTTTTCCTCAGGAGGATGTTCCCACTTTGTGTTCTGTCTGTAAAGCTGCACTAAACCACACAGAAACACAGGACTTTGGTCACAGTGGTGGAGACCAGCACACACCACAGGACTCTGGTCACAGTGGTGGAGACCAGCACACACCACAGGACATGGAGGATGAACCCAGTCTGTCTCCAGTGTGTAAAACTGAACCAAATCCCATAAAGACACTGGATCATGAATGTAACACTGTTAATACACTGCAGGCTCCATTAAAGATGTGTTCAGTGAGGCTGGTGGACTGCAGGAATATAATGGAGCTGAATGGAAACATCTCAGTACAGGAAGACCAGAGGGGTGGAGATGATGATGCTGAATATGATGAGGATGAAGATGAACATGCTGAGGGTGAAGGTGGTGGTGATGGTGGTGACGATGACAATGATTTTGTTCCTTCAGGTAAACCCTGTCCAACAAATATGAATGTGTGTACAGACTTTCCAGTGTGCATCACATTGGTTTGTAAACAGTATGTTATTAAGTTTGTGCTTTTAATGACACAATGAACTCAGAGAGCCCAAAGGTGGATGCCAAACGTGATGTATAATTCTTCCATTAGCAAGATAAAAATCTGATGATGATAAACTGCATTGAATGTCAGTTTTAGCCTTACCTTCCTTCAAAATAGATGTTGTATACATGACTGCGATGAAAAAAGTCTGTTTGTATTCATTGTTTGTTTGTTTAGTTTGTTACCAGAAATCGCCAGTCTTAGGAATGACCAAACAAGCAATGCTTCATCACCCAGTTTATTCCGTTTCTGTTTGTACTGAACATGATCATTTTTTGGTAAGGAATTGTAGCTTGTTCATCTATTTTTTATGTTCAGATTCAGGATGTACCTTGTAAATAAATAGAACATTTAAGAGGGGTTGTTGATGTGGTGTTGATTAGTTCTGAGATTTTTTTAAAATATGATCCTGACATTGAACTGAATGTAATGGTAATGGCCCTTTACCTAAACCGAGTTTGAAATCCCTGCTCGAGACAATCACATGAGTTGACTGACCTTCGAGGATCAGTAGCTATAAACATATACAGCTCCAGATCGTCTGCATCTTGGTGGAAGGAACTGTGTTCTCATTGTACTGGCCAAAGGGAACATGTATGTATTAATGAGCACTGTTCCCAATATTGATCCCTGTGGGACTCCAGAAGAGAAAATGTGAAATTTTGATGAAGTTCCAAGTGCACAATCATAACTCACAGGTATGCATAGAACCAAATAAAAAATTTCTTGTGCGAATTTTCTAATTGGTGATTTTAGTTGTGCTTTTGTTTCCCTCAGTACACAGTTCTATCAGCACACACACATTTCACTGATGTGTGTGTGTGTGTGTTATATGCTGGACCATGTGCCCTTATATTTCATACATACACAAAAGGAGCTGATGGGCAGGACCTCACTAACCGAGTTTAACTCACTAATGGTGAGCAGGTATAACCTGTTCATTTGTATCAGATTATTAAAGGCCTGGTTATAGCTGTAGGAAGGATGGAACTTGCTTTTACTGTCAAAAACAGCAACCATTAGACTAGCACATCACGCTACTGTCAAATACTCAATCATTAGACTAGCACATTAAGATACTGTCAAATAATCATTAGACTAGCACATTAAGATACTGTCATATACTCAATCATTACACTAGCACATTATGCCAATGTCATATATTCAGATTTGGAGCTTCCAAATCTAACAATAATAATAAATAATAGTAGTACTATTTGTCCTTCACTGGGTACAAATCTTTCACTTACACAAACCAGAAACAGGTATGAAAACATGTTCAAACAGCAACTAAATTAAAAGCTTCAAGCACCATTTAAGCAAAAAACAGCAAAGAATTTAAAAAACAGATGTGTTTTGTGAGTATGAATAAGTTCATGTTAATAGGTGTGTCTGACTGGATAACTTGGGGAAGAGTGGTTGTAGGTGGGGCTTTTTTCTATCAGCAAACCCAGTCATGTTGTAATCTGCAGACTGTGCACAGATTTTTGGTGTGCTTTTAGATTCCCTGAACATGAAAAGTGTTTTCCACATTCCGTGCAGCTGAAGGGCCTTTCTCCTGTGTGAACCCTCATGTGAACTTTAATGTAGCTTGATGTTGTGAACCTCTTACCACACTGAGAACAGCTAAAAGGCTTTTCCCCAGTGTGAATCCACATGTGCTGGGCAAGGCCCTCAGCTCTCAAAAACACTTTTCCACATTTAGAGCAAATAAAAGGATCAACTCCTCCATGAACTCCTTGGTGTGCTTTTAAATCTGAGATACTTCTGAAACTCCTCTCACATTTAGAGCACTGATGAGGTTTCTTTCCTGTATGTATGTACATGTGCTTTCTTAGAGTGCTTCTATCAGCAAAACTCTTTCCACACTGGGAACAGCTAAAAGGCTTTTCTCCACTGTGAGTCATCATATGGATCTTAAGGGTGCCTGACTGTGAAAAACTCTTTCCACATTCAGAGCAGGTAAAAGGCTTTTCCCCAGTATGAACCATAATGTGCCGATTATAGTGTGTTTTTTTCAGAAAACTCTTTCCACACTGGAGGCAATTAAAAGGCTTTTCCACAGAGTGATTTTTTTGATGCACTTTTAAGCGAGACAGAGATATAAACCTCTTCTTACACTGAGGGCACTGATAAGGTTTCTCTACGGCATGTGCAAGCAGGTGAGATTCTAGATGGCTGGTAGAAAGAAAAGTCTTTCCACACTCCGTGCAGGTAAACAGCTTTCCTTCAGGGTGAATCCTTTGGGATACTTTCAAATCCGAATGGCATTTGAATCTCTTCTCCCACATAGAGAAATGATGAGGTTTTCTTTCTGAAAACACACAAAATAAAAACAGAAAGCTGTTAATCATATTTGTGTTATTTTTTTTAAACAAATAAATTCAGAAGTTAAATCCAGAAAAATACCAGTAAACAAATCATGTATTCGTTTATTTATTCTTATTGATTAGCATTAAAAGGCATTCAGTAACCAGAAAAAAAATCTAAAATATTTCACAGACTAATTGACAGACAAATCTAAAATAGGATTTTAAAACCTACAAGCGAAGTATGTGTAGGAAGTGGGTTATGTATCAGATCTGAGGAAATGGGGAATAGGATTTCTGTATTCAATACATAACACATTAATTAACATGTCTAATCAATGAGCCCCAAGGATGAGCTGTTGAGGCAGTGCCTCAGTCAGGGGGAGGGGATGTGGTGGCCATGGAAGTTCTCCCATGTCACTCACCTGTTGCATTCTCTCAACTGGCTCCTTGCAACAGTTTGCATCAGGTTTAACACTGATGCTCACCTAGAGCCATAACTCCATGAGGTTTAACACTGATGCTCACCTAGAGCCATAACTCCATCAGGTTTAACACTGATGCTCACCTACAGAGCCATAACTCCATGAGGTTTAACACTGATGCTCACCTACAGAGCCATAACTCCATCAGGTTTAACACTGATGCTCACCTACAGAGCCATAACTCCATCAGGTTTAACACTGATGCTCACCTACAGAGCCATAACTCCATCAGGTTTAACACTGATGGTACTTTTTGTTAAAGGCTACCATCATTAGATAAGCTGAGACACTGGACAGGAGATGTAGAGGAAGGAGGCATTCATGAACTGGGTTTTATTTTGAAGAACTGAAACTGAAAGAGAAACCAAAACTCATAAAAAGAACTGATGCAAACTAAATCAAGAGTAATAGACATGAATTCTTTCATATAACATGAGACGTAAGAGTGACTAGACTGGTTGTACATAGATTAATGAGGCAGAAACAAGACACACCTGACACACCTATATATATATGGGGGGGGGGGATACTGAGGAGAGTCTCAGAACAACATTTTTTTGAGAAAACATGAAACAAAACAAAATAAAGAAACACAAACTACAAGCATTAAACTGTCAGTCGCCACCATGAGAAGTGCACTGGTTAAATACAAAGAGACAAAACAGAAAACGTGTTTATATACATGTGCTAACAACAAAAGGTCAAATGAATAACATGATAACAGATATATGAGGGACAGGTAAAGACAAACATGAAAGCACCTTGATGCAGGAGGAATTTAAGCAGCGCCATTACAGATAATAAGAGTCACAACTAATAAAAATAATAATTATTAAAAATTATTAAGAGTTAAAAGTTACTGAAAGACTAAAATATTCTTGTTTTTTATTTGCAAGTATTACATTTCTTTAATAAAAAGAAATGTAATAATAATAGGTTTTGGCAAGAAACGACAAGGAAATGAAAAAAAAAAAAAGGCATGGATCAAACAAGGATGAAAAAAATGTTTACAAACTCACCTGACAAACTTGAATCACTCTGGTTTCTACCACGTCCCACATGCCTGCAGTCCACCAGCCTCACTGAGCACATCTTTAATGGAGTCTGCAGAGTGTGCTGGTCCCCACCACCACAGTCAGAACCCAGGGACTCTGTGGGGTTTGATTCATCTTCCTGCTTTATGTACTGGTCCCCGGTGTTACAGTGACTATCTCGTGTTTCTGCAGGGTTCGGTTCAGTTTTACACACCAGAGTTTGACTGGGTACATCCTGAATCTCCTGTTTTATGTTTTGATACCAAGGGTTAAAGTCAGGTTCCAGCATCTCTATGGGAATTGGTTCAGGTTTACACACTGGGGACAGACTGGGTTCATCCTGTAACTCCTGCTTTATGTACTGGAAACCAGTGTTACATTCAGGTTCCAGTGTCTCTGTGGAATTTGGTTCAGGTTTACACACTGGAGACAGACTGGGTTCATCCTCAATGTCCTGTGATGTGTGCTGGTCTCCACCACTGTAACCAAAGTCCTGTGTTTCCGTGTAGTTTAGTTCAGCTTTACAGACAGAACACAAAGTGGGAACATCCTCCTTGAGAAAAAGACCATAAAACATCATAAACAAAAACAGCAAAAATGTGTTTCAGAATAAAACACGCCTAACAAAAACACCACCGATTGTATTTTCCTTGTGTATTCAATTACTTTCATTACAAAAGCAGCCACAAACCTTTTTAGAAAGTTTTTCTGCTTGTTGACTCAACTTTCTCTCCAGCACAGTGATCACTTTTCTCAGTTCACAGACTTCTGTTTGTAGGTTTCCAATATCCTCCATGGAGAGGTCAGTCCCTACTGACTTTGTGCAGGATGTTTCAGAGTCACATAACAGGTGTAACTCCAGGAGAATTTCTCCTCCATCCTCACTGCAGTCCTCCATGATGCAGCACCCAAACACACCCAGGAGTCAGTTTTGCTTTTCTATTGCTTTGCTTGATTAACTGAAAGTGAAAGCAACATGTTCAAGTCATTTGATATACACAGCTTTTCCATTTTACTGTGATAACACATTGCACACAAACTTGTCATCACAGTCTGGTCAGAAGTAGGGAAATGCCAACAGATCAAGGTGTCACTGTAACATGCACTCTAAGGTGCACACAGCATGCATGTGTGTATATACTACACACACGAGTATAAATACACAGATTTGACATGTAAAATACAAACAGCTGTAGACACTAACAAAGTCAATTCGGGAGACACGAGTGTACCGTGAGCAAAAGTGGGTTTATGATGCAAACAGAACCACGTGTTGGGACTGCAGGAAAAACAAACAAACGGATAAGATACTACGTGTATTCCAACAAGCTTAACTGGGTGGTGGTAGCTCACTGTTTAAGGCACTTGACTAGTAATCAGAAGGTTGCTGGTTCAAACCCCACCTCTGCCAAGTTCCCCCTGTTGGTGCCCCTGAGCAAGGCCCTTAACCCTCAACTACTCAAGATGTATTCAGTCACAATTGTAAGTCGCTTTGGATAAAAGCGTCAGCCAAATGCCGTAAATGTAACTGACCCACATGGTGACACAACATCTGATGTGACGTGCAAATGTTTTTTGGGGTATGTGTGCGCGCGCGCGAACCGCCAGAATCCTCCATGCACTACAAACAC
This sequence comes from Tenebrosternarchus preto, assembly GCA_025802075.1. NCBI lineage: Eukaryota > Metazoa > Chordata > Actinopteri > Gymnotiformes > Apteronotidae > Tenebrosternarchus > Tenebrosternarchus preto. The sequence continues at coordinate 10,931,051 of JAOYMR010000013.1, read as the reverse complement.
CCAACACTGTTGGCTACCGTCTGCTAGAATCAATGCTCGCAACCCCCTTGACAGCGTCCGTCATTATTGTCCGCCACTGCGATAATCACGTGCGAGTAGAATGAGCTGAAACTTGTAATTCACGCGCACACTCAACGGTACATACATGCACGAGAGCGAACAATAAACCGACGACGCTCTGAGCTCGTTCTACCCCTTCCGTTATAAATTACGATAGAGACGCCATAAAAGTTAAAAACGATTAAACCATACGCGTTAAAACAAATGCTGACTACATGTAATAAAACTTAAATGTAGCTGCACGAAGCCCCACCAAACATTAGTCCTCACCTTAACGTGCGTATCGTCTTCGAGGTGCTTTGAACCTTCTCACTGCGCACAGTTTATTTTACGAAATGGTAAAAACCCTCTCATAAAGGTAAAAACGTGGGTGTAGTTAATAAACTTCTGCGGGGGTTCACTGATAAACGACGCCCTTGCGCCTCATTTTTCGTGGTAACTGATGCACCTTCGCTGTGTACGGAGCAGAGACCGTATACGGAGCTCTTGTCGCCAAGACCCCACGTAGATGTCTTTCGCCTGCCTGTTTTAAATATCACTGTTCAGGTATTCATTCACTAAGAATATATTGTCCTCTTTAAAAAAAAAACTGTTTAAAGCAGCATATATCGGGTAATTACAGATATTCAAATAAAAAGACCGTGTCTGTTAAAATATTTTGCTTTGTGTATTCTCTAATTTCTTTAGTGTCTAGGCATTTAACCTGCATTTATTCAAACTTCGAATATCAGCTCCAAACACTAAATTCAGCAGTTATTTTTCAGATATTCTGCAGTTTAAGTAAATGAGGTGCAGTAGCCTATATTTATGAAGCACTCGCGGATGTATACACTCGTGCGACGTGTCGACTTTGTGCGTTTATCACGAAGTGAAGGCCGTTTACACGTCAGTGATTTGTTGCAGGACAACAGTGATTGGTCATCACCCTACAGTCTGTAGTGACAAAGTTTTGCTTTGCCAAGAACGAATCAAATGGGGAATTTGAAGAATGTACTTGTGTTCATTTGTATATCTTTGGCTCTCTATCTATACATTTTAACAGGTTTATACTCATGCTTTATGCTTATGTCTGTATAATCTATGTCTATAATAATTCTGTTTCATCTTTGACGAATTTCTAATGCTCCAAAATAAATAAAAGTGGACAGCTCATAAAATAAAAATGTAAGAACAATTGCATTATATCATAAAAGCTTGTGAGGCAGAGCTGATAGCTGAGTGTAATCTGATAGTTATTTAAACAAATTCAACAACTGACAGACTAATCACAACACGAGTGTCTTCAAGAACTGACAGACTAAACACAGCAGTGCCCTCAATAACTGACAGACTTACCACAGCAGGAGCGTCTTCAAGAACTGACAGATACAATGCCAAAGGACATCCATGGCTTTTTAAAACTGTAAACATCACCAGCAACACACACACTCAGGCTTTCAAGAAAAACTAAGTTCTGTTACAGTGCTGTAAATGTTAAATATCTGCCTTCACAGTTCATTTTTAACATATTTTTTGTGATGATGGACATGAACTGATTATGTACAAATCAGAACTTTCCTTGTGGATTAATGTAATTTTAATGTGGTTCATAATGTAGAGATGTTGTATGTTGTCAAGATTTTTACAGTAATTCAGATCAGTGTTCCCTAGTTCTACTTCTGTGGGAGCCACAGCACAGTTTAAAGTATATGGTGTCTCAAAAGGAAACATCCATATTAAAATGAAAATGCTTTGGCAGGGTAATCCAATTTCAGATACAAGTTCTGGGGGAAGAGGGAAAACAGTTAAACAATGTGACCAACATGGCGGCCATCTTGGTGGCTATCTTGAATGCCACCATCTTGTATAAAACCTCAGTTTTTCTAATTGAAAGGTATGTGTGTGGCACATCAAAGTGGTTTGATCAAAGAAAATTTCACCAGAAAAACTGTTGTGTGCTTCATGTCAGTGTAACATGAAGGAACATAGATCCCAAACTCTCTCTAGAACTGTTTCATTTTACTGATGTGGACAAGTGGAAAATAACCTTTATTTTGTTCCGTTCTGTGTATGTAACAATAGGGAGCTTTTATTTTGACACCACTCCTTCAGTGGTTGATACCGGAACTAATATAATATAATACTGTAGATTTTTGCGGATGAGATTTGCTCAGGTTCCGCCATGTGATGTGTGCCCTTATGCTGGTAGTTATTCCCAAATTAAGTTGGGAAAAGTTTTAGGTAGTGTAGCAAAGACTAAACCTGTATTTAGTTTTTATTATTATTATTATTATTATTATTATTATTATTTTCTTCATGTGTACATGAGTCGTATTGAATTGTTACACCAGTATTTTGAGATCTTGTGTACACGTTTCTGATGTTATCCACCACTGTATATTTTGGGCAACTTAGTGATGGCGGTGGCTGCCCGGTAGAGGTTAGGGGCCAACGGTTGTACAGAGATAGAAATCCACAGAAAATCATCAATACTGTCATGGTTACCAAGTCTGGTGTTTGCAAATTGTGGTCTTCAGCACTGTCACAGCCACACCAGTATGTTCCCCCCAAAATGTAAAATATATATAATAGAAAAAATAACTAATTTTACATGATCTTTGCAAAACAATGGATTTAATTACAAAAAAATCATGTTGTATCTAAACATACTTGGCCGATAAAGTCTGATTCTAATATTATTTCTGCTAATAGACCTTTACACATTACTCCTTTAAGCCAGAAGATTCAGTTATAGGGTAGAAGATTCAGCTATAGACCATCATTCCAGCAGTGGGGGAGTGAGATTTTGTTCTCTCTACAGTTGGGAAAGAGAACATCAACATTCAGTA
>JAOYMR010000013.1:10893249-10909799 GCA_025802075.1 Tenebrosternarchus preto | reverse complement strand
ATTGATGCTATTTTAGTTGCATTTAGTTCTTTAACAAGTCCTTGTAAGATTTAATTATGAACGCAATTACAAATGTGTACTGAATTCCATAAAACCCTTCACAGCATTGGGGGTTGAATAAATTTGATCACAACTGTATATCCTTTGAATTTCTTTTTACTTAATTTGATGAATCTAATGTGAATGAGACGTATTTTTATTTCTCCCTTATATTTATGTGCCACCTGGACCATCATCTGAATTTCTTCAGGAATTTGCAAAAACGGGGTTTACAATTGGAGGAGATTGCAATATTAATTTTGATGGTGTACAAGACCCTTTAAGAAAAGCACCCTTTACTGAATATACATGATAGATTTACTAATGACTTATGGGGAACCTCAACATTCTCTCTGCTCTCTCTACCACAGTGGATGCAATACTACAGTATTTCCATGACAACAAATACAAAACATACACAAAACAGTAATTCGCACTCTTAGTCAACATGTCCTTGGTTTTATCTGTGACGGCTGGAGAGATGGAACAGAGGCAGGCGCTACGGGGAACATGCTTGGGTTTATTAGCAGGGTGCCAGGGGCGCACAAACAAACAAACACACAGTCAGTACGAACAGCAGTGAACGATAAGCAGTAAAGTCCGGTATAACCGGCGAGGCTGTCTTAAACATGATCAGCTTTCATACAAACGGAACACAGCATGAGAGTGGTTCAGCGGCTGCGAAACAGTTTCACAAGCGAGACCAATGTACAGCAATGAAAGGAGCGCTGGTGCGCTCCTAAGTAGTCCTTGGCCTGATGAGCGTCAGGTGCGCTCAATAAGCTGGTGATTGAGAGCGAACGAGCCTAGACGAGGAGGGCGTGGTCTGGGTGCTGGGTGTCTGGCGAGACGTGACATTATCTAAGACAAAAGCAAAGTGTCCTTACAGCGATCAGTAAGGTACAATCAGCATTTACAGTAATTATTCTGGGATTTGTAACTTCAGTGAAGCACATTACTAGACTAAGCATAGAGAACTCCTCCATGTTAGATTGAGGTGTGTCTTTATACATAGGATTTTCTGCCACACTGCCTCCGTCAAATCCGATGCGTCATAACAGGTGCATTTCACATTGATGTTCAAATGTTCATATAATTTCTCCAAAGAGTTAGCAGGAATTATATAACAAAGTACATTATTCTGGTTGTATACAGTATAGGAAGGTATATTGCCATAATGCATTATTATGCATTATTATATTCATTATTCACATTTATTCCCTTCTCTCCCTTTCCTCAGATGGAATGGTCTTGAGTCTATAATTTTGCACACTTCCTGGGCCCATACCATCCCAGGACCGTCACTTAAACCCAGACTGCACCAGTGAGTAGTTCTCAGTCTGTTATGGTGATGACAGATTAGTCACCACAAGAATACATTTCAGTTTCTTAACGTTTAAATAATTTTTCTTAACTTTTTACATTTGCTTCAGTCTTAAAGCTGAAGTTGGCATTTTGTTAGAATTTTCCATGCTGGTTTAAATGGTGAAATAAAAAAAAGATTTAGGATGTAACTGGACATTTTCATAAGAGAATTAATATAGAATGTTCAATAGTTCTACACTAAAAACCTATCGAACCTAACTGTTCTGTATCCATAAAGATTATATATACCCTTAAAGATCATAAAATACCTTATTTTAGTTAATAATAATATTTCTGTTTACCTGTACTTGGTAAAGATGCCTTTGGACTCACCAGTGGGTTTATGGTTTCTAAATTTCTTACATATTACCTGAATTGCTCTTCTTAAATGTTCATGTCTGTCTCCCAGGTAACATAATTAACTTACAGTAATTACACTTAACCACATAGAAGCTTCTAAAAGTCTAAAATTACATTATTTTTTTTTAAACTTCCAGACTGTTTAAAGAGACTAGTGAACTAGATGTATGAAAACATATGACCCTGGGACAATCTCATAATGAATGAGGGTTACAATAAGTTTGTGTAATTAAACTTACAATAAATCTATGTCTAACTGATGGTTTTAAAATCTCTGATGTGAAGGACTTGCCAAAAATATTTCTGAAAAGAAGAAATATGCAGAGAAATATGTCTAGGGATATGTAAACATCTCAACTTTACTGCATGGCTAAACAGCACTCCAAACAATATATACACAGTTCGAATACATACAGTATGTGGACAGAAGTGCATGCATACCAGACCACCACACCTATACCATATTCCCTTGCGATTGATGTTCCCATTCGTCCCATAGGTGTTCCATGGAACTGAGGTCAGGACGCTGTGCAGGCCAATAGAGACCAAACCAAACTCAGCAAACCCTGTCTTTATTGACCACAGGGTCATAATGATGCTGGAAAGGGCCTTCTCTTCAAACTGTTGTCACAAAGTTGGAAGCAGGTAATTGTCCGAAACGTTTTGTATGCTGTGGCGTAAACACTGCCCTTCACTGGAAATAAGGGACTATAAGGGAATATAATCGAAATAACCGAAATAGCCGAAAGCCTGAACAGCCCCAGACTATTTTACATGGGGTCTACCGCTGAGGTGTTGCTGCTCCAAGACGTTTCCTTTTCACAATAACAGCACTTAGAGTTGACAGATCTAGCAAGGCACATGACATTGGCACACAACACAACAAGCCCATTCTCCTGCATGCACTTTTCAGGGCACAACTAAATAGGTGCATTTCTATGAAATGAATATCATCTAGGCTACATTTAAATATGTAAATTATGTTGGTTACCACCCAACAAGTTTACAAGTTACAAGGACAGTCAATTATTTTATGCTAGGCTTTGCTAAAGAAAAAAATAAAAATAAAATAATTACTTCCCAGAGCAAGTAAGGGCCTCTATGTGCCAATAAGAGATTTGAGTACTTGCTTTTGCGTGCAAAGCTTTGTCTCCAGGCTGTTTTTGTCCTGCGCTTCTTGGAGAGCATTGATGAGGAATGTGAGTCGACCAGTGGCTGTTGTGGGTGTTTGAAAAGCCTCTGCAATTCAGAACATCAGCAGAGCACAAAGAAACTAAGGGGAGACTAGGCATACAAGGCAAACTCTTACCTCAGTGGCACAGATATGGTTCCCTGGCAACCACTGCTCTGGCATCATCAGTGTTACAAAAGTTTATTTAAGAGCTACTCATATTTAAGTAAGAGACAAACCTTTAAAGAAAATCTATATATCTCGCCTATGTACATAATAAACTTTTACAACATGAACATTTAGTAAGTTACTATTTGGAGTAATTTACTATTTGGAGTAAATTACTATTTGGAGTCTCTTCTTTTTACTGATGGCTATTACATGTTCATAATAGTGAACAGCTCTTCTACAAAGCACCTCTGAACACACAGCTGTGAAAAAAAAAAAAAACATCAAAAGAATCATCCATCTTTTACTACTTATCCAGGTCTGGGTCACAGCAGCCTAAGCAAAGAGTCCCAGGCCTCCCTCTCCCCTGCCACCTCCTGCAGCTACTTCGGGGGGATACTAAGGCAATGTGTCCTGTGTCTTCCCTGGGGTTTCCTCCTCATTGAAAATACCAGGAACACCTCTTTATGGAGGCGTCCAGGGGGGATCTGGAGCAGATTCCCAAACCACCTCAGCAGCTCTACACTGAGCCTAGGGAATAGAATTAGCATGGGCAGAAGTTACGTGACCCTACCAATATCCAGCAATAATTCAACTGGCCCCACCAATAATGTGATCCCCTCCAAAAAAAAAAAAACCTGTCATTGTTTCATTAACCTGGAGGTACATAAAGGGTTAAATCTCTACTCGTGTCTTACCTCCCTTTAACATATATGGCCAGTGTGACTGATTGTGTCTTTCCCTGCTGTCACATGACGTTGTAGCTAGGTTTGGTTGTTAGCAGTGCTAAAACTGGAAGGAAAACTTTCCAATCTATGCAAGACTTGCTGTGCAAGACTCAGATGCAACGTGGAAACACTATCAGGATCAAAATGTATCTTGTACTTTCATTGACACTGAGAAAGATTTTTTTTTGTTGGTTTTGTGGAGATTATGCGATGCTCCATCTACTTTTATTATTGCTGATGTATGAGACCTGTTTCATTTGCACTATGGCTGAAGTAAACTGAAGTCTAAACTAGTTCTCAACACAGAGGATTAACAGGGAGACGAGACATATAGATGATAACAACAAATAAACAGACAAGCAAGCTTTGAACATAAAGCAAACACGTCAAACAAAGGTTGATAAAGACGAACTGAGACCAGGGTTTAAATATACACACAAACAACTAGACAAGACAAGAACCAGGTAAACACAATAACAAGGGGTGTGACAAGCCAGACCAAAACATATGCATGTGGAAAATGCAAACAAGAAAGCAAACCAAAACACGGAGGAGTGGGAAGTAGCCAGCGTGACATCATCATCCATGATTCCTTTGTCATGCAAATTTGCTTTATTATATGTTCCAGTTCAACCTCAAATAATTTCAATAACAATGCCTATTGTTTTTAGATGGTAAAGGAGGTTATAAAGATATTTTCTAACTCTACACGATATTCCAAATGGATGCAAGTCCTTCTGCAGAAAGAACGTAGAAGTGTTGTCTACCACATTTTCAGGTGCTTGATATGCATGAACATGAAAACCTGTATATTTGCGCAATGAGTCAACCAGTGTTGAGGAAAGGTTGATGCTGTGAAGTTGCGCCATACACCTAGCCAGAGGGACATACACACACACACACACACACACTGCACCTTCCCAACTCCCAATCACCAGTTTAATTATCATCCTGAGCACCTGGTTTGAGTTCTCCCTATATAAAACCCACAACTTCTCTCCTCTAGTGATGTATGTTGCTTGCTGACAGTACCCAAGATACCCGCTCTCTCCCATCGCCACACTGTGAAGCTTACTGCCAGCATGTTTTAGTCTTTCATGGATAATAAAGACGATACTCATTTGCCCTCACATTTCTCTCTATCCCTGCAGCTGCCACACTACGCAGTTGGTCATGGTCATCAATCTCCCATATTACATAGTAATCTGTAATCCCATACTATATAGTAAACTGTAATCCCATACTATATAGTAATATGCTTCTATGGGTCAATCAAGAACAGCATAATATCCATAAAATTGTCCTGAACATCCTTGAATCAGGTCTATATTTATTATGATTTTCAAGTTGTTAGTTGCATTAAATTGCTTTGAACAGTTGTCTTCATCTTCATCTTCACCAAAAGTCTTAGTATCTCTAAGACTTCATTTACATTTGGTTGTTTCCTGAATCTTGCATCTGGATTGCATAATAAAGTTTTAGCTGCATGCACTTACACTACGTACTCAAATGTGTCTCAAATGGGAAAGAGGCTAATTGTTGCATATTTGAGACTTGATCTCTGGCCAGGAACTAAACCAGAGATGCTAAAGACGTCCGCTCACTCCGGTTCCCATGATCCTACTGCTGTCTAATCATTCTAATTATGACACCGCAAGTCATGATTATGACAGTCACATTCACCGTGTGCCAAAAACAGAAAAAGATTTTCATTATGAACTATTATGAAATATGAACTGTAAGATTTTTATGATTGGAGAGAGCATGAAAATCTTTCCCACACCCCATAGTTTTAGGGTTAGGGTTGCCTGATCTTATTGCATGGGCAAAAACAGATGTTAGAGCCTGCCTGAAATTTACCGCACTGAGAGTAACAGCATTGTTTGCATCTGCTGAAGAGTAGACTCTGTCAGACTGTGGTTGCCATGGAGACCTGGTCAGCATAAACTAGAGGAGGGTGAAAGTTCCCCTAAAGTGCAAGCAGACACAGATCACTGTAAAAATAAATAAATAAAAGAAGTAGAGAAACAATCTTCTCAGCCCTTATTCAGCAAATATTTTTCATGTCCAGTTCACAGCCCTGTCACAAATAATCTTGGGTTCAAATCCCAGGGGCACATGCTGCTTATGTAAAGATTCCAAGCAAGCGTGATTGGTCCTTCTGCCTGCATGGAGACAATGGGCTTATTTCTTTTTACTGTGTTGTCATGGTTACTTTCAGGTTACATACGCAGAACTGGACAGGTCGAATTCCGCCATGACACTGTTTGAGCAGCATCACGAAAGGCACTGTGGCTGGCTTCAGACACAAAAAGTCTTACATATTGGCTGTAGTCATTTACATATAGAACAACATGAACAGAGGAGCAGCACAAGAAGTTGGTTGCCTGGTAACATGGCTTTGCTGTTGCATGATGTAGCAATTGGATTCAATATGCTTAACTGTTGATACTTCTGACTACAAAGTGTATATGCATGCAATCCAGATACAATTTTTTTTGCAAGTTACAAGTTGGAGAAGAACATTAATTATACAAGAACAGTAATTATAAACATGGTCCAGGTGTCTCAGTCCTTGAGTGATGCAGCAGTAGCCAAAGCCTCAATTCTTTCCTCGATAAATCCAGTGCAGAGCAAAACAAACAAAAAAAATTTTAGTTCTCTTTTGTTACAGGGAAGTTCTTTAAAAAAAACTCAGTGTTTGAACTGGCATACTTTGCATTCCAGTCAGAGTAAACCACAATCAGCAGTCTTCTTCTCCAGTTTGTACCTTGCAAAACAAGGACAGAATAAAATCAAATATATTTCATTAAAACCAGTAAAATGTCTTCACAGAACACACATTTCATAGAAAAGAATTACCACCTGTTTTAAGAGCTTAGCTAGCTATCACCAAGTAAGCGTGGGGAAATGTTTGTGTGTCATTACAAAATTTCTTCAATGTTAAGACAGCAATAACAATAAGAAAAGACATTTTGGTGCTATCAAGTAGCAGGAAAAAACATCAACATGTTCTACTTGCTTTAGAGGGAAAATACAAGGAATTAGTAGGTGTTCCCACTGACCACGAGGTAGAAACTGCACACCTATTGTTTGGATAACTATTTATAAATAATTTAATCCTAACATTATTATTCTATTACTGTTTATTAAGTCATGTATGTAGGATCAGATAGCCTCCTCCTCCCTCATCTTCTGGAGATATCATAATCAATAGTTACCAGTATTTAGAAGATCAAGTCCAGAAGATGAGGGAGGAGGAGGCTATCTGGTCTTACATGCATGACATAATAAACAGTAACCTTTTCTATCATTAACATTTCAAACACTAATGTGCAGATGTGCACCATTTTGATATTTATGCATAATAATACTGTAGTATGGATCTATTTATAATAATATTAATAGGTTAAATCTATATTGGATGTCAGAATTTCTGAACTGAATGAAATATTAGTGAGAACTGGTAAAGCAACGGCAATATTATCTGTCAAGGTGACATTGGATATTCAACCACAATACATATAACTGAACATGATTAGATTAATCCTAGATTAACCATTTTCAGGACCAATGAACACCGGTCAACATAAAACTGAATACTGAAGATACTTTTAAAACTACCATTTTCTGCTACAGCAAATGTTTATGTACAGCACATGTTTATACAATAGGTTCCCTGGCTGGGTCCCGGTGCTCTGAAATAAGATGCTTCAAAACTGCACATCACAGCAACAGGGAGCAGCATTCAAATAATTTAATAACTCTGAGGTAGATTGTTTTCCTGACATTTGGAGCCAAAGGGCTCCTAATCCCTATTCATTAGAATGGGGGCAAATTGCAGTGTAGTTGAGTGAAATTACTTTAGCTGCTAAATTACTGCATCAGGCTGATGTGCCATAGAAGTGGATGCATTAAAACCGGCAAAGCTCTTTATCCGGCAGAGAGGAAATTTAACAATGTAAAAGCCTTCTGTGTGATCTAACCCATTATGCCGAATGTATTCGAGATAGTTACCTTACTCAGTGTGACTGTGCTGACTGGCTTGTTTAGGTACTTTTGCAGCTGACATGCTCAGCATATAGAAAATCATCGTGGCATCACTGAAAAACTTCCGCTGAATGAACCGACATTCACATCCTAATTTGTTAAACTTTAATGCACTTCTAAATCACAGAGGAATCTTTCAGTTTGCTAAAAGTAGTAAACTGGACTGAATCTTTGACACTCATTTGCTTGATACCACTTGTTGTTATTAGTCCTCTGCACCATCCTTCTGCTTAGCTGTCGCCTTAGTGATCATCACCTGACTCACATTGGCACATCTCATCCCATGCAGTCGTGTCATGTTTCCATTCAGGTTTTGTGAAGTCTTGCCAGTTAATAATGTGTAGCCTTTTGTCTGACATTTTTTAGTTATATCCATTCAGGCTACTGGTTCGTTACACAAATGGCAAACCAGAGATTATCACAGATATTTAAAGATGTGGGAAATCTTAGCAGTGCTGCCTTAAAAAGCTTCAAACCACCCAAGTATCTTAGTCCACCAGACAGCCAAAGTGCATTCATAAGAAGAATAAAGTAGCAGCTGTTGTCATGGTATCAGATACTACGTCAGATATTTTCCCTTCTTGTAGAAAGAGAGAGAAAGAATAAGAGTAAGAGTGTGTCTAAAGGGTTCCTTTAAAACTTGAAATGATAAATTAAGTCCTAGGAGGTCTTCTGCCTTTTATTATTATTTTTATTTACAAATAGATCATTTTAAGAGTAAACAGTAAGTTCAGAATATTACTTTAACACTTTACCCTTACAGTCTTAACTAGCACAACTCACAACTATTTTATATATGGTCCCTAGGAACCAGCCAGTGACCCTGGTGTTTACCTGCATGTGTAGCTTGGTAGTAATTACACAAATGTATAGTACACAATGGTAGTAATTACACAAATGTATAGTACAACCATGAAGGGTTTTTTCTTTCTTTTTTTTTTTTTTGCTCTAGAATGGTTTCTGAGAGTTTTCTGAGAATAAAATATGAAAAGTACAAACATGTGTCCCATGATGCACCTTCCCTTTTAACAGATTGGTAAAGTTCCACCTGGTAAATTGAATTGAATGTTGTTTTGTAGTTGTGTGTTTCCCCCTCAGAATGGCAGCTCTCACATAAAACATGGTGTAAATCCTGATGCTGAAGTCACAGACTGGTTCACGTACATAACCAGGAAATGGAACAAGTACATTATTTCTGTATCCTGATGAAAGACATGTAAGCTTTATTATTTGTTTCTGAAATAATTTCTGCTACCATAAGATATTCCAATTGTATTTTATTATTGCATAAACACTTACATAAACAATACATAACATAATTCATGAATTATTGAAATCACTATCCAGTTATATAGAGCTGGGGTGACCAGTTATCAACAAATCACTGCCTTCTGTAAAACCTCAGTTATGGGACCTGAAAGCTTCATTTTGCACAGCCAAAGTTAATCTGGAGAAACCGGAATGGATTGTGTTGAAGTGCATCAAAACAAGTCTTTAGAGACCCCCGCCTCCTTTCCTAAAGGAAACTTTAGAGTTTCCTCCATTCCACCATCGTAATTCAGAGTATTGTTACCATATCATGCTTGTGACAGACACGGCCATTCAGGCATATAAGTGTGTTCTGGCTGCTGTGCTAGTGAGGTGGCTCTGTTCTCTGCTGATCAGAGCACATATCTACTCCTGGAAGGCTTCATTTACATGGAAAGTAATTTTATTTTCAATACTATTAACTAATTCTAAACCAAACACCATCATATAAGTAACAGTCATTACAGATTAATCAAAAAGGCATGGTATAAAAAAACCCCAAAAAACTTTAGAATACATTGGCCTGTGCATTTACGTGAAGAATTCATGGTCTAACCACCGAGCATCTGTTTACCTCATCTAGAGTACGGCATGATTAAAGGACCGTCTCTCTACTTGATAAGGGACTTCACATACAGTATATTGTTGTAGCAGAGAGAAGGGCTAAGCTAAGTTTCCTCTCTTTTGCTGTGTATGCATGGGGAAAGAGAACAAAATTGCAGGCTTGGCTGCATTTCTAGTTACCTCAGATATTTGCTGATGCTGTAAAACGTTTAATCTTATGTTGACAAAGACAAGAAATGACCGCTAAAAGAATGAATCTTTTAGTTATTAGTATTACTGTTCAAATATTTTTCACCCAGGAATAAATTTATTTTCAATAAAATAAAAAGAAAGATGCTCAGATGTGCTTGATGGTATGTAATCTCCTCGAATAAGCCACAAAGTCTACAGGAACATGTCACCAAAACATAACTGCTAGGGTATTCTCTCTCTTCTTCTTGCTATGCATCATCTATTAGAGATTAAAGTTCTGTTTTGCTTTGAACTCCTTTTTCAGTGGCCTTTAATAAAGCCATCAGTACATTTGTGTATTTTCCTAAATTCTTCAGAATCAATTAAACAGCTATATCATATCTTAATCTGCAGGGGTGCTGAACCCTTAATTAGCACAGTGCACGGGGAAGCCTTGACAAGCCTCACCTGATTTCCCAGTAAAAAATGGTGCTGAAGCTGCTTAGTTCATCAGGTAGACAACGCAGCATGAAATATTCAACGTTTAGCATCTCCCATTAGTGTAGGAGCAAGGTTCAAATGATGGAATTTTACCAGTATGTAGGCAGGGAGTCCCTGAGAAATCCCTGAGAGAACCATCTTCACTTCAGGAAACAATTTTTATCGCAACAGAGCCTACAGATAAATGCACACCATTGTGAAACACTAAACACAGCCTTGGTCTCTGTCTGAGCAAGAGTACCTCATTCCGCAGGAGGACGAAAACCATGCTGAACCTGTACACATGAAAATGAATATCCCCCTAAACCTTCCTTCCCTCCAGTTCTCTTGCTGCTTGCTCTATTTGCAGTGTTAGGACTCTATGAGACTATGTGAGAATCTAATTACGTGTGTAAAATTCCAAGATGCTTTGCAGAATTCACAGAGTGGAGTAATGAGGCCCCCAGTGGTTTAGAGTTGAAAGTCAGTTGAGTGTTGACAAGTTATGGCTCTGATACAGGGCTGCTGATTTTCTGTCATCCAGTTATGAGTGGTCATAACCCTTCAGGATACTAAGAGTAATCCCAGTTTGCTATATAGTAGCAGTCAACCAGCATTGATCTAATCTATGGAATTTAATAAGATAAGGAACCACTAACTGTCATGGTGGCCGCCCTGTTCGCCTCCCCTGTCTGTGTGGGTGTGTCCGTGTGGGGGTGTGCTCTGTTGTGGTGTCAGCGTGGTGAGTGTATGCCTGTGTGTATGTCTGGTTGTGTCGTGGGTGTGGCGTGTGTTATCGGTCTCGTTGATGTTATACGTTTCACCTGTGTCTCGTCAAGGTGAGTATATTAAAGCTTGTTTGTGTCACTGAGTCTTTGTTGGTCTTTGTCGCTGCATGTGTGAGCATCCACGTCTTCGCTTTGATGCTTCATTCATGTACGTTTGTCCGTTTATGTTGCTGTTTGACACTCTCGAAACCGAAACTAAATAAACTTTCTTCCATGCTCGGCATTCCTGCCTACCTTTTTGGGAATCCCCTGGGGTGTCCCGTGACAGAATGACCAACCCACCTTAAGGAATGCTGTGAGGAAAGCGCAGACACAAGGGAAATGTAACAAAGGGACCCAAGGGAAAAAGTAGAAAAAGGGGTAAAGTGACCACCCCCCTGTACATGGTGCGCCTGACGGACTCCGTGACCAGTATAGAGAGGATCCTGGAGGGGTATCCCACCTCCAAGGAGGCCAGTGATGATGGTGCTACTGATGGTGGGGTTGGGCGGCATATTTCCTCGGTGGGGGTGGGATTCCCCCTCCAGGTTCCTCGATGCCGAGGAGGAGTAATGCCTGGACGTGGACGAAGCCACCTTCTTGAATGAGACGTGGCGTAGCCGCACCTTCGGTGGTCCTAGATCGGTCATGCTGGGAACTGTGAACGGAAGAGGAAGGGATGGAGATGGAAGAGGAAGAGTCCCCTCTGAGATACCTCCTCAGGGCCCACCCTCGCCGCCCTTCAGTGGAGGGAGCTGCGGGGAGGGTGGCCATGGAGTCATATGGCAGTCCAGTTAATGTTACAGTGTTTGTTCATGTCCCTGTCCTGCCGTTTTTGACTGTGCCAGTCCCTGTGTCTGTACCTGTGCGTGTGCCGGTAACTGTGTGCCTGTCTTTGTTCCCCCAGCCTAATAAACTACAGCCAGTTGGCTTCAAAACCCAGCAAAGATAATAGTTTTAATAGATAGATGATAAAAAATAAAATAGATAAAGTGTTTTCCCCCTTCAATCATTTTATCCAATGGATACATCTGTGCCATGTTGCATATTATTTATAAATGTATGGTTACATTATGGAAAAGGTTATTTATGATAAAAAAAATGTCACGGTGGCCGCCCTGGCCGCCTCTCCTGTCCCGTTTGTGTGTGGGCATGTCCGTATGGGGGGTGTGTCTGTGTCATTTGAGTGAAGGCATGTCTGTGTGTTCATTGTTGTGACGTGGGTGAAGTGCGTGTGGGTGGTTTCGTGAATGTTCATCGGTGTTCGTGAAGGCTTGTCAATGTGATTCGTGAGTGATCGTTAGTGTTACTTGTGTCACCTGTGTCTCGTCAGGGTGTGTGTGTATATAAGCGTGTGCATGTCCCCCCTATGAATGGTTGTTGTCGTGGTAAGCAGTGTTGTCTTTTGTTTAAGTTTGAATAAAACCAAAAATAAAAAGGTTTATTCCCAATAACGCACGTTGGAGTCAGTGTCACTCCTTACAGCTCCCTGGCAGTACAACGTGACAAAAAAAGTATATATATAAATCGTTGGTCTATAAAATTATTACTTAGGTTCAACTTTGCACAAAAAAATAATTATGCTGCACAAAAATAATAATGCTAGCAATACTAGCAGTAACAACAACAACAACATCAACAACAACAATAATAATAATAATAATAATAATAATAATAATAATAATAATAATAGATACCAAAATGTAAAACAATATTTTTTTGTTGAGTTTAAGCCCCCTGTTACAGTGTTCTACTGATATAGGAGATATAGGTATCTCTGTGTAGTTTAAAATGACATTTTCCAGTTTGGACCAGTGCCTGCTACTATTTTTATTTCTATTTACTATTTTTTTTCAGCCAGGTAAACAAGACAGGTGGGCTGACCTTCTGATTGTGTGCTAAACTCGCATGAAAACTGTTCAAGGCACGGTTTCTCATTATGCCTTTAAGGCAGCCACGCTGGAGCTTGATCTCTGGCCTTCTGGAACTTTCTGGCTGCTGCAAAACGTAATGCTTGGCACTATAATGAGGCGACCATTTGTCTGGTCACATAGAGTGTGAATGAGGCTTTTCAGGAGAGTGGTACTTATTTTCTGCAATGTCACTTTAGCTTCAGGGAATGTAGATCATCCAAGTGGGTTAGAAGGGGTAGGACCAAACTAGTGTAGGAAAGACATATCAAGGTAAAACCTGCTGAGAAGAGAAGCTTTCAGACCACCATTTTTAAACAGAGTTCAGTGCTTTGATTTGTTTTTCCATTCACATGCATCAGCTTACCTTTTGTTATCACTTTAATCCAAATTGAATGGTTATGGAATCAATTCCATAGCTCCGTGTATCTAGTTATCCCTGTGTACTGTATCTAGTTATCTCTGTGTATTGTATCTAGTTATCTCTGTGTATTGTTTCTAGTTATCTCTGTGTATTGTTTCTAGTTATCTCTGTGTAGTGTATCTAGTTATCTCTGTGTATTGTATCTATCTCTGTGTATTGTTTCTAGTTATCTATGTGTATTGTATCTAGTTATATCTGTGTATTGTTTCTAGTTATCTATGTATATTGTATCTAGTTATATCTGTTTTTGTTTCTAGTTATCTGTGTATTGTATCTAGTTATCTATGTGTATTGTATCTAGTTATCTCTGTGTATTGTATCTCGTTATCTCCCACATAATCTGCATGCTTTTTTGCCCTCTTAAATAACCTGAATGGTGTCTGTGGCTGACTTTTAATAACTGAGTCAAATGGGTTAAGTTTAAACGAGAAGCTCCTGCTGGACTCTAACCCTAACCCTAGCCTCAGTTTAATCACCATCATTATCAACGTGCTGGTACAAACTACACGGACTTTGGCACTGATTTGACACTACTAATCACAAATCTGCTTTTCTGTCCATTTTAAACCCCACCAACTTTAAGTCTTATTTTCCAGGCCCATGTTCAACTTTCAGACACGCTGTGCCATGTTGCTTCATATAGGAAATGAATCACTCTCAGACCAGTCTCTGTGACAACATATCAATGTATAATCAGTGAATGTCAGTTGAGCCTATGAAGTAAATTTAACTTAAAGAATCGAGAGGTCTTGCAGCCTTTCTTCTTTGTATTCAAAGGTGTGAGATGACAGAAAGATAGGACAGTCTCTACTCTCTCATGTTTGTGTGGTAGCAAATGCCAGGCCCTTCCTGTTCTGTCTCAGTCACTGGACTTAACAGGCAGAGGTTCAGACAGTTGTGATCAGAGAGTCACAACCGTCAGTCTCCCAAGTGCATGCGAGTTTTGGGTCACTTCAGGTCAAACGGAGTGAACCTCTGGAGTCTGCTGTGAGCAGCAGTGGAAAATGCACATTAATAGGTACAGTCAATGACCCCAAAACAATCAGGCAAAGGAGTGACTTTTAATCAAGTCAGCATAGACACACAGATGACGCATTCTCATCACCTCACACAGAGTACTGGGAATCTCCTCAAACAGCTGCAGGGCCAGGAGTAAAGGGGAGTCTCTGAAATTAGGACTTACTTTCAGAGAGTGAAAGGGATGTATCAATGTGTCTCCCGTCCCTTATGTTTTTCTAATGAGGGCATAAAAACAATCATAATGTCACGGTGGCCGCCCAGGGGCCGGCACTTGCTGCTCCTAGTCCAGCTCACCATCCCCGTGACTGTTAATGTTACTGTGTTTATACATGTCCCTGTACCTGTGTCTGTTCCCTTAACGTTGTTTGTGCCTGTCTTTGTTCCCCCAGTGTCGTCCTTGACCCCTAGGAGAGTGGCTTAAGGGTGAGACACCGTGGACTGGCCCTGCAGCGGGGGGAGGCTGCTCCTGGGGACGTGCCGGTGGCTGTGGTGCCTGTCCTCCGGTCCTGAGCCAGTGGTAGGGGATGGAGGGTGGTCCACGGGCATTGGGTACTCTGAGAGAAAGCGTCCCTTGTGGTGGGACTATGTCACGGTGGCCACCCAGGCCGCCTCCCCTGTCTCGTTTCTGTGTGGGTGTGTGTTCCTGTGTCGTGTCGGTTGAACAAGGGTGTGCCTGTGTGTACGTTGGTGTGATGTGGGCAGAGTGTGTGTTGTCGGTCTCGTGGATGTTCATTAGTGTTACTCGTTTCACCTGTATCTCGATAGGGTGAGTGTGTATACAAGCGTGGGCATGTCACTGAGTGTTTGTCGGTCTTTGTTAGGGTATTGTCGTAAAATCAGCAATGTTTGGTAAGCGTTAATGATTGTTATTTGTATCCATAATGAAACCGAAAATAAACTGTTTTTTACCTAATGCACAGTGGAGTCCTGTCTAGCTTTTTGCAGATCTCCGGGACTCCGGGACACATAACTAATGGCAATGACACATCCAATGGCAATCCCATTGAATATATTCTAAATAGACAATGGCTATCCCACCGAAAATGTTCTAAATAAACAATGGCTATCCCACTGAATATGTTCTAAATAGACAATGGTTCTCCCACTAGCCATTTTAAAAGATTTATGCATTTTAGAGTGGCAAGAGGGCATTAACCAAAAGGATATCAAATATGACTACAAAAAACATTGGCAGCAGTATGCCAAAAGGCACATCATAATGCCAAAGACAACATGAATATAACTGCTATTACTACTGTTACCAGCTGCAGAAGATATGTGCCGTCAGATGTCATGGGGATTAATCCTGCTGTGCTGTAATGACAGCAGTATCTGCTGCAGGACTGAGAAAACTAATGAGGATATTTTTAATTTAGAAATTTCAGCCAATTAAACAGGTCAGATCTGTGGAGCGATTTACAGCATAGCTAAATAAACATCTGGCCGTTATATTGAAAGAAAAAAAATACAAATCCTGCATTTTGCGAACCTACCTGTACTCACACTGAGCATGTACATTTCAAAGCACTCAATGACTTTTTCATGAGAGAATTATATTCTGGAGGCAAATTGCATGGTACTCTGTAAGTCTTAAGTAGTTGTCAAAATGGAGCTGTTACACATCTTTTTGGGACATTGTTTATTATGCAGAGAGTCTAGCATCCAATCAGCTTTGTCCAGGTGATACACTGTGATACAAAACAATCATCTTAATCAAGAAAGTGATCTTGCAGTGACATTTGTTTACATTTTTCTGTGAAACATTAGCAGGGAACATCACTACGTCTGTTATTATGACCTTAGGAAGCTTAACCATGGAGACGACATGGGAAGACTTTTTAAGGTGCGGTCAGTGTTTCAAGATTTTTTTTGGTTTTCTAGAATTTTTAAGAACTTGCTGCTTGTTTCAGTGTGATAGCCAGATCAGCACATCTAGTGGATGCATTGACTGAATTAAGTTGGATGAAAAGAGTTTATTGCAGGACAAGAGAGTAAATGCCATGCGACAGGATGGCCTGAAAAAGA
>JAOYMR010000013.1:10888249-10890749 GCA_025802075.1 Tenebrosternarchus preto | reverse complement strand
ACTAAGATCCCGCTAGATACAAGAGTAAGTGCTGTTCCACTATTTGGGAGCCTGGACAGAATCTCTCTCTTGCTGGGGTTGATCTTCATGTGGTGAGCCATCATTCATGAAGAGATATCAACCAGGCATACTGAGACATGCCTGGAAACCTAAGCGTTGGAATATGGGAACGAAAGGATTAGTTGAGTGTTATCAGCATTGTAGTGGTAAGAGAAACCCTGAAAAAGATATTATATCACAGAGACAGTGAGTGTACAGAGCAAAGAAAAGAGGACGTAGCACTGAGGCCTGAGGGACCCCAGTGTAGAGTCTATGTTACATAGTGTGGAAGTACAGCGTCCTCCACAGTTACTGGCACCCCTGGTTCTGATGTGTTCTTATGCTTCTAATAAATTAATTCATTCTTTTTTTAATAATATAGGGTAACAATGTATAAAAGAGACAAAAGTGCCTTTATTCAGTTGGAAAAAATCCCACATTAAGAAATAATTATTTTAAATGAAATAATCTTTGCCACAATTATTGGCACCCCTGATGTTAATAATTTGTACAACCCCCTTTTGTCAAAAAGATAACATTTAATCTTCTCCTATACCATTTTACAAGATGGGAGAATACAGAGAGAGTGATCTTTGACCATTCATGTTTGCACAATCTCTTTAAATTGTCCAGAGTCCTGGGTCTTCTCCTATGCACTCTCCTCTTCAGCTCACCCCACAGGTTTTCTATTGGGTTGAGGTCTGGGGACTGAGATGGCCATGAGAGGAGCTTAATTTCGGATCTGGTGAACCATTTTTTGTGTAGGTTTGGCCACATGTTTTTTGGCATGTTTTTCTGAAAGACCCAGTGACGACCCATCTGCAGCTTTCGTGCAGAGGCCACCAGATTTTGATTTAAAATGTACTGGTGTTTCAAAGAGTTCATGATGCCATGCACCCTAACAAGTTTCCCAGAACCTTTGGAAGAGAAATAGACCCACAGATCCTCCCCTATATTTCATAATGGGCATGAGGTGCTTTTGAACACACTCATCGTTTGTGTTATGCCAGACCCACAGTGTTTGTTGCCAAAAAGCTCTATTTTGGTCTCATCTGACCAAAGCACACAGTCCCAGTTGAAGTCCAAGTACTGTTTTGCGAACTCCAGACATTAACATTTATGCTTGTAAGTGAGAAAAGGCTTTTTCCATGCATGCCTGCTGGCATGTAAATAGCATCTGATGGTTGTTATGGAGACTTTGTGACCCCAAGATGCTACTCTTTGATGTAATTCTCTAACAGTGAGTTTTGGAGAACTTTTTACTTCTCTTGCCATCCTCCTCACTGTGTGTGATGGCAAGACAAAATCAGTTTTAAACTTCTTGATTCCTCTGACTGTAGATATGGGCAGATGTAGGCAAGTGGCTATTTTCTTGTAGCTATTGCCTGACTTATGAAGATCGACACACATCTGCCTTACTTGAATGGTGTTTTCTCTTGTCTTTCCCATGTTGAAGAGTGGATTAGAGAAATAGGCCTCTGTCACATTTATACCCCAGAGAAACAGGAAGTGATGAATTACTAAGTTTCCTAGATACTCTAATAAACTTTATAAAATGCAGTAGAAAATGCTTTCACAATATTTATATTTCTAGGAATTGTTAGGGGTGCCAATAATTATGGAGGGTGCTGTAGGTCATTTTGACAATAATATTTTAGTGTTAGCTTAAGGATACATTCTTTAACATTAAGTTGGTTAATTAAATAACACACCCCAAAAACCTGGTACACTTAATGGGAAAAGAATTTTCTTGTGGAAGCAATTGTTGATAAATATTTTTATTATAACTGTGTAACGCTTGGGTGGCTTGGGCAGAACGCATGCTCAGTGAAGCACTGGGAACCACAATGAAGCACTGGAAACCACAGTGAAGCAATGGGAACCACAATGAAGCACTGGGAACCACAGTGAAGCACCGGGAACCACAATGAAGCACTGGGAACCACAGTGAAGCACTGGGAACCACAAGCAGGGATGAAAATCAAAAGGGGTTTAATGGACTCGGGCAAAAACACAACAGAAAGAAAACACAGACTATAAGACAAAAGGAGAAGGAGAAGCAGACAGGAAACCAAGAAGAGACAAAAAAACAACTGAGAAACAGACAAACCAGAGAACCAGGCAGACAAGAAGGAGGCAATCAACCACAAAACAAAAGAACCTACATACATGTGTTATCCAACCAAATTAAGACAAAACTACATAACCTTAGAGGAGATAATACACTGTAACAAATTTTCCTGTAAAATAACAGTAAAGACCTGGCAGCTGGGTTGCCATTATGTTACTGTAAAATGAAAATTTTTTTACTGTCATTAAAATTTAGTTTTGTACTGTTAATGAGAAATACAGTAAAGGACTGTTTTTTTAATTACTTTCCTGTAAAAAAAAAACGGTAAACAACTGCAGTTGATTTCCCATTATGTTGCTGTAAATTTAACACATTTTTACTGTCACTAAA
>JAOYMR010000013.1:10863775-10876992 GCA_025802075.1 Tenebrosternarchus preto | reverse complement strand
CTAGATAACAGCTAGATACAGATGTGTACTCTAGATAACAGATACAGGTGTGTACTCTAGATAACAGCTAGATACAGATGTGTACTCTAGATAACAGATACAGGTGTGTACTCTAGATAACAGCTAGATACAGGTGTGTACTCTAGATAACAGCTAGATACAGGTGTGTACTCTAGATAACAGCTAGATACAGATGTGTACTCTAGATTAGTTAACAGAGATAGAGATGTGTATGCAGAAACTTGGGATACATTTTGAGAGAGCAGTAATCTACATTTTACTAAAGTAATTTTACCGTTAGACGTAGACGGGAAGCTAAGTAATGTTCTCTCTGGTGTTTGTCGCTGGATGTAAAGGTAGATATAAAGGCTCCTTGTCCCACAGGCTGTGTGTGAGCTCTGTTATACGTGGTTTGTGTGTCTCACCTGCAGCCCCGCTCACAGCACTGCCTCACCCAAAACCCGCCTTCCGTCATAAGAACCAACCAGTCAAAGAGCTTTACCCCGATCACCAGTGTTAACCTTCTCCAATCAGATGCTTCAGATTGTTTGTTGTCTGCTTACTGCCTCCCCTCTGTTGGTCCAAATGCACCACCTCACAGTCCCCAGTCTGATCACACCAGGTGCTCCTTTGCTCTTTTTACTCTGATTAAATCTTCGTTAAATCTTTATTTATTCCAAAAGTGTCAAGTTCAGTGTAGCCCATGTAAGCCCCGCCCTGTTAAAGATCTACTCACATACAGTGTTCTTTCTCACTCTGTGCTTACATGTTATGATGTTATGTGAATAAAAAGATGACGTACATCTCTTAATGACATTATACATCTAGACGGAGGTTAAAACAGTCACTCCCTGCCCCTGTCCTTAACACCTGTGTGTACCTGATCTCTCAGTCACCTTCCTGGACACACCTGTTGATCCCACACCCGCATGCTCCACTCCACACCTGCATGTGCACTCCTGCTGTGGGTCTGAATCGGTTCCCCGTGGTGGTTGGTGTTGTGTGTTCATGCTAGGGGCTGTGCACTGTGCTGGGCTTTTGCAATCGCATAACAAGATCACCAGTCTCTCTGTCGCCCCGATTACATGCTTGTACGTAACAGCTGAGTGTTTGGTAGTGTGTCCGTGTGGGTAGACCTGTACTCGTCTGTGTGTGTGTGCGCGTGTGCACTGATGTCGTAGAATCCTGCAGTTGTGTTTGTGCGCTTCCCCTGTAGCTGAGTTCCTACCCGCGACTGAGGGAGGAGACTGAGAGGATCGTCACCACCTACGTCAGAGAGAGGGACAGCAAGACCAAAGACCAGGTGAGAGGTGATGGCTGCAAACACTGAGCTGCCAGTTCTGTACAGTAAGATCCACCATAGTCCAGGTGTTGGGTAGGTGAGAACCACCATACTCCAGGTGTTGGGTAGGTGAGAACCACCATAGTCCAGGTGTTGGGTAGGTGAGAACCACCATAGTCCAGGTGTTGGGTAGGTGAGAACCACCATACTCCAGGTGTTGGGTAGTTCCTAATAATTTGACAAGTGACTGCATTTATGATTTCAAATCCTGCCCTACTACCATGCTAGAGTTATGGTGTTATGCTGAAGATAATGACGTATACACTAATGGTTTGACTTATAGTGTGTGTGTGTGTGTGTGTGTGTGTGTGTGTGTGTGTTAGGTTATGTTGCTGATTGACATTGAGCTCTCCTACATCAACACTAATCATGAAGACTTCATTGGTTTTGCTAAGTGAGTGGCCTCTGACATCACTGTTCACCTTTGACCCTAAAGGTCATGGAACAGCTACAATACTATATTCATTATGGTGTGTGTGTGTGTGTAATATACTGTGTTCATTATGGTGTGGGTGTGTAATATATGATTCTTTACTATGAGCAGTGCTCAGCAGAGTTCGAAAGTCAACAAGAAGAGGACTGTGCCAAACCAGGTACTGTGTGTGTGTGTGTGTGTGTGTGTGTGTGTGTGTGCACTTTAAACTCGCTCACTTGTTCTCTCTTCAGCACCTTAAATATAGGAGGGTCCAGCCTTCTGATTGGCTAAACACACAAACAAAAAACTCTTGGAGAATATACTCATCATGTCTGGTATGCTCTGTAGAGTAGGACTGGCCTCCCTTCAGTAATTGGAGTACAGATGACCATCCCGCTGTGTGCAGGTGATCAGGAGAGGCTGGCTGACCATCAACATCAGCATCATGAAGGGTGGCTCTAAGGACTACTGGTTCGTACTGACCACGGAATCTCTGTCCTGGTACAAAGACGAGGAGGTGAGCGTGGTGTCCTGTCGCTGTCCTGTCACTGTCCTGCTTAGGGAATTACCAGAGTTTCAAAACGGTAGCACCGAAACTATCGACAAAGGTTTTGTTCAATACAAAGTGTGTGTATGTGATTGTGTGTGTGTGTGTGTGTTTGTGCACCAGGAGAAAGAGAAGAAGTACATGCTTCCTCTGGACAACCTGAAGATCAGAGATGTGGAGAAGGGCTTCATGTCCACCAAACATGCCTTCGCAATTTTCAACACTGAGCAGAGGTGGGCGCTAACACTTTCTTAGTGTTTCCATAAATGGTGTGTGTGTGTGTGTGTGTGTGTGTTTACATTTACACCAAGTAGCAGGTGCTCTTACTAAAGTGCTTCAGTGTTGTATGTGAGAAGGATCAGAAAACCCTCCACTGATACAGCTGCTTCAGCGCTGGACCCTGGAGATACTCTCCTGTACTGTAGCCCTGCTGGAGAATACAGGACCGTATGAGCACTGGGACTGAATAACACAGATCAAATGTAACTGTCTTACTGTGTGTGTGTGTGTGTGTGTGTGTGTGTGTGTGTGTGTGTGTGTGTGTGTGTGTGTGTGTGTGTGTGTGTGTGTGTGAATGAATAAGCAGGAATGTGTATAAGGACTTGCGTCAGATTGAGTTGGCGTGTGACTCCCAGGAGGATGTAGACAGCTGGAAAGCTTCCTTCCTGCGGGCGGGAGTGTATCCTGAGAAAGACCAGGTACTGTGTGTGTGTGTGTGTGTGTGTGTGAGTGTGAGTGAGAGAGAGTGAGTATGAGTGTGTACCTGAGTTTTCTCACCTTTGTCTTATCAGTGTCTCATTTATGTCTCATAACTCTCCTAAGATATGCTAACCCTGCTTCCCTGCTCGGCTCATCTGTTTCTCTCATTTCGCTCCCTGCGTGTTTCTCCCCTGTGCGGTGGCTCATGTGTGATCTCCACCTGTGTCCTAGGTGGAGAACGAGGACGGCGCTCCGGCCGACACCTTCTCCATGGACCCCCAGCTGGAGCGGCAGGTGGAGACCATCCGCAACCTGGTGGACTCCTACATCAGCATCGTCAACAAGACCATCAGGGATCTCATGCCCAAGACCATCATGCACCTCATGATCAACAGCGTGAGTCTCACGCACACACTTTGATCCAACTGGGTACATCTGGATCAGTGTTGAAGGGTTCTCTCCTCTCTCTCTCTCTCTCTCTCTCTCTCTCTCTCACCCACTCTCTCTCCCCCCCCCCCAGGCCAAGGAGTTTATCCACTCAGAGCTGCTGGCGTATCTGTACTCTAGTGCGGATCAGAACAGTCTGATGGAGGAGTCAGCAGAGCAGGCCCAGCGCAGGGACGAGGTACTGCGCATGTACCACGCCCTCAAAGAGGCGCTCCACCTCATCGGAGACATCAGCACCTCCACCATCTCCACCCCGCTGCCTCCACCCGTGGACGACACCTGGCTGCAGAGAGACCCCAGGTAACACACACACACACACACTTACAGAAAGACCCCAGGTGCACACTTACACTTACAGTGGATTCAAAAATTATTCAGACCACTTGTTTTATTTTGAATGGAGATAATGGTCATTTTTATCTGTGTGTGTGAATCAGTTAATCATCAGTTAATCTCTTGCTCACTATCCATCTCTCTCTGTGTGTGTGTGTGTGTGTGTGTGTGTGTGTGTGTGTGTGTGTGTGTGTGTGTCTCTCTCTCTCTCTCTCTCTCTCTCTGTGTGTGTGTGTGTGTCTCTCTCTCTCTCTCTCTCTCTCTCTCTCTCTCTCTCTCTCTCTCTCTTTCTATCTCTCTCTCTCTCAGCCCCCCTTCTCAGCGTAAACCTTCCCCAGCATCTGCGCTCCCTCCTGGACGCCCACCTGCAGTGCGGGGCCCAACTCCAGGCCCGCCTCCTCTGAACCCCACCCCTGCTTTTGTAGCCCCGCCCATCCCATCCCGTCCTGGTCTGCCTGTTAATGTGAATGCCTATGTGGGCGGGACCCTGGACCCGTTCTCTGCCCCCCCACCTCAGATCCCCTCTCGCCCCAACAGGGTGCCCCCCTCCCTCCCACCCGGTGTGCCCAGGTAGGACCTCAGTGTTTATATACACATACACACACACACACACACACACACACACACGACAAAGGAATCCTCTTCTGGGAGCGAGTAACTTCCCTTCCTGTCAAGTTCATCAAGGTGAACTTTAACCCCATGAATTTGTAAAATTTGGAAGGTGGAGGCATAAGTCTGTAGCGCTCAGATGGGAGTCTCCTCCCAACCTCAGGAGGAGGAGACTGGGAGGAGCAGCTGGATTTCACACATTAATGACGGGGTTCAACTGAATCAAAACTCAGTGTACATGTCTGTGTCTAACTGGACCAAACTGGCCCGTTTATCTCTGCTGTCTAAATGTACTTTTTGTCTGTCTGTCTAGCAGAAGACCTCCAGCAGCTCCCAACAGGCCCACTATTATCCGCCCGTCGGAACCATCTCTCTTGGACTAGACGAAACACACACACACACACACACACACACACACACAGTTAAGGGAGTGTTTGTGTGTATTTTCATCATGAGCACGGGCGAGAGTACACTTGCACATGTATGTGGGTGGTAGACTTTCAGCCCATGGGTTTCCATGCTGAGACTAAGAACACTCCATTAGATTATTAGTCCATTAGATAATCTCACTCACTGACAGGATTAACCTCGTTATGTCACATTGACTTGATCTGGATTAGCCCTGTTATCTCATGAACTGATTTAATTTCTTAATTATTAAAACACTTTGTTATTGTTGGGTACTAAAAAGTGATTCTTTCAAAAGTTATTGAGCTTTAAATATCTGGTAAGGGTTGTGGTTTGAGATGGGATATCAAAATCAACATAAAAAAAGAACAGTTTAGGAGAGTAACATGGGCCTTAGCTCTCCTATTTAAATTAATTAATTTTGAATATATATATATATATATATGTGTGTGTGTGTGTGTATGTATTTTATCAACGTCCGTAGACTAATCTTTGAAGATTAACTTCTTTAGATATCTTCACAATTTTCTTTGTAGCAGATTGTTTCATAGCAGACCATGCGCCCTGATAACTAATCACTGTCATATGGAGATTAATGACTCATCTTCATGCCTTAGATGAGTAATGACTCATCCCTGTGCCTTAGGTGAGTAATCACTCATCCCTGTGCCTTAGGTGAGTAATCACTCATCCCTGTGCCTTAGATGCTGGATGATTCATCTACATGACTTTACATACTGAGTGATGACTCATCCCTGTGCCTTAGAGGGAGATTGATGTCTCTTCCCTGCCACTTGGAGAGGGATTGATGTGTTTACATGTGTTCTATTTGAATTAAAACTAACCAAAGCATAGTACCAGATTTTACTACAAAACTATGCTAGTTGATTCTTTTATTTGTAATATTAGGCTGTTGTGTCACATTTTGTAGTTAACACTTTGATATGCCACTACACTATACCACACTAACAACTAATCCCAACTGGAATTAAGTATTTTCAAATGCAATAACTCTTAATACTTTTTTAAATTTTACAACTGCTTTGTAAATTTATTTTTACCATCTGATGTATTTGTACATATTTATAACACTTTGATACATATATTACACCTAAATCTATGCAGGAACTGTTGGGGCTGTTGTTGCTTGTTTGTTTTACACACATTAAGTTTGTGTTGTAAGCCTTTGTACCCAGCACCCCCTGAGTGGGAGGAGCTTAAACATGGCACCAATCCTGTGTGCTGCTCTCCTTCTCTGCTGACCAACATGTCTGACCAGGCGTTTCACTCGTGGGTTCAAACCATTTTGTGTGAGATTAGTCCCCAGTCCATTGTGCAGTGAGTGAGCTGAACTGGGTCATTTGCCCCACAGCCTGTTCAACATCAGGGGCTTTTAGAGAGGAGTTTGTGTGATGTGGCTACAGTTTGGGTCATTTCACTCTGACTTGTTTCCTTCTCTTCTGTGATTCGTTCTTGGCCTGTACTGCAATTCCTTCCCCGTTCCCAGTGCACAAGCTCGGACCCTCCACGCCTGGCTGGGGTTGTGTTTGTTTTGTTTTGGAAGCCACTGTATGACCCCCTGTCATGTATCCTGATTTTCTAAGTGCCTCCTTTCATAAACTCCACGCTGCAAGATGAACGATGCACATAGATGGAGGGTAAAAACAGTGAGCAAATGGAAGAAAAGATGAATAAATGAGGGAATTGACCTGCTTGGTCTTGTTCTCAGTTCTTTCTCAGACTTTTCCGGGCACCCATTCTGCTGTCTCTTGTGATGGTGACTGATTAGTAGTTAATCTTATTACTAGTAGTAATAGTAATGCTAGTAGTAATTATTTGTGTTCCATGTTTAAACTGTTTATATGGTTGATGTTTTCCATTCCTACCTCTCCACCACAGCTGCTGTGTGCAGGTTCACCACACACTGGCTGATGTTTGTGTAGGGGATGGTTCTCTCCCCCCGGGTCTGCTTTAGTTTTAATCTGATCCTACAGTGTGGCCAACACAGCTCCAACACCTTGGCATGGCCCCTAAACCTGTATGAGCAGTGACCAGTATAGCACCTTTCAAGGGACTCGTGGATTAGATAGGATTCATAACACACAAATGACTTCAGTATCTTATTCAGCCCTAAATGAATTTGCTGCATCCAGTCCAGACTTGCACAGGAACCTCACGTCAGAGAGCTGTAGTAATGCTCTTGGGAAACCGACCAGTAGAGCAGGAAAAACAAACCAGCTCAGTCAGAGTTTGAGCTTACAAACAGCCACTCCATACTCTCAATGTGAGAACAAGAGCAAAACAAAGAAACTGTTAGCCATTTTAATTGTAATTTTTACAAAAAAAGACCAGTTCAGATGTAAACAGGTGTTTCCATGGTGTCTACGTCACATTGATTTCAGCTCTGACATGGCAGTGTGGTCATGTGACCCTTGAAGCTCTACACCCAGCCTACCAGGAGGGGGCACTGGTATGTGTCTATACATTAGACACACTACAGTATAACAGTGAAGTTAACCATAAACAGCCTCAACCAACTTCTAAAGGAAGACGTGAAATGACAACAAAAAAGTCCCATGACCCTGAGGGGAAAAAAAGGATTGAAAAAAGAAACAATCTCTGGTGTTTTATAAACTGATCAAATCCCAGTGTTGAACCAGAACAAACAAAATAATAACCGTCAGTTGGGAGTAGAGTTTCTTTGTGCTTCTCTTGTTATGTATGGCAGCGATGGTGTGAAACTGTTTGGCAGCAGGTGAAGCACATGACCCAGGATTCCTCTGATCAATCCTGCTCCTCTCCTTCATCCTTTGTGTCCTTGCTAGATAGGTCAGAGGTCATTAACTGGTGAATAGGGATCATGTATGCATGGTCTGAATCCTCTCTGTGCTTTAGTGATGCAACTTAACCCCACGACCCCCTCTGTTCCTAGGATTGGCCTCTCCCACTTAGGGCTGGGAAGAACCTTTAGCTAAACGACAACAGCAACAACATTAGCAACGCCCATCTCCTCCCAGCCTCCTCTACCTCGCCCACTAGTTGTCTGGCACACAGTCCTGTGAAGTGTTTGGTTGAGGAGCAGGGGGGGGGGGGGCGTGGCCTCAGGAGCAGACCCTCCTCTTGTCGTCGAAGAGGCGGCGGACGGTGTACACCTGGATGACAGCCACCGTCAGCATGACCACCAGACAGGTACAGGACCAGAAGGAGACCCGCCACAGGTTGTCCTCCAGCAGGTTGCGGTCACGAGCCTCGAACGCTCGCAGCACCGTCTGCATCTGACGACTGCGCTCCAGGTGCCTGCGAACAGAGTCCATCGACTCCTACAGGAACAAACACACAGATGTTCACCAACAACTTCTGCAGGCAAACAGAGACACAGATGTTCACCATCGACTCCTACAGGAACAGAGACACACAAGACACTCAATTTCATCACCGCACACTGGACACCTGTTTGTTGGGAACATCTGTTTTACGGAGCACGTGTTGTATGTAGATATCGTTTTAATTCCATGTGTCTTTAAAGCAACATTTCCTTACACACCTTTCTTTCAGGTAGAAGTAAACGAGGTCTTACTCTGATATCCTCCAGTTTGTACTCCAACAGGTTCTCTGGCTCTGCAAGCTCCGCCCAATCGTCCACGCCCCCATCATTAGCCGCACCCTCCAAGATGACCTCGAAGAAAACCATCTTCTCAGAGAAGCGGCTAAAGCTGTTGTCGAAGCAGATTCTGTAATCGCCATCTTCTGTGGACTCCACCCTGAAATCCAAGCAGGGAGCTTTATTGTCCAGAGATGTTGTCGGGGGGAACGAGATCACAGAGATCCACCTCACTCACATTTGATCCAGATAAATAGCTGTATCTGGACCACTGAAAGCCCCGATTGTCAGGGCAGGAAACCTTGATGTTACTGGTGGATCACGTCAGATTAAGAGTTTAAACCCAGGGTCCTTTCAGAACACAGCCAGGTGAACTTTTCCTACAGTGCTGGTGGAGTCCTACTTTATCTGGCATAACCCTGCTGGCTCCAGTGTCTTCCTTATATGAAACTATATCAAGCTGTGACAACAGACACTTCTCCATGAATGGGCACAACGATCTTGACCATCACTGACTTTCACTTCCTAAACAGCGTTATTAATTTCCTAGAAATTCTCTAGA
The DNA here is from genome assembly GCA_025802075.1 of Tenebrosternarchus preto. Taxonomy (NCBI): domain Eukaryota; kingdom Metazoa; phylum Chordata; class Actinopteri; order Gymnotiformes; family Apteronotidae; genus Tenebrosternarchus; species Tenebrosternarchus preto. Next base: position 10,868,029 of record JAOYMR010000013.1, on the reverse strand, counting down.
CAGATAAAGTGAAATGTGAAACTGTTCAAAGATGTGAAAGGAGACTGGACAGAAGAACAGAAGCACAAGAAGCAGCTGAGGTTCAGTGCCATATGGGACCAGGACCTTCTCTACCCATCATCTCATGCAGAGCCTCAATGACATCTTCAAAAGCTCCTCCTACCAAGACAGATGTAGCGTTGCATTGCCCCCTACAGACCTGGGCATGAAATGCTCCTACCCACCACCTCTTCCAGCGGTGTTCCTAGGGACCTTCCCCGTTTTACACGGATATACCCGGAACGCTACGAGGTCTTAGTCAGATCGACTTTCTCAACACTTCTCTGGCTCACAGTCCCCCATTCGGAGTCTTTTGAGGACTGAACACAGCAAAGAATCAAAACAGTTGCCAAATTTTGTATGTAATGAAAATGACAAAATAGTGATTACATGGGCTTTCATTCATAACCTTGCAGCTTTCCAATTAAGTTTTATAAAAAAAATCATAAAAGCCATTAACTACTCGTTCATAAAATTGTACAAAAAAAATCTTCTTCTTGTTTTTGGTTCTGGCTCAGTATGTACTTCATTTTCATTTTGGTGCATCATTTGCATCAGAGAACCAGTGTGGTGTAGCCAGGGGGCGGGGCTGAGAGAACCTACATGTGAACACCATCAGAACGCCGGAACTCAGAGATAAGCTGAAGGCCCAGAGGAGAGAAGATGGTGAAATCCACATCCATACCAGCCCCTGCGATCACCTGCAAAAAACACAAACACACACACGCACAGATTAATAAAGTACAAATGCGCATTTAGGATTGCAACAGCAATCAACTGGAACACACACTCACAAAATACACACATGCAGTTCTACACCCGCCCTCTCCTGGAGGTACCTTCAGCACAGTGTCTGAGCAGGTGTGTTAGAGCAGAGATGTTACGTGTGATGGAGACACTGACAAACTGCAAGTGATTTGGAGAAAATCTCCACACACCCATAAACACGTACAGCTGGCAGAGGCTGGAGAAAACGACTGCGCCTCCACATAAAGGTCATTTTGAGTATGAGCGTGTGTGTGTAAACACTAAACCCACGCGATGTCACCCTCCAGTCCCGGGAGACTGCAGCACTCCAGGGTAGGGTGTCTTCCCCCACATGAACACGCGCGACTCAACCCTTTAGCGTATTAGCTACCAACGCTTACAGAGACGCGCTGCTTCCAAAATCGCAGATCGACGCAGTCTTTAATATGCACAATCTACATAGCCTCGCTCTCGTGCGAGGGCGTCCAATCCGGATGTGAAGCCGGATATCAGAAGATCGGCTTCTCGTGCGAACGATCCACCTCTTAAGCAAACGTCTTCACGCGGTTCTCCGCGTTCGGTCACACGCGCGCGTGACGGGCAGGAGAGCGCGCTTCGCCACGGGCGCGTGTGAACGCTACCCTACAGGTCGCCAGTTTCCATTTCGATTCTGTTGGATCAGTGTGTGAAGTTAGCTGCACCAACTTCTGCTTCCGCAAACAAGCACATAATCGATGTCATTTCATGATACCGACATAATTAGGGAGTGTATTGATAAACATGACAGGTAACATTCGTTTACTAAAATGGTGTTAGCTAAGCTACTAGGCTCAAGATTACCTGGTACTCCACCTCCAAGGTACCGTTCTTCTGCGCTGTTTGGAAGAAACATTCTGATGCTCCGGCAGGCAAAAGAAATGTCAATTCACTGTCTTTATTCTGGATAAACGCGTTAGCTAGCGAAACCGTAATCGCGACGACTGATATCCATGCAAACGCCTGCTTTACAACAGCAGCCATGGTAAAAAAAAAAAAAAAAAAAGAAGAAGTTCATGCAAACATAAGCCAAATAATAAAAAAACGGTCAAAGCGAGCGTTAGCTTTGTCGTCCCATTTCTCGCGTCTCGCTTTGCGGAACACTTCCGTAGACTAAACTTTTTTTTGTCTCGTTCTACACTGAAGCTCGAAGCCAATCAAAAGACACGGAGTGTCCATCCTCTGACCAATCGCTGCAGGAGCTCCGTATTTTGTAAACGATGCATAAACTCTTTATAACAATCGTAATAGACTTATTCAAGAAATAAATAAACAAGGAAAATTGCCGCCCTCGGACAAGGCTTTAATAAAATATTTTGTATTACATTTATTTTAACACCCCGGTGAGCGTTCAGGTCAAAATATAAAGGATCCGACATGCTTGTTTGTTTTTGGTTTGCTCGTTTTCATACCATTTTGTTAATTTGCATTAAGCTTAGAAAATAGTGTAATAAATTTAAATAGTAAATAGTGTAATATATTTAGACCGTTGGGGTTTCGATTGTCGTTTAATTTTCATAGCTATACCGAAGTTTTTTTGTAGATACCGTTTAAAATTGCGGAAATGAGTGATTTAGTTAACCTACGATTAAATCTACCACATTAGACGGGCTGTGTAGTTCTATTTTTCTGTCGCTAGATGGCAGCATATCACAAGGTACATGCACAGAGACGCTCTCAATCTCTCAAATTCTCGTTTCCTCTGTTTCTCTATGCTCTGCTGAAGTGCGGTATCTAAAGTTTGGGGGGTGGTTTTTAAGGCAAAAACATCGGTCTCTCTATTTCTCTCTGTTGTCTCGTTTACACACACAGAGCTGTGGGTTGTGTGATCCCATGTTGTGAAATATGTTAGCTGTGGTGTGACTCGGCGGTCTCTGAGCACGACAAACATGTTTACAAACGGCCATAAATAAATAAATAAACAAACAAAACCCGTGTGTATAATCCCTTCCTGCTTCAGGGTCCTGGTTAATTCTATTGAAAGTTAGTTTAGCCACACACTGACATTACTGAATATTAGTTCACTGAAGGTTAATTTACATACATATTTTAGTCATTGCTGATACTGTTGTCTGCAGGAGAACATGGTGAGGGTTTATGTGAGTGGTTTTTACTGTAATGACCCAGATATTCCATCCTTAGTCAGCAGTCGTCCACCACTGTCCACTCTTCATCTGTCATGTTTTTTTTTCTGAAGTTTCCTATAGGGCTGTTTACAAAGTTTCCTATAGTGCTGCTTACGGAGTTTCCTGTAGGGCTGTTTTAAGCACAACTGGAATTGAGGAATTGTCCATGTGCTTGTGTTGCTCCCGTCCTGCTGGCTTCGACCTTTGAAGCCTAAATGTGTGAAAGTAACCCAGAATCACAAAATCACAAAAAACATTTGAGTAATATGGAAAATTTGGTTAATTAATAGCACTTATCTAAACTCAGAATAAGTTGTGTGTGAGTTTATGTTTGTGTTTGTATGTGCTTGCATGCAAGGAGATATGTGTGTGTGTGCATGTTGAGTTTTATATGTGTGTGTGTGAAGACAGATCTGGAGTCAATAATGAAGTATGTGTGTGTGTGTGTCTGTGTGTGTGTGTGAATACATGCATGTGTGTAAAACATGCAGTTTCCTGTCTCCATCTGTCTCTCAGACCAAGTAGCTACTGCACCGGAACTCTGTTTGTGTGTGCATGTGGTCTGGGAAAAAACAGTTTGCATGCTTATGCAAAGAAATAGACAGTCCTTCTGCATTTCTGTACCTGTTTGGAACAGAGAATGCGTGTGTGTGTGTGTCTATGTGGGAAAGAGTCTGCGTGCGTGCCTGTGTGTGTGTATGCATGTGTGTGTGTGTGTGTGTGTGTGTGTGTATGTGGGTAAGGGTGTGTGTGTAGATTATATGGGTAAGGGTGTGTGTGTGTGAATATATATTTTCCATCATGCCACATACAGCTGTGTGTGTACAAGTGTCTCAGTGCATATGTGGTTGTGCTAGTGTGTGGAGGTGATCAGATCACTGCGGTTCCCCGAGGTCACCTATATTGTGATGATTTTTTCCACTCTCAGTGTGTTTGTGTATCTGTATGGACTATCCAGTTTGTGTATTTGTATGGACTATCTTTCAGTTGAATCAGTTGGTAGACAAAGACAGATAAAGAGAGAGACAGAGAGAAAGAGAGAGAGAGAGAGAGAGGGTGTGTGTGTGTATGTGTGTGTGTGTGGTCACTGTTTGATAGGTGTGTGTGTGTGTGTGGTCACTGTATGTTATGTGTGTGTGTGTGTGTGTGTGTGTGTGTGTGTGGTCACTGTTTGATAGGTGTGTGTGTGTGTGTGGTCACTGTATGTTATGTGTGTGTGTGTGTGTGTGTGTGTGTGTGTGTGGTCACTGTTTGATAGGTGTGTGTGTGTGTGTGGTCACTGTATGTTATGTGTGTGTGTGTGTGT
>JAOYMR010000013.1:10791226-10801226 GCA_025802075.1 Tenebrosternarchus preto | reverse complement strand
CAAACCTCCTCTTCCTCTGCTTCATATCCAGCACCAGCAACAAGGTGTCTGTGTGTGTGTGTGTGTCTGTGTGTGTGTCTGTGTGAGCTGCAAGACTTCACTGCAGTGATTTAAAAAAATACTTTATATTAATATTGATAGATTTATAGATCTATTCATATATTTATTTATGTTCTGAATATATTACTGTGAAAGGACAAATTACAAAAACGGTATTATTCACAAACAAACAAATAAATATGTCTCCATCTCCTTCTGCCTGTCTCTCTCTCCTCTATCTCTCTCTCCCCTGTCTCTCTTTCTCCCCTATCTCTCTTTCTCCCATCTCTTTCTTCCCCTCTGTCTCTCTTTCTCCCCTGTCTCTCTTTCTCCCATCTCTTTCTTCCCCTCTGTCTGTCTCTCTCTTTCTCCCGTCTCTCTTTCTCCCATCTCTTTCTTCCCCTCTGTCTGTCTCTCTCTTTCTCCCCTGTCTCTCTTTCTCCCATCTCTTTCTTCCCCTCTGTCTGTCTCTCTCTCTCCTCTGTCTCTCTTTCTCCCATCTCTTTCTTCCCCTCTGTCTGTCTCTCTCCCCTGTCTCTCTCTCCCCTGTCTCTCTTTCTCCCATGTCTCTTTCTTCCCCTCTGTCTGTTTCTCTCTCTCCTCTGTCTCTCTTTCTCCCATCTCTTTCTTCCCCTCTGTCTGTCTCTCTCCCCTGTCTCTCTCTAAGGGAGCGTGTGCGTTTGTCGCTAGTCTGCTACATTTCTTCTATCTGGCTGCGTTTTGCTGGATGCTGATGGAGGGGGTGCAGCTCTATCGTATGGTTGTCCTTGTGTTCCACACCACGCTGCGGCCGCTCTACATGTTCACCGGGGGTTACGGAGTTCCCCTCGCAATCGTTGTCATCTCCGCTGCCACCTTCTCCGAGGGATATGGGACAGACCGCCAGTGAGTGAGAGAGTTCACTGCAGTGACAGTAGTACAGTGTGTTTGTGTGGGTATGTAGTATGTAGTATGTAGTGATAGTAGTACAGTCTATTTGTGTATGCTACACTATGTGTGTTGGTGTATGAGATTACATTCATGTGTGTGATTACACTCAAGTGTCTGATTACAAACGTATGTATGTATGTGATTCCACTTGTTAATTCTTGTTAATGTGTTAATTATTTTGCCATTTATAATGAAAATTATATAACCTTATTAACATGTTAACATGTTACCTTGTTGGAATCTGTAACAATCTGCATGTGTGTGTGTGTGTGTGTGTGTGTGTGTGTGTGTGTGTGTGTGTGTAGTTGCTGGCTCTCTCTTGAGGAGAACTTCATCTGGAGTTTCTTCGCCCCTGTTTGTATTATCATCCTCCTCAACAGCTTCTTCTTCATCATTACGATCTGGAAACTGGCAGGGAAATTTTCCACTCTCAACCCAGACCTCTCCAAACTGAAAAAGCTGAGGTGAGTGTGTGTGTGTGTGTGTGTGTGTATTTGTGCGCGCTTGTGTGTGTATTTGTGTGTGCGTGTGTGTGTATTTGTGTGTGCGTGTGTGTATTTGTGCGTGTGTGAATGTGTATTTGTGTGTGCGTGTGTGTGTATTTGTGTGTGCGTGTGTGTATTTGTGTGTGCGTGTGTGTGTGTATTTCTGTGTGTGTGTGTGTGTGTATGTGTATCACACTATATTTATTGCTAATAGTTAGTTTTGCCAGAAAAGCACTTGGAAGTTAAAAAACAAATGTTAATACTTCTGTTTCTCTCTCTCCCTCCCTCTGTCTCTCTCTCTCTCTCGCTCTCTCTCTCTCTCCCTCCCTCCCTCTCCCCTCCCCCTCCTAGGCGTTTCGTGGTAACTGCTGTAGCCCAGCTGTGTGTTCTGGGGGGGATGTGGGTTTTTGGCTGCTTCCTTTTTCAAGAACAGGGCACGCTGGTGATGTCATACCTCTTCACTTTGCTCAACAGCCTGCAGGGGGCGCTCATATTCCTCATGCACTGTCTGATGAGCAAAACGGTGAGGCACAGTTTAAAACAAATGAACTCTTTCAGTTACACACAAGTATCCCCACACACACGCATACAGACACATACACACACACACACGCGTACAGACACATACACACACACACACACATACATACACACACACACACACACACATGCGTACAGACACATACACACACACACACACACACACGCGTACAGACACACACACACACATGCATACAGATCCAGAGAAGCAGGACCTTTTAGGTGAAGGTCCTTCATTGGATATACAAGGAATGTGCTTCAGACTATATACATATATATATATATCATAAATGAGGGCACAATTCTAATGCATACTAAATACTAAAGTAAAAGACTACTTTAGCGTTACTAAAGTATTTGTATTACTAAAGTAATACTTTAGTAATACTAAAGTAAAATACTATAGTAAGTCTGCACCTCCCTGTAGCCAATCACATCGTGTGAGTGAAAAAAAAAACACCACCACTCACTTACAGAACACTCAGTTGTTCTTTGTTGCCCTTTTAAGGTAAGAGAAGAATATAGCAAGATGTTCGGCACTATCTGTCCATCACAGAAGAAAAGATACTCTGAATTTAGCACCAATCAATCCAGCAACAGCCAGGTATGAGGTATTGTGTGTGTGTGTGTGTGTGTGTGTGTGTGTGTGCACTGTGTTAAATGATTCATGTGTACTGTGTGAAGCTGGGCATCTCTATTTGCATCAACTCTTTGAACTTTGACCTTTCCAGCAACCCCTCAAGAGCATACAGAGCACTGGGGAATCGGAGATATGACGTGTTCCACCGTTCCTCTACGAGGCTTCGCAAGTGTTATATGTTTTCAACCTGTATGTCACTTTCCTGCCACAAGAAGGAACTGTTCAACAAACAGCTCTTCCTTGCACAGCCACTCTTCGCGCTGAGACTCTCAAAGGTTGCCCAGCCAATGGGAATGGAGAAGGACGACCATCTCTGCCCTGTCCAATGACTTTGCTTCTAGAATGGGGGTCACACACGGTCAATAAAAGGGAGGGAGCTGATAGGTTAGTATTGTACAGAGCTGGAAAAATTGATTTGTGTTCCAGCCATCGCCCTAATGAGCTGGGAAGCTTCTAGAAAGATCCCAGTCACATAGAGAAACAAACTGTTTGCGTTCATCCTGAATCAGTAGATTAGGCGTTAGACAGCTTGAGAATTTATCTAAATTCTTTTCTGTTCAGAATTAAGGAAATTGAAAATATGTTATGGTAAAGACAGAAAAAGAAATTGCTACAGTCTGAACATTTTATTCTCTCCTTGTCCTACAGAGGTTTGGTGAACTTTTACTGATGAGTTCATGGATTCCTTTAGTATTGAGCCGTTGAGAATAACCGCGTTGTGTAAATGATATTTAAGGTACTCTTCATGAAGCAGAAAGCATCTTTCAACAGAGACAAGCGTTTAAGTGCTTCAGTGAATTCACAAATGTATTTATTTTAAAAAGGAGTGAAAGATATACACTTCTTAAAAACACAGTCACACCAAATTTTTCTGATTATAGATTTTGTTCTGTGTTACTGTGCTGATTAAGATGTTACAGAGGAAAACCGAACACTGTTGCTTTTTTACTTCCTGTGCTATCAGGGATGTTATGTAACACCCCTACATTTTTTGTTTCTTGTCCAGAGACTCCAGTACCTCTTATATTGATGCGATATGTGAAGTGGTAAGTTATATATCAATGGGAGATAAGTTCCTTATTAGCAGTTAAGCTCTTCCTGGATGCTTTCTGAATGCTTCTGGAACCTTCTGCATACTTCCTGGAGGATCCTGCTCTTTTGTTTTCATTTTAGTGAAGTTTTCAAATGGAATGTTTATTTTCATAAAGTGAAGCTATTTCAGTTTTTATTTTTTAAACAGATTTCATCAGAAAGCACTTTCATTCTTGTAGTTTGTGAAGTAAGAATTACCAGATTTGTTGCTGTTGATAATAACAATTTATGGATGTAATATTAAGTATATATTTGCTAATATCTTATGTTTTCAACCCTTTTGTATCATCAAAGATTTTTGGTGGTATTTTTGTACTAGTTTGCTAGCTTTCCTGCACTATAGTGTAATATGCTTGTTGCTCTGAGGCTACAGAGTAGCTCAGGCTAAACATCACAGGTCTTGGATCATTTGGTTTTGTTCCAAAGTAGGGAACTTAAAAGAGTAACAGATATAGGAATTCTGATCCCAGATCAGCACCAACCCTGGTTAGGTACTGCTGCTTCCTCCAGTCTTAATTAAACAAGCGTGAGCAAGCGTAATTGTTTGACCTTTATTTTGTTGCTGGGGTATTGAGGCATGTTGGTGCTGTTACAGTCTTACATCACACAGATGTACAGTAGCTGTGTCCTAAACCCTAGGCTGCGATTCTCAGCCACTACGCCATAGTCGGCTGTTCCACTGTGAAGGACCCTCCGGCCCGCCTAGAAATGCAGCCTACATCGGTTTAACTGATGTTTCATTTTAAAATGGAAGACATTCATGCACTTTAATTTCTCTGTTTATTCTACATAAGATAACACAACCGCACACGCCAACCAACATAACACAACCGCACACGCCAACCAACATAAGATAACATACAACAGCACACGCTAACCAACATAAGATAACATACAACAGCACACGCTAAACAACATAAAATAACATACAACAGCACACGCTAAACAACATAAGATAACATACAACAGCACACGCTAACCAACATAAGATAACATACAACAGCACATGCTAACCAACATAAGATAACATACAACAGCACATGCTAACCAACATAAGATAACATACAGCACACGCTAACCAACATAAGATAACATACAACAGCACATGCTAACCAACATAAGATAACATACAACAGCACACGCTAACCAACATAAGATAACATACAACAGCACATGCTAACCAAGACAGAGTATATTCACACCTGAGGAGTTTACAGTGTTTGAGTACATCTGTAATTATGATCTATCATAACCCCAAACCACAGACCTTCCCCAGGTCACAGACTACATCTGTAATTAAGTACCAGTGAGCAGCAGCATGTCTGCCACACTCGTTCCGTGGGACACACACACACGCTGGCATGTCTGCCGCACTCGTTCCGTGGGGCACACACACACGATGGCATGTCTGGCCAAGTCGAAGCTCCCCGAGGCGGTGGAGGAACAGCCTCTCCCCTGCCATGCCTTGAACTGAATAAATACGCAGAACTCAACAGAAAGTAAAAACTCAACTCAGCACTGGGTTTACACTCAGGGTACCCTGGGGTACCTTCCTCCTGATGGTTAAGATGTTTTACCACCTCAAGGGCAGGTAAAGACTGGGTTAACCAGACAGTTAAGATGTTCTACCATCTTAAGGACAGTTTAAGAGTGGTTTAACCAGAGGGTGAGGATGTTTTACCACCTCAATGGTTGGTGAAGAATGGTTCCACGTGGTGTCCACAAGCCTTAGGGTGGAGAGGGTTGGGTTTTACAGTAACAGTAGTAGACCAAATGAATTCTGCAACAAGAAGTGAACAGGTCAGCAAGTCTTCTCTCTTTTACAGAAGACCTGCTTGTGAAGTCTCTCTAGCGAAGTGTGTATAAACGCTATGGGAGAAAATCTGAAGAAACTCCAGTATCTCCAGTAACATCTGAAGAAACTCCAGTATCTCCAGTAACACTCCAGTCATTCCTTCCACTGGTATCTTTAATATTAAACAATTAGAGGGATTAAAAATGTACTAAAAAGAAAAATAAAAGTTAGCAACAGACAAAGTAAAAATAAATAAGTCAAACATATACTACACACATATACTACACATATGCAAAATGTTTTGCATATATCTACTCTGAACACAAATATATATAATATAAATAATATAAACTGGCAGTGAGAAGGATGATCACACACACACGCAGAAAGCTGGTGTCCGCGAGGGGCTGATAATCAATGGACATTCATGTTCATAATGAGAGAAAAAAAACATTGAAAGATTAATGCTTAATCGTTAATATTTTAATAACAATTCTTAATCATTCATGTTTCATAATTCACTCAAATCCCAGCTGGTCTAATTGTAAATAAACTCGCGCAGACCTAAGTGTCGATATTTATAGCGCTTTGGTGAATCTCTGTAAGAGATTCGGGGTTTGGAGGCGCGTGATGCAGTCACACGCTCGATGAGAATCACTGTAGGAACCAAGCTGAGCGCTTGAGGCGGAGGGGGTTCAAGTTTTGATTCTGAGAGTCATCTACACAAACTGCACGCACATTCTCTCATTCGCACACAAACGCAGACAGACGCTCTCTCTCTCTCTCTCCAAAACAATATAGAGGATGTTAACTTTAATTCTGCAGTGACTTCTTCGCTCAGCTGTTAAAGCTCACTCCACCAATGCGCGAGCAACTGCTTCTTTTACACCTTCTCTGCAGTATCACTCGTTATGATGGCCATAACGATTATGAACAAAACTTTACCGTGTTTTGTCTTTTCGAAATGATCTGGTCCAAACATGTAAGACCCATGGAAAATAGAACAACTGACATTGTGTTTGTTCCAATGAGAGGCCCAGGGACCAGCGGGATGCACGTGGAGGCGGGCTTTGGGGTGTGCTCGAGCTTCGCCAATTGAGAGCGTGAAACCGGAAAGTCGGTGCATATTGATAACCGAACTTGTCGCATGCATATTTCCCCATTTCGTTTCATTTATGCTTCTAAAGTCTTTTGTTGCAGTTTATTTTGCACCGGTGTTTTGCTCTGAAGTGCCTTACAATAAGTTCTGATGGCGGCGAGCACTTTTGGTTAGTGGATCATTTGGTTGCGCGCGGTCGAGGTGACGCTATTGTTGCAGGGATCGTGGGAAACTACGTGGAAGCAGCTTGAGCTCGAACAGAATTACTTATTACACGGACACAATTAGTGGCGGGTAAAAGGCAAGTGCACGCGTTTTTAAATAAGCCCTATAAAAAGATCGATATATGCTTGGTTATTACAGTAGTCGTAATAATAGTTTCTCAACAACCCTGGTTCAAATAATGCTCCATTTTCCCCAGTTTGTGGCAAAGCTAATACGGATCTGTAAAATCGCTGTTGTAGAGTTAGCTCTGGTGTAAAGTATGTCTAAGCTGAGTGAATGAATTCGATGTGCGCGCGCGTGTGTAAGCGCAGATGGTCATTCATCTCTCGCGCTTCTGTGCCGTGATCCAGGATGGGGGCTGGCTGTCGCCTGCGTGCCCCGCTGACAGTGGCTTCGCTGGGGCTCACCCGGCTGCTCGGAGCCTCTTGGCCCTGGAGCTTTGCAGCAGGGCTGGGGGTTTACTTAGGTGCAGGAGGGTGGAAGTTTCTCCACATGGTAGCCCGCACCATCAGGAGAGATCTCAGGTGGGGAGCTGTTTCTCTGTTTCTCTTTTTCCTGTTTTTCTCTCTCACTCCATTACTGTCTCTCACTTGCGCTGTTTCTCTCACACAATTACTCTCTTTTGCTCTCTTTTGAGTGGTCTCTCTCTCTCTCCCTCTCATGCTACCGTCTCTCTCTCTCTGTGTGTCTTGCCCTCTTTCTCATGTTATGGTTTCTATCTCTCTCTCATGCTGTCATTCTCTCTCTCTCGTTTTCTTTTAAACTCTCATGAAGGCAGATAATGCTCTCTCGTTCTCTCTCTCTCTCGTTCTCTGTCTCTGTCTCTCTCTCTCTCTCTCTCTCTCTCTCTCTCTCTTTCTCTCTCATGTTGTCATGGTCTCTCTCAAGGCTTCTCTTGTTCTCCCAGTCTCTCTTTTCCCAACCTCTTTGTGTGTTGTATTCTCTGGAGTGTCCCTGACACCATTAGTAACTCTACCCGTCTATCACATTTACCTGCAAACCAATCAGCTGGAGCTGTCCTGGACTGAAGCACAGACAGGTGCCCTAAACCACGCCCATTCATAGCATAAACCCCGCCCATTCACAACCCTCTATTAGCCCCTGGCACCATTTCCCTGTCTGTGTTGTCCTCTGTCCTCTCCGCCCCCCCCACCATGATAGGGTTAACTCCATCCCGATGTTTTTACATTCACATTTACGTCATGTGACAGGCACTCGTCGTCAGGGCAACTTGCTAGTCTCAGAAAAACATAAGCTAGCTCAAGTCTTACCACAGAGTGTGTGCATACTACACTATACATATTATATTACACACATTATATTACACATATTAAATTAGATTAAATTATATTATACTATTAAATCTTTCTCATTATTCCCTGGTCTCTATAAATGCTTTTTTCTTTTTCTCTCTATCTTTTTTTCCTCTCTTTCTCTCTTTTATCTCTCTTTCACTCTTGTTCTCTCTTTTTCTCTCTATCTTTTTTCCCTCTCTTTCTCTCACTTTTCTCTCTCTTTCACTCTTGTTCTCTCTTTTTCTCTCTGTCCCAGTGGTCTGTACGTCTTGCTTCGGGTGAAGCTGATCGTGAGGCGCTACCTCCACACCCGCAGCACCATCCCTTCCATTTTTGCCCAGCGGGTGGCGCTGCACCCAGACAAACCGGCGCTGGTGGAGGAGGCCACGGGCGAGGTGTGGAGCTTCTCGGAGCTGGAGCGGCGCTCCAATGCCGTGGCTCACTGGGCTCTGGCTCAGGGCTGGCGGTCGGGCGACGTGGTGGCCATCTTCATGGAGAGCCGACCCCTCATGGTGGCCCTCTGGCTGGGATTGGCTAAAGTGGGCGTGGAGGCGGCACTCATTAACTTTAATCTCCGCCAGGATTCGCTGATCCACTGTATAGAGGTGTCGAGGGCGCATGGGATGGTGTTTGGGCTGGAGCTTATAGACGGTGAGAGGAAAAGCTTTCGTTCACTAATTCACTAATGTACTCAGTCAATCAAGTTTTAATCACTGTAATTCACTCATTCACTCTCTTGTGGTCCCTGATTTCCTCTTTATCTCCTCTTCTCACCATCCCCTGGTAGCCGTGGTGGCGGTGAGAAGCTCTCTGCTCGGCCGGATGAAGCTCTTCTGGACGGGTGGTGTGGTATTGGCTGAGGCTCAGGAGTCTCTGGAGGGTCTGGAGGGTCTGGCCTCCCTCTCAGCCCTCCAGCTGGACCTGCTGTTGGCCTCCGCTCCCCAAGTTTCACCTCCACTCACCCACAATAAGGGCTTTGATGGTCAGTCTACAACCGTGTGTATGTGTGTGTGTGTGTGTGTGTGTGAGGGTGAGTGTGTGTGTACATGGGTACATAGATGTTTTTGTCTATAATTTGCATAAGACCTAGACATTATATGTCTCCACATGTTGATAGAAATATTTCAAGTGTTGCAACAATGTAAAAGATCCACCCTGTTTCTTTCTCTTTCTCTCTCTCACACACACACACACACACACACACACACACACACAGTGTGCTGTGTTTCATCTACTAGTTTTACATTGGATTGTCTCCTGCAGGACGTCTTGCACAAGCAGAAAAAGCTTATACATTTTTGAATGAACAAATAAACTACACTCAGCCCCCTCAGCTCTTTTGTGGTATAGTTACAGACATTAAAACACAGCTGGAGAGAGAGAGAGAGAGAGAGAGAGAGAGAGAGAGAGAGAGAGAGAGAGAGAGAGAGAGAGAGAGAATAACAACAAAGGAAAGAGAGAATGATAGGAGGAGAGAAAGCAAAAGAGTGGATGGAGAGAGAGCTTGGAACAGAGGCAGACAGAGAGAGAGAGTAACAGACAATGAAGAAGAGAGAGAGTATGAGAGAGACAGATAGAGAGTGAGAGAGAGTAACAGAGACAATGAAGAAGAGAGAGAGAGTAGGAGAGAGACAGACAGAGAGTGAGAGAGAATAAAGGAGTGGGGGTGTCTCTGTTTAGAGGCTGGAACTGGGGAAGAGGTTACATACCAGCCTGGTGCTGTGAATGAGGGGCTGGAAGAGCCGAATACAAATGCAAGGGGCCGGAAGACAGGCTGTGTGTTTGTGTGTGTGTGTGTGTGTGTGTGTGTGTGTGTGCTTGTGTGTGTGTGTGTGTGTGTGTGTGTGTGTGTGTGTGTGT
>JAOYMR010000013.1:10750604-10768978 GCA_025802075.1 Tenebrosternarchus preto | reverse complement strand
GTGTGTGTGTGTGTGTGTGTGTGTGTGTGTGTGTGTGTGTGTGTGTGTGTGTGTGTGTGTGTGTGTGTGTGAGCAGGGTGAGGACATTTCATTCGTATGTATAGGGAGGGGTTATAGGGGTTTTGTGGCATGAAGTTTTTGCTGATAGATTGTCACGTGTGTGTGTGTGTGTGTGTGTGTGTGTGTGTGTGGTAGATAGTCGAGCGGGGCCTACAGACCTCTCTGGTGATAGAGGATGATCTGCGTTTTGAGGTTTTCTTTAAGAGGCGCCTGCAGAATTTGATGAGTGAGGTGGAGGCACAGAAACTGGACTGGGACCTTATGTGAGTGAAACACTGACCTCCACCAAACACCCCCGACCTCCACCACACTCAGATGTCCTCCCCACACCTCAGGCCCTGGATCTGCCCAAGTTCATGCCACAGTTTGGCCCAGTTATGTCCTAAAAACTTCACCAGAAGTATTTTTTTTCCACCAGAAGCCTGAATGAACTCTGACACCCAGGACACAGTGCAGTTCTTCTCACTTCCAAAGAGACTGAGAGTGAGATTCTGCAGACATGGACTGAGGGTGTTGAATAAAAACCTTCTGATTTTGTGGTTTTGTTTTACACACACAGTTATATTGGCAGGAAGAGAATGCAGGTGGACCATCCAGAAAAATCAGTGCCTAACATCCACAACCTCGTGGAGGCCGACTACTCCTATTGGACGCTGGGCTACATGATGTCATTGCAAGGTGCCAAGAAGCTGCTGAGGGCGGAGCCTCTGAGTAAGATGCTGCCTGTCGACGAGTTCCTGCCAGTGATGTACAACAAGCATCCAGTGTAAGACTTCGTCTCCACCAGTGTAAGACTCATCCAATATAAAATTTTTGAACTCTCTCACTTCACTTGTTAACTTTATTTATCACTGATCAGTGTTGGCTTTATTGACCTTTACTATGAAAGCGTCTTAAAGGTTTAGCTTGACAAAATATTTCCGTCTTTTATAAGCTATAAAACAAACCGATTAACTGTAGTTTAATAATGTCAGCAGTAATTTGTACGTAATACAACATTTAAAAAAAGATTAAATTAAAATGCTTAATCTGCCAAACAGTAATACAACGTCAACAAACTTTTAAAGCGTTAAATAAGTCAGTCAGTTAATTTCTCCGTCTTTCTCTGGACAGGGAGGACTACATGTCCCACTTCAAGCCCAGGGACCTGCGGGCGTTCTCGGCGGAGCCCCTGCTGGTCTACCCAACGCACTACACAGGTGAACCGGGCTACATCAGTGACACGGAGACGTCGACTGTGTGGAACAACGAGACGGTGCGGACGGACTGGGACCGTGCGCGCTCGCGTAAGACCAGTGAACAGGAGGAGCTGAGCTCCGACGCCCAGAACACGGATGTGCTACAGTCACCCCTGGACAGCACCGCCAGGGACGAGCTGTGAGAGGGGAATGGGGGTGGGGGGAGGGGGGGGTGTTTATCATGAGGGGACCCGAGACACTGGGGGGAGTGGCTCCAATTAGCAACTGTAGCTCAGTCTTCTTTGATTGGTTGATTGGGGTTTATTGAGTGGGGTGTTTGTTTTCTAAGGGCAGGACAAGGGGTCAACCTCAAAGGCTTTGTCTGGAACAGCAGAAGATCTCTGGATGTTCATCTCCTGGAGCCAGGCCAAAAAGCTCCTTGTCATCCAGCAGAGAAGCATGCCTGTGTGTACGACTTTCAGCTCCACCCTGAAGAACCAGAGAAACATGCATACACCAAGAAATCATTGCTTATGTGGCGTTCTGGACGTTAAAAATGAGCCTTGTAGGACTGAATGGTGCAGACTGGAGAGGGACCAGTGGACAAATACTCAATGTGTAATACTGTGGGTGGAAAAATACAGCTGAATATTAAGTAATGTACATATAATAATTCGTTCTAGTTGTACCGAGGCTGTTCCTCAAGGCAGGTGTTCAGGGAGGAGCTCAGTGACCCACTGGGGTGCACCTGCTAGAAACAGCATGACCAGTCAGAACCATCTCACCACATCTGAGATTCAGCTTTCTTATGTAACTGCATAAAAACTCACTAATCGGCTTCCCAGACCGAGTGTAGTCCTAAACTGGGATTAGAAGGTTCTGCAATGGCAAACCATCACCGCCAACACAGTTAATCCGTTAATGTCCATAAAACCTGCTTGCAGTGTTCAAGCTCAGGATTGTGCAGGTGGGGGGCGCTGTCTCACACTAGAGTTCTCTGTTCTACCTGCTGCCCAGAAATGAACAAGAAACGATTACAGAGTATTTCACTGCACCAATGTTCTTTTAGAGACCTGCGAATGTGCTGTGTTTGAGGTGCCACAGTCCCAGTGGTGTTCAGAGGTGTGTGTGGGGGTGGGAGGACTCGCTGGATGTGGGTTTTAGTAGTTGTTCTGGGCTGGGTTTAGGTCTCATCCAAAATACTTGACTGATGGCTCAGGCATCGTCAATTTTATTATACATTTCTAAAAAATAGCGTTAATCTGGGAAGAAAAATGTGTTGAGAATTTGCCCTTTTTCATCTCCTTATCTTAGTGTGTACTTCTGTACAAGCTTGTTACCAATTACACAAATTTAAAAACGAGAAATACACAAGGAAAGATGTTCAGGGCGACTGGGGATTCAGATGGAGTGAATGATTTTTTTTTTACATGGTTGGAATTTCATGTAATTTGCGTTTTAATTAGACAATTTTTTATTAGATGTTCATCAAACTCAGTGCCTCAAACGAAGGGATTTTGGAGAAGAAACCATTTAAAGGTGGCTAGTGTTGTTACTTCGACTCCTGTGCATTTCCTTCTTTGACAGTGTGGTTGGTTCTGGCAGAAGATGTTCAGTCTGATCAGAGACCTGTTGTATAGGTTTCTGATCTTAATGTTTCAGTAGAAGCAAACCAGATCAGCTCAAAATGTCCAGCTTCTAGCCTGTGAATCTGGAAAATAACCCTGCTTGCAAATGACTAATTTATTGCTTGTTCTGCCAAACCAAAAACAGTGTCACTGTAAATATGGAACAAATTGTAACAGTATTGTATGATTGCTGAGTCGAGCCAGATAATAAATATATAGCAGATAATTTATCTGCTGGTCAGTGTGAGGCCACAGAGAGACTTCATTTTTTTTCTTCCGTTTTCTTACATAGTTATTTTTTCATTTCTTACTTTCATTTTGACCTTTGCCCTTTTCTTTAGGGTGTGTTGGGGGAGAAATGCATCTCTGCTCTTCATCCACATTCTGCTTTTTATGAAAAATGTGCCTTTATGCTAAACAATAAAGACAAAGGAGTTTCTTATACCACGATTCTCTCTTGGCATTATAACAACTTGTTTTTCTATTTGTTTTTGTAGTATGTTAAACATTTATTCTGTGTTCTTATGGCTACAAATCACCTCCATGTACGCGTATCTCTGTGTGTATACACGTGTCATGTACGCGTATCTCTGTGTGTATACACGCGTCATGTACGCGTATCTCTGTGTGTATACACGCGTCAAGGTACAATCTTAATTTTCCTCCAGCCAAACATAACTTGCCCTCCTGGTTACATGCTTGTAGTTCCATGTAATCATTACTTCCTCCACGTAGTTGATGGTTGTAAATCATCCTACAGAGGATGTCTCTCATTACACAGAACGACGATGCTGATTAGTGAGCTAAAATTAACCAGGCTATTCCATAAAGCCTGTGAGAGGTCCAGGAAATCGTGTGTGTGTGTGTGTGTGTGTTGATCTGTATTACTGTTATATGCACAAATCTCAATTGGGCTTAAGAGAAAAAGGCTACAAACTCAGAAGCAGCATCAGTGTAATGATAAACACCAGACTGTCAGGGTGCATGTGGGCCAGTCTGTGGCTCTTCATCAGAGCTGCTGGGTGGGTGGAGTGGATCCCAGCACAACACAAACGTGCCACTACTAAGTGTTAACATCATGCTAACGTCTGTAATTACACACTCGTAAAAGGCACTTTGAAGACGGCCACTCGCTGAAGTGGATAGAGATACAGATTTGTGTACATAACCACTGCATGCTTGCATGGCTATAAATGTCTACATGTGTCTGTGTATGTTATTACCCTTCCTTGATCCTCTATCACTCTCTCTCACTGTCTCTCTCACTCTCTCACTCTCTCTCACTGTCTCTCTCACTAAGGCTGTATTGGATTACACCTCAGATGTATTTTCATCCAAACTTATGAGACCTTTGACAACAGTCCCCATGTTCCTTTAATTGTAAATATCACCTTTGAAAAAAGAGAGATCTGAAGAGAGATCTTAACAAACACAAAGGAACAAAAGCTTGGTATCTTTTTTATGGCTTCTAGACTGTATTTCCTCTGAAGCATGGAAATATTCTTAATAAATGTTTCACATCAATAACCTGTTCGATTTTTAAAAGAATGTTTTTTATGTCTTCCTGTACCAGTCTCTGATTAGTAAAGAGGATTATGTTATCAGACACACAGAGCTTTAGTGCTCTAAGAACATACAGAATCGAACACATGCTCTCTCATGGTCACACACACACAGGGTTGGGCTTTGAAACACTTGCTCTCTCTCTCATACACACAGAGACCAGACTCAGCTCCATCTGGAGCTCCACCCTCGCAATCTCCACCCACACAGACCACATTTTCAGAGGGAACAGACCTCCAGCAGGCCTTCGCCTACAAAGCCCACAGACTGAGAACATTTCAAAGTTTTCTCCTCTTTATTGGAGTGGTGGGTTTCTGGAAACTTCAGAACTTCAAACGTGTGTGTCCAGCACTTCAGCACAAAAGGTGAGAGAGAGAGAGAGAGAGAGAGAGTGAGTGAAAAGAGGAAGACAGATAAAGTGAATAAATAAGAGAGTGAGTGGGTTGGTGAGAGAGAGGAAAAGAGAGGCAGTGAGAACTTCTTCCAGTATTATTACTGGTCCTGCCCTGTGGCCTCCTGGTCCTGTCCTGTGGCCTCCTGGTCCTGCCCTGTGGCCTCCTGGTCCTGCCTTTGCCCAGTCACTGGGTCAGCAGAGAGGACACCATACTCCGATGATGGGAATACCACCATTTTTCTTAAAACTTCTTTAAGTGGAACTAGCAACTGCACATCAAACTGAAAGACCTAACGTTCTTTAATCCTACAAGTTCTTTAATACCAATGATATTTCATGTTAATAACATTTGCAAATACAGTGTTTGAAAGTGGCAAATATGATGAGTATTAATGTGTGTCCCCAACCGTCCCCCAGCAGACGCCATGGTGGACCTGTTCGTGGGGCGGGTTCTGGTGAAGAACACGCGTGAGCGTGAGGAGTTGGACACGGAGCGCGAGGTCGTCCTGCGGCTGCAGAACCGCGTCGTCCTGCTCCTCTTCGGCGCTGGAACATGCGGACACTGCCGGGACTTCGCCCCCGTGCTTGCGGACTTTTACGAGCGCCTGACGGACGAGTTCTACGTGGAACGCTCGGCGCAGCTGGTGCTGCTCTACGTGTCGCTGGACGCCTCCGAGGAGCAGCAGGACAAGTTCCTGAAGGAGCTGCCCAAGCGCTGCCTCTTCCTGCCCCACGAGGACCCCTACAGGAAGTACAAGTGCACTGTTCCATACTGTGTAGCTGAGCCTCTACTAATTGGTAGTCTTTTGATAACTTAGTGGGTTAAAATGCAAAACAGTAATGATTGATTAGATTAAGAATGGCCTTTAATTGTTGGCATGTTACAGAAAAATTACAGAAAATTTGGAATGCAAAAAGAAATGGTCTTATCATCTGGGGAAGGGTCATGGTCTATTCATTAAAATGTTTACCCTATTCATGTGTGGTGTCTTGCCTGAAGCCCTAACCAGCATTGCTGGGGCAGGTACAAGTGCCATTCAGCTCAGCTACTGCAGTGCTTCTGAAGGCCTTGGTTAATAGGATTGGGTGTGATTAAAGCTCTGAATAAACTCTACAGGGCAGTAGATATCCAGGACTGTAGTCGGGCACCACGGAGACAGGAATCAAGAAGAACTGGGAGAAAGGGAATCTTTGTGACTGGAAAAAGCTAAATTTGTGTTTTTCACTTTTGTGTCTGTGCCTCAGTATGAGATGACTAAAGTGCTTGTGTGTAATATGTCTTAACTTTATCAGGGAGCTGGAGGCCATGTTTAAGGTGGAACGGCTGCCCACAGTGGTGGTTTTGCGTCCAGACTGCTCTGTCCTCTCTCCGAACGCCGTCATGGAAATCCGCACAATCGGACCAGACTGCTTCCGCAACTGGCAGGAAGGGGCGGAGCTCATTGACAGGAACTTCATGATGAACGAGGAATACGATGAGAGCAAAATACGTAGCATCACGGACCCCATCCGCCGGATCAAATACAAGGTGGAGGACAAGAAGAAGCTGAAAAGGGAGAAGAACACAGAGTTAGATGAGAAATGCACGTGATGGACGAGGAGAAGATCCCTGGAGCTCAAACTGATAGGACCTTCCTGTTCTCAAAAGTTTCAAATTTGGCAGTCAGCTACTGTATCTAGATTTTTTTCTGGACTAGACTTGACTGATCCAGAATCAGAATCAGAATCAGAATACTTTTTTTTTTTTCCCCGAGGGGGAAATTGCAGTTTTATACAGATGCTCCATATGTGTTAAAAGAAGAAATAAAGTAAGTTTACAACTATAGATATAAATACAAAAAATAAGTGCAAGCGATGTAAAAAATGTAAAATAATATAAAATATAAAATATAGAATAAAATAAATAAAGAAAAATAAAATAAAATAAAAATATACGATTAGGAAGTGGAGTATATATATATATATTGCACATTGAGTAGTATAAAGTATTCATTCATTCTGCATTACAACATTCTGTAATATTTTATCATTAGCACTGAGATGTGATCAGTGGTTTGCTACGAACTACTCCGCACTGTAATTTAAAACTGCTGAAAGGAACATCAGTGTAAGAATAAAGGAACAGTGTTAGAATAAAATAGTTTGTTTACCATCAAAAATCAGCTCACCGAAGAGTCAGTGTAATAAAGCACTTTGTGTCCAATCACAAACCAGTTCACTGGAGATTCAGTGCACAGGGCCAGCAGTACCCTAGTGAGCAAGCGGGATTTAAAAGGAAAGATCACGTGACTGGCGTTCCAATCATATAGGTGATCCATTGCTTGCCACTCATAAAACAGGTATTTATCTGTACATAAGAAATGGATGGGATTCTTGTAGTGATAATCATAATTTGGCATGCGGCCCAATTAATTGTTTTTTATCCAAACCACTTCCATATAACTTGTCCTGGTAACGGAGGTCCTGGTAACGGAGATCATGGTAACGGTTTTTCGGTCATCAGTTTCCTCAGCTTTCGTGAGGTTCCCTTTCAGTTTCATGCCACTTGCTTGTTTCACTTATTTTTTCCTTAATTTTCAATGCTTTTTTGAGCGGTTTCGTAGCTTAGACAATGTTTTACGTTAGGAAATAGGTGTGTACTTTGACATGCCAGCCAAAACTGGCTGACTGAATAAACTCTCACATTTATTTCTGCTGTGATAGGCTATTACATCTCTCCTTATCAAGTAAAAATGTTTAAACCTTATAAACGTTATGGACGTAAATTTGTCAATGTCGTTTAGTCGCCCAGCACGACTTCAGAGCTGTTCTTTTTATTGTTGCGGCCAAATTTCACTGTCCTAAACCTACTCCAATGAAAACGGTTAGGTTCTTTAAAAAAACGGTTAGGTTCTTTAAAAAAACGGTTAGGTTCTTTAAAAAACGGTTAGGTTCTTTAAAAAACGGTTAGGTTCTTTAAAAAAACGGTTAGGTTCTTTAAAAAACGGTTAGGTTCTTTAAAAAAACGGTTAGGTTCTTTAAAAGCACAACGAGCAGAATTTGTCAATTGCTGCTTAAGCACAACATTCAAAGTTTGCTTCTCAAGTTCATCGGAAGATGGAGAGAAAAGCGGAGGGCGCGCGCTCTGGAAACGCACAAGTGTCTCATAAGAAGACCAAAATCGTCACAGTGCACAAGAGGGAGACCGAGATATACATACAATCAAATAAATGCATTTTAACTCTAAACATATGATATTACGTGTTTCCTTGTTATCGACTGCTATTGAGCGTGACGCAAAACACATGCACGTGTAGTATATGCACTTTAGTATAGTTCAGCACACACTGAAACGAGGAAGCGCGATAAAGTGAAACTAACCGAGAAACTAAAGGGAGTAAACCGCGTTATCGGTGGAGAAGAAGAGGCATTTGTTTTCAAATCAACAACAAATTCAGCAACAAGGTAAACTGTATTACGTTGTGCATTTGGTCTACTTAACGTTTTACTATAGCCAAATCTTTTTATTATTATTTTCCTATAGACAGACTTTTTTTTGTCTGTCCAACTATCCAAAGTTTGAACACTCAAGCTGTGCTATGCTTTAGCTGCACGTCATGTACACTAAGACTCGAAGTGATCAAATTTGTTGAACTGTTTTACAGTTATAATTTTCAGGACACTGCTGTCTAGTTTTCAGTTCCTCCTCTAGCTTTGTTCGAGTTTTGGGTTACATTATGTTGCAACCATGCGTTTAAGCGCCAATGGTGCCTACACCAAAATTAGTGCTTAACACACTGCTTTTTGCGTCTAATGTGTTTACAATACATTCGCTGAACATCTTTGAAAAGTCTAAGAGTTTTACAAATAATAACAAAATCCGGAGATTTTTCATATATATATATTTTTGTTTTTATTTGTTTAAGTGTTCGGTCGTTTCGTCGACGCCCTCGTATCGGTGGTCGTATATTATATATGACGCGAAATTTCCACATTCCTACACTAGGCGTTGGAGTGCCATATCTGGAGGGATATCTGTGTTTAAATGTGTTGCTAGCACAAACTGGTTATACTCTTAAACTGAGATAGTTCCAGAAACAAGAGTCTGTGTTCAAATACAGATTGAGAGAGAAATAAATAACACTACAAACCTATATGTTATTTTTATTATTATTATTGGCTTGGTTTAAACCTGGCGTGTTGGAAGAGAAATCTAACCTTACCAGCTTATCCAATACTACGAACTTTAATGTTATTTAGGTTTGCAAAAAATGCATTTTTGTGAACTAGAAACTCAGAATACAGAACTAAATAAACAACACCCATCCGTATAATCAGTGCTTTACTAATCCAGTCGGAGGTTGATACTATTTTGTGACGTTTCTCAGTAAGATTAGCAAAACTTTAATGCATCTGAGATCTTTGACAAATGTTTAATGGAAAATGGCTTTTCAAAGTGTAATTACTTGGGAGGAAAGAAGGCCTTTTACCCCCATATCAGATTTAGTTTTTAAGTTATTTAAAGAGTCATTTAAATCATCGTTTAAAGAGGTGCAGTGTCCTTACTGTTGAGCCTCCTGGAGGTATCTTGGGCTTAATTCAGTAAAACACCAAGTAAGAGAGGACCCTACCTGATGAAGGGAGGGGCCTGCCTGGTGAAGGGAGGGGCCTGCCTGGTGAAGGGAGGAGCCTACCTGATGACCCCTGAGAAGAGCATATGCACAGTGGTTGTTTGAATGAGGAGTAGTTAGGGCCTCTCTTTTGTGAGACTATAATACACTGGCATAGGATAATTTATATCTTATCATTTGTAGAAGCAGTTAAAATTTCTTTCCCCACCTTCTCCTTGTAGTGAAGCAAAATGGCCAGTGTTCACATGCTGCTCCTGAATGCTCTCAGTGACCTGCTGGAAGAAGAGTTCCGGAACTTTAAATGGCAGCTGACAGATGGCGTGGCGAAGGGTTTCAGTCCAATAGCACGGAATAAGCTGGAGAAAGCTAATCAGATGGACATCGTGGACCTGATGGTGAACCAGTATGGTGTGTCAGAGGCTGGGAAGATATCAGTCACTGTGTTCCAGAGGATCCAGAAGAATAGCATCGCTCAGAATCTGGAGAAGAATCTTAAAGAAGGTAACAATGTTCTGCACATGACTTCAGCCCCACACCTCCACACCGCTGGAGACTTTAGTGTTCTCCTTGTTTTAACATGCCTGTATCCACACATCCACCAAACCCTATTTGAGCAAAATCCTTCAGGGAAGATATAAAGCTACAGAGTCGGTCTGAAGGTCTGGGTTCAACAGATGAACATCTAGACCCTGCAGGACCAGAATCTCTCTGCTTCAACACACTTATTAATCCTGATAAGTATCCAGTGACTTGAATCATGTTCAGTTCAGCAAGACTAGATGTTACACAGAAGAAACAGCACAAGGTCCATTCCTTGCAGGATCCAGAGTTTTATGCATAAAAGGTGGCCACAATAACCACGTCATTAATATCTAGCTCTCATAAGATAGACAGCAGACAGCAGTGGAAAACAAATGAATATGGAAGTCAGAAACAACACACAAAAGACAACGTGTAAGAAGTTCTGCAGACAGGACAGTATACAACCGTTTTAAAAATGAGCTTTAGCGTATTAGATATAGAGAGAAATGAGTTCAAGTGCAGTATGTATAAACCATTGTATGTGTAAGAAGCAACATTTAGTCTGTGTTTACTGGATTGTGAAAATGTACCTCTGTGGAAAACACTATTAAAAGAGTCCTTGCTTGCTCTCAAGCTGCAGCTGTGTTTTCCTGATGGCAGCCGAGAAGCTGTGGTTAGGGTAGCGGGGATCCTGGATTATCCAGCAATGCCTTATTCCTGCAACACCTGATGTAAATGTCCTGTAATTGTGGGAGAGTTTCTGTTTTCCTGTGGGGCATTCCACAGACTATACTTTAATTGGTGGATAATTTCTCCTGTCCTGTGGGGCATTCCTCAGACTATCCTGTAAATGTGGGAGATCTCCTGTGGGGCATTCTTTAGATTACCCTGTAAGTGTGTGGGGGTTCTTCAATGGTAAATACCCCAGACTGTCCTGTAAACTTGAGAGAGCATCTCTTGTGGCACATTACAGAAGCTGAAGACCTTCACTGGCAGGCATGTCAGGACACAGACGTACCCACTGCACCAGTGGAGAAGTAACATAATGAACAAGCCTTAAGTGCCCACTGATGTTTCTATACCAGTCACTGATGTTCCCTGCCAGGATGCTCTCCATGGTGCTATGACATATTCAAACCCCTCAGAGTAGGCAGGAAGGAAATCAAGAATTCAGTTTCAGTAGCATCACTGACATGACTTACAGTCAACAACTCTTTGTTTTCCTTTTGTTCAGTGCAAAGCGAGACAGCTGGTGATGGTGGAAGCTCTGCCTCATCTGCTCCGGCTCCTTCTGCTTCTAGGCTCTCACAGAACATCTCATCTGCTCCGGCTCCTGGTCCTTCTGGGTTCATACAGAACATCTCAGCTGCTGCAGACAGCAAGGTCTCAGCCCCTGTGGTGACCGGAGCCACGTTCAATGAAACAGTGAATTTCACTTTTAACTGAGGATGAGTCCACACTCTGCTAATTGAAATAAAAACACTGTGACATTATTCATTAAAGACCAAAGACTATGCAAAATTACTCTTATTTCAGGGTCCAGGTTTAACCATTCAGTGAATTGTACCTTTACCTGAGGACATCTCTAGAGTCTTCTCAGAAAGCATTCAGTGTGTAATGTGTATCAAGAGTACAGTAACAGTATATACACATCAACAGTTATGAACAGCAGTTTAAAATTACTGTGACATCCTTTTTTGTAATGTGTAGTAGTTCTGAATAAAGAACATGGCTGTGTTTGAGTGTGTGTGTGTGTGTGTGTTCCTGGGTCTCACAAGCCTCCTCGATGACATGGACTTGGTTCCACTTCCTGTTCCCCAGTCATGCTAGTGGAAAGCTGTTTGTGTATGAATGCAGCAAACAGACACCTGTTTACTTATAAACATTGGTCTAAATGAAAGGTCTCCAGGAAGGCAGGAGAAGTTTTTCTCTTGCTCTCAGACCCAACACTGTGTGCAGTGATTGGCTGCTGTGGTGGACCTTTCCCTGGGTGGCTAAGGACAAGTTCTCTCAGGGTTGAGAACTGCGCCCAAGACTCACAGAGTTTAAATGCTCTTTCTCCACTGGTGTAGAAGGTGGGTACAGACCTTCCTACCAGTGAAGATCCTCACAAATGGACCACATTGTTGGCTGGTGAACATGCTGTGAAGAGCCCCACAGAAGAGGCCAGTGGATTTGGTTAATCTGTAATAAAGCAAGAGACAAGGAGAGGCTAAGGAATGTTGCTAAGCAATACAATAACAAAATCTATTCAATAGACAGAATAAATTTCATAATTAAGATTAGTATTTTTTTTAACTGTGTATTGTTGTTTATTGTACTGTGCACACAGTGCTTATAGACACTGTTTTTTTACTCTAGCTGCCTTGCAAACTCTAGGCAGCGTGGATCCAAGTCAGTTCACCCCCATGGGCTCTCTGGAGTATCCAAAGACTAAACCAAATGTGAGATACTGCAACGTACACAATTATTGCTGTCAGTACAGGCCGAATGTAACGGAAAAGAGTTATTGTGTAAGAAAACAATTATTTTCTTACAGAAAGTGCAGAATAAAAAAGAGAGATCCGTAGTAATTACCAGGCATCGCTTTTATCGTTCCTCCTCTTTGGACGGAGATAAAACTCTGGTGGATTCAGAAGAACTGAGAGACTCCAATGAGGCAACGGGACACAGCGCGTCTTCCGGCTGCTGGTACATGAATCCCCGTCGCTGATCTCTGGACTTTGTGATTTTTCGTGCTTTTGTTCAAAGCCAGTGTGGCGTACTTCAAACCATTATCGTCCCTCTGGATGACAAACGACTTGGGCTTCAGTTACCGGCTTCCTTCGTTGGGTCTCCACCCCAGAAGCAGCTGCACACTAAACCAAACCTTATAGAAGCTGGAGTGTTTGGACGTAGCGCTTCCGAGTTCTTGATTTTAATAAAATCAAGGCAAAGTTTTATATTTGCTTTGCGTAACAAAATTAATAGAATATGAATTTTATTCACAGGATATTGGGATAAGAAAAATGGTATATAGGATCAGTGGAGAACGCGATGCAGACACGGTCAGTAAAACACATACAAAACTTCATGATGCGCAGCTGTAGAGAAATAAAGTTTATTTAAACGTTTTTCCCCCCCAGAATCCAACAGCCCTGCTGTTTTACTTGCCAATAGGTGATCAAGCTATGCTCAGAGATCATGACTAACTGAAATTACATCTAATTCATTACTTAGCCAGTCCTGTATCCTGATGTCAGTAACTGCAGTAAAATCTGTCAAGACTATTACTGTTATTTAGCTTAAAAAAAAAAAAATCAATATTTTAAGAATTGAGGTTACATGAACTAGGGGTGTAACATTATACCTTAAGTGAAATCATGAGAAAATTACAACAATTGAGATGCTTTACTTATAGCAACACAACAGGGGCCAGTCAGGGAAATGTAGACAATGTGCAAGATGTGGTGACCAAGGAAATTAAACATTTTGGAAGCTCCAAGGAACTTAATTTGTGATCAAATAACCATTTAATTATGACTTAATATGATTTTAAACCCCTCTCACATTAAAGATTATTCTCCTCTTGAGGATACCGCACTATACGATGTTCCCATCATCGTAGAATGTAACAGTGCTTGTTCTCATGGCTGTGAGTATCTGTGGCTTCCCTGAGGCGCTAGGTGACTTTAGCCTCTGCGTGGGTCATCTGGTGTCTGTGAAGGGTGGATGCCTTAGCAAAGCTCCGCCCACAGACGGCACACAGGTGTGACTTCTCCCCCGTGTGGATCTTGCAGTGTGTCTTTAGGTCACTGAGTCGTGCAAAGGTTTTGTCACAGTAGGAGCAGCGGAAAGGCCTCTCCCCCGTGTGCACACGCTCGTGCGCCGAGAGGTACGTGGAGCGACTGAACGCCTTGCCGCACTGGCCGCACTGGTACGGCTTCTCCTCTGTGTGCGTGCGCTGGTGGTTCTTAAGGTTGGACGGGTGGGAGAACCTCTTGGCACACTGCGCACACTGATAAGGCTTCTCCCCTGTGTGGGTCCTGTGGTGGGTTTTTAGATCACTGAGGCGCACAAAGCTCTTCTGGCACTCTGAGCACTGGTGGGGCCGCACGCCCGTGTGGATCCTCTGGTGGTTGGTAAGGCTGGCTGAGTGGGTGAAGGTCTTGTCGCACTGCGTGCAGTGGTAAGGCTTCTCCTTGGTGTGCGTCCGCTGGTGGTTCTTCAGGATGGAGGAGTAGGAGAACTGCATGCCGCAGGTAGGGCAGCGGTAGGGTTTCTCGCCTGTGTGCGTGCGCTGGTGGATTTTGAGGTTGTCCAGTCGCGTGCAAGTCTTGCCACACTGGGAGCACTGGTACGGCTTCTCTCCCGTGTGCATTCGCTCGTGGATCTTCAGCAAGGACAGTTGCGAGAACGTCTTTGCACAGGAGCTGCACTGGTGAGGTTTCTCGCTGGTGTTCACGCGCCTGTGCTTCTTCAGTTCCTCTGAGTGGAGGAAAGCCTGGGGCTTCCCACTGGCATGAGTGCACTGGTGGACAGCGAGACCAGCAGAGGAGCTGAAGCCCTGCCCACACTGAGGACACTGGCAGGACTTGTCCTCCGCATGGGTGCAGTAATGGGTTTTAAAGTCCCTTGCCAGTGCAAAGCTCTTACCACAGTGGTAACACTGGAAATGCCTGTCGTCATTGTGTGTCTTTGCGTACTTTTTAAGGTGGACTTGTTTAATGTGGACTGGTTTAGGGAGGGTAACTCTGCACTCAGAGTGAAGCTTTAGTCTGCTGGACAGTTTCACATGGTTGTCCACCACACAGGCAGTGAAAAGACTCTTCCCCACACCTGAGGCAATTCGATTCACTGCACACAGATCCAGTGGTGTGTGCTGATCTTCTTTGTACACTGGGTATGAGATTTCCAGCTGCTCTTGTTCAGTTTTACAAGCAGACATGAGATGAGGCACATCCTCCAGGTTCTGAGAAATGCTCTGGTAGTCACTTTCACGCATGCCATCCTGTGTTTTTATGGCGCTCAGTCCAGTTTGTCCAGCAGGGGGCAGACCAGCCACATCATTAGCTTGCTGAACATGTGTGTGTTCATGGGAATTGATTTCTTTAGGATTCGGCTCCGCTTTCAAAATGGCCAACAGACCGGGTTTATCCTCCAGCTCCTGCACTGTAAACTGGTCTCCACTGTCTTCATTCTGAAAGTCATCAAAGTCCACCTGTAAAACACAAATGCAATGAAGAGTCGGACTACACTGATGTCAGATGCTAATTTGATTCCAGTCATTTAATGAGAAAATGTGAATAATTTTATTTTGGGAATTGTACTGTAAGCGAGCAATTACCGACCTTAGCGATCTTAGCATACAGGATTCTGAAACTATTATTCTCATCCCAGCTCAATTATCTCATAACATGAGCGATTGATTTCACTGTTGCTACCATAGTGTTGTGTGTGTGTGCGCGCGTACATGTCTCTCTCTCGCTCTCTTTCTCTGTACGCAAGTTTGTATATAATCTCTCTTGCTCTCTCTCTCTCTCTCTCTCTCTCTCTCTGTACACCAGTTTGTGTATAATCTCTGCTCATTCACATTCGTGTCACATCTAGTCACTTGTTAGATGATATGATCAGGCCGTGCAGACAAAGTAAATATATTTTCATGTGTTTCATTGATAACTGTTTGGCCCTAAAATATGTTTAAAAAACAGGGAAGAACTGGGAAAGTGGTGAAAAGATTAAAGCCCTTGTACTATAGACTTTTGTGTCTCATCTGTAATTATTATATCGATTCGCCGCACAGTTCACGAGATCCTCACGAATCGTTACGTTAAATCTCGGAAACACTAAACTGTGTGGTGCGTTGGTTCGTGCAGACAACCCACTAGACATTTCCAGAAACGAACCTCCTTTTGTAATTCTTCCTCTTCTTTCCATTTTAATTTCGCCTCCAGCGATGCTATCACTTTTCTCAACTGGATGTTTTCTGTTTGCAGACCTTCCAGATTTCCAACATCCAACATAGTGAGGTCGGTTCCGACCGATTTCGTGCAAGTGTTATCAGAGTCACTTGTGAGATGTAACGTTATTCTAAGCTCCGCATCCTCGTCGGTGCGTAAATGTGACATTCTCCGTGATCAGTACAGCGTGACGCAGACAAAATAAAAGGAAAATTACGAAAAAAATGTTTTTTAAGCCTCCGAGCTTGAAGATTAACTCGAGTAACCCAGTTAATGCCACATAGTATACTCGGAGTGCGCAAGCGCTGATTGAAAAACGGTCGAGGAAAGCAATAGCTTCAAGCTAGATCAGCAAAACCACAAACAATGCACAGTATTGTTATTGATTTATATTTCACAGCGTTTCGCAAAGTTTCCAGATGACGTTAAAGAGGCCGAATTTATCCATGGAGTAAACTACATTTTCTGTGGATGACCTGACCAAGCAATTTGTTTGTTCTTCTACTTCTTCTGTGTGGAAATGGCAATAGGAACATGCAGAGAAACGAATACCGCCACCACCAGGTAAGAATAATCGTAACAACAATAACGTAAAACAAGTGTTAGCCTGGCACACATATAATAATTTGTCTTACAAAAAGTACGTATAACGTTCTTCATAATGTCAACTCTCTCAGTGAAAATCAGACTGCCTTTCTGTCATGAACTTGGCACAGCAGACCGACAGGAGTTTTAATGGAGCTTTTATTCGCGTGCTTACACTAGCACCATTCTACAAACAGTGAGTTTCGTTTTTCTCTCCGTCCCTTAGTCACGCCCACACCACACGTTATCCACTTCTAGGATCACATGATATCACAGGTCCTACAGACAATATCAGTACACTTTCATTGCTTTTTTCAAAAGCTTTAATGGACCCTAAAATTATTGCTGCGTCCATATCGAAGTTTTCTCCATGTTTCCTGCCATCTCCGTGGACGTATAATCAGGAAGTGTACGTACATTTCAGTCAAAGATGTTGTTATTGCCTGTGAACTACTAGAAAACTCTGACATGTGACACATAATATGGCATGGCAGTGATGATTTAATGACTGCATAATGACTATCATTATTGAATACAAAATGATTGTATTCTTTCATTTGCTTTCATTAGGTTCCTGAACTACTTCCGGGGCATGGGTAACCTAGTGAGCATGACTCGGTGGTATCACTCTGGAGGTTGCAGGTTTAAATCCTGCCTCTCCCACGAGCATGACCCTTCAACTCCAGGGGTGATGTACGATGGCTGACCTGTACTCTGACCCCAGCTCACAAAAAAAGTTGGAATATGTAGAAGATTTGATTGTACTATACATGTGTATGATGATAAACAAAGGCATTCTATCTGGATCCAGGCCTGCTGATTGGTCACCTCACTTATTTCTGTCACATGATCAACACAACTCTCGTCTGCATTTAGGGTGTGAGGATGTCACTGCCATTGACTGAACTTTCTTGATAGTCCTTTTCAGTTAACTCTATTTCACACTGGTTTCTGGCTGAGTAACTCTCCCCACCTGTCATATCAAGTTCACTATATTTCACACTGGTTACCGGCTGAGTAACTCTCCCCACCTGTCATATCAAGCTCTAAATTGTGTCATGTCTGTTTCCTACTGCAATTGTGACATCAGTTATTTCAAATTTCTCTCTGTATGAAAATCAGTTTATAAAAGACTTGTTGGTCTCTGAAAACAGTTCAGAAAACAACACTAAACTGCAGTCTACATACACGGACTACAAAACCCATAGGGAATTATTTTTGCTTTAAGTACACATCTTTAGATAATGTCTGCCTGTTTACCTCTATCTCTATCAATCTATTTTGCTCTCTAAATTGCACCAAAGGTTTATACTTCTTTATGTTTATTTTAAAAGGTAATGCACAACTGTGAAGCCAATAAATCTGAGCATAACAGCATATAGGATTGAATGATAACTAATTGACATCCTGATGGTGACACACTGACACAAACACAAACCCAATACACAAACTATTGAGCCTGTTTTAATGACACACCATGCATTATTTTGTATTAGCATAATAATACTATTCTTCCGTACATCACTTTCCTGGGTCCTAGTTGGCTTTCTTCTTCTCCACACCATTTTCAGTCACTGAGGGTACAAATATTATCTGCGGCATATGATTACAGTGCAATGAAAAGTAGAAGATTCAGTTACATAATCCTTTTTTGTTTGTTTGTTTGGTGATTTTCTGGTTAGTAATTTAAAATAAATCCTTAAAGTGTCCGCGGGGGACATTTGTTAAGGGAATCAATGTCTTGCTGTCCTACCCCACGCCATATACTCTGATTTGTAATTCGATTTTCAGGTTGTTTGTTTACCGCAGAATGCAGATGATGGTGGAGAGAGAGAGAGAGAGAGAGAGAGAGAGAGAGAGAGAGAGAGAGAGAGAGAGAGAGAGAGAGAGAGAGA
>JAOYMR010000013.1:10736754-10750504 GCA_025802075.1 Tenebrosternarchus preto | reverse complement strand
TCTCTCTCTCTCTCTCTCTCTCTCTCTCTCTCACACACACACACACACACACACACACACACACACACACACACATAGTACACAAAACCTGTCCATCCTATCAACACTATTTGTGGAAGCATATTTCTAGTTGCTGCAGGCTGCGTAGGGTTCCACGTAATTAAGATACGAAGCGATTCCTTGATCCGATTCCTTGACGTATAAACGAGAAAGTGTTTCTTGGTGATACTGCACTTAAAAAACATCGCTTTAGCAGGTCTGCATGTTAACCCGTTAGAGAGATAGGGGGTAGATTATATATTTGACCCGTGTCGAGGTCAGGGCGAACTGTTTTAGTCTGTGTTTTTTTTTTATGAATAATTTAGTCACGAAGGTTTTTCGAAATGTGTGTGAAACCCCTCCGAATGAAGAACTTTACGTAAAGTTAGACTACGTGATTTCTTGTCGCTTTAAAAAGCACAGCATCGGAAAAAAATACATTTGTTCCACTCAAACTACAGTAAGTAGCGCTACACACTGAGTGGCTTTGCTAGTGTACAAAGGCGGGAATCGCGGGTCAAGGGTCAGAATTTATTACTGACACCTAGCCGTTGGCAATGAACCGCCCTGGTGTTTGGAGATGAACAAAATTCTCAAGGAATGGTGAAGTTAATGGACACAAACACACAAGTTACACTTTATATACAATTAATCTGTGTTGTAAAATGTATGCTTTTGTGTGTGTCTTATTTGTGTTGTAAATGTGTGTGTTTTGGTGTGGGGATATATATTTTGTCCAAAAAAGACTTGCTTCTTGCGGTATAAAGACGTATCAGTCCACGATCATCTGCTTCAAAGTGATTTAATGAATATTTATGCTTAGGTTAATCACACTTTCTGGTACTCTGACCTATAATAATACCAACGGGTAAATGACGGGAAAACAAACAAACTAACGAAGCAATAGAAAACATGGGTGGTGCCTAAGTGTATGTAGGTAAGTGTTACCTGTTTATACACAGGATACAAACAGCAGAAACAGAAGAGAGAGGGAGAGAGAGAAAGAAAGGCAGAGAGAGGAGAGGAGAGAAAGAGGAGAGAGAGAGAGAGAGAGAGAGAGAGAGGCAGAGAGAGGAGAGGGGAGAAAGAGGAGAGAGAGAGAGAGAGAGAGAGAGGCAGAGAGAGGAGAGGGGAGAAAGAGGAGAGAGAGAGAGAGAGAGAGAAAGGCAGAGAGAGGAGAGGGGAGAAAGAGGAGAGAGAGAGAGAGAGAGAGAGAGAGAAAGGCAGAGAGAGGAGAGAGGGGAGAAAGAGGAGAGAGAGAGAGGGAGAGAGTGGAAATTTCAGATATACACAACGTGAGGTCCACCACAGGAGTGTCTCCTATGTGAGAAGCTGTATGTTGACCAGTGGCCTTGCGAGCGCTTCAGCGTACCCAAATGGACGAAAACATTACGAATGAAATATATTTTATATGTGAAATATATATTTTAGACAGATTGTGTTTTTAGCAATTTTAAGAGCCCCTAACCTCTCTTAACGCAGTTGGCGAAACGCCACTTAGTCTTATCGGAGGCGCATAAAGCCTGAACGCGTCGTTCTCGCTCCCAGGGCCACGGCTCGCCGTCCTGCTACAGTGGGGTGGCGAACGAACGCATCCAGACAGCGCTACGTTAGCGGTTTATAAATTACGTTCATTAATAATATTATTTCACCATTACGGAAGTGTTTTGTTTTTCTAAGTGGACATGTCCATAAAAACTGGGAATCGCCTTACTTAACTAATTTCTTAACTAATTATTTCGCCTAGTTACAGTAATGCTGTGGCCGTGATTGGCTGTAACTCCGATTTCTTTGCTGATCCCTTTTGGATAGTTAGCGGTGGCGTGAAGTCGCCGGACAGTATTCAACATGGAAGATATCAACGTAGAAGCAGAAGAGGACAGAATCAGCATGACACGGATTTATTCGACTCGCAATTCAGTGGGATGCGCAATCAAAACCGATCTTTTCGTAAAGACGTTCGTAAATTCCAATAATACAAAAAAACTGCCAACAGAAATCACTCCCTTGGGATTAGAGGCGTCGGTGAAAGCTAAACTAAAGACCGAAGAGGAGAATGACTTCCAAAAGGTTTGCACTTTTTAAAGATTGGGTTCGTAATCACTTCTCCTGTCTATAAACACCGTACATGTTGATCTTAAGTGACGAACGGAACAAATACTTTGACGTGTTCGAGTTTTCTGGAAAATGTCCTTTTCACTATATTAAAGCTTGTCTTACTGTAGACAGATAAAGGTCGCGTCTTTTACAAATGCTTTGTGGCCTTTACGGGGCTCGTGTTATTTCCATTAGGGCACTGTTTTGCAGAAAAGCTCTGTCAGAAACCCGACGTTGTCTGACTTTAAAAAAAAGTTACAGGACACTCAAGCTCACGTCTTCGATCTCGCATCACTGATTAGAAACATAAGAAAGCTTTTGAACACGTCCTTCTTTAAAATGACTTTTCAGCTATTTCACTGTCAAAGACAACGTCGAAATAAAAGAGTTTTGTTTCAGTTGTGACGCTCTCATCTCGATCGTTTGCTGTAATGGTCAGAATAGCTAATATTAGTCTCGAGGTTCCGATAAAATTAATCGTATTCAACGCCATCACGAGTATTTCATCTTGTCCCACGCAAATAGTGACGTGACATCGTCAACAACCAATAGATGAGCTCTCTCCTGCACCAAACAGGAAGCAGCAAAGCGGGTCCGGGATCATCTAGCAGATCCAAGAGATAGGTAGAACATAAGAAGAGATAAGTAGAACATACCACATTTTTTTCAATAATTAATGTAGAAACCCAGGTAAATCTAAACGGTTTCCTTTGCTCACCAGACAGTTAGTCATTGTCCATCTCCCACAGTCATTTTGCATTACTTCCATTCTCTGGCTTATGAACTAACAATCAGGCTTTGGACTAACCCAAAGGGGACTGACTTGGACTAACCTAATGTGCCAATAACAGCAAAAAATAAAATGTTCACTTGATAAAGCAGGTTGGGCCAGGTGCTGGCAACACTAAGGTCATTGTTTGAGTCCTAGGGTTCACATGTACTGTCATGCTGATAAATGACCTTCTGAGTAACGGTATCTGTCACCTCGGTTGCTTTTAACTCCAGTTTTTTTGGTGAGCATTGATGATTGGTGATGAAACTTATATTTCAGCTGTTTTAGAACTAAATTAACTCTTCAATTTTATTTTTTTTTTTACTTTTTGTTTTTTATATACCAGGATCTCCTGGATATACCACCGTTCTATAAAACACCATCAGAGAAGTTACACCCTGATGACTGTCTGACCTTAAACTCCTTAATTATTAAAACGGAACCAGAAGAAGTGAGTTTATCTGTGAAAAGTGGTGGAAACCAACCCATCATCAAAGTCAGTGAGGATGTGGGACCTGTTCCATACTGCAGCCCTTTATGTAAAGAGGCACAACATTATGGATGTGAAAGTGAGAACTGCAGCCTTCACTGTGAGTGTGTGCCAGGTTATGCAGGGGTTAAAACGGAACCGGATCAACAGAAAATAAAGTGTGAATCCATAAATGGGAAGCAGCATACAGCCCAGACACCAGAAAATGCATCCTACCAGCCTCCTCTGTGTAAAACTGAACCAGACATGACAGAAATAGTTTCCCCTTACTGTGGCACACAGCAAGCTCACATACAGGGTTGGTCTGTTCTACCTGGGGTCTGCAAGCAAATGCCAGAGCTGAGAGGAGTCAATACAAGTAAGTGAAAAAGAGAACTTACAAAAGAAACACTTTATTTATTCTTAGTAAAGTAACGGCAAATGTCTGTATAAACACTAAGAATCACATGTGCTATATACAGTACCTGATATAAAATTACCAAGCACATTTCATACTAAAATTATAATACTTCTTAGCATACATGGTATATTATAAAACAGTTCTAAAATCTTTGTAAAGAACAGTAACAAAAACAAGGAAAATTAGCCTTAAAACACATTTTTCTGAGTTTCTAAGAGTATTAATGTCTAATGTTTGCCATTTCAGGTTATCCCAGTCAGACACCAGGTCAATCATCTTCTGCTAATGGAAACACATGCTCATCTGAAGAGCAAACTCCAGTAAAAAAGAGTCACAGGGAAGTGAGACAGGGGAAATGTCCCTCAGCTCCCAGTCTCCATAGTAACCATGGTGGGCCAAAGACTTATTCCTGTTCAGAGTGCGGACGGACATTCTCTACATCGTCATCTTTGCACAGACACATCCGCATACACACTCGTGAGAGACTCTTTCATTGCTCCCAGTGTGATAAAACTTTCACTCAGTCGAAGTCATTTAAAGTCCATCAGAGAACACATACCGGAGAAAAGCCTTACAAATGCACCCACTGTGGCAAGACTTTTACACGTATAGATGTCCTTCAGATCCACCAGAGAACACACACTGGAGAAAAGCCTTACCTCTGTCCCCAGTGTGGTAAGAGTTTTACACGGTTAGATGTCTATCAGAATCATCACAGAACACACACTGGGGAGAAGCCATACCAGTGTTCACAGTGTGGTAAGAGTTTTACACGGTTAGATGTCTATCAGATTCACCAGAGAATACACACTGGTGAGAAGCCATATCTGTGCTCCAGCTGTGGAAAGCGGTTCTTAAACTTATCGAACCTCCGAAACCACCAGAGGACTCATACAGAAGAAAGACCGTACCGCTGCGCTTGCTGTGATAAGACTTTCATTCAGTCAGGACATCTTACCAAACACAAGAAAACGCACAACGCGTAGAAGCTTCCGCACTGCTCTACAAAACGTTATGGTCTCCTCTAGAATAGAGAACCCAGAGGAGGTTTCTGTCAGGTCTCTGTTGCTGGAGAAATGTCTTCATCCCATTCCTGGTTTGTTTTGAGGCAAGTGTGGTCTGGCCTCACTGTGCTACTGGATTGTAGAGCCCCAGGCTGCACAGAGGCTGACATTGAGACTCTTGGTCTCTTCACTTCTCAGGAGCATCTTGCAGTGCCATCAGTGTATTTGGAAAACATTCACCTTTATATTAAAGAGGATGTTACCAATGTGAGCACAGTATATGACCTTTTATTCTGTGTAGATCTGAGCAAAGCGCATTTTCATCAGCACCAAAAACAAAAGACCTGCCAAGCCCAGACCAGACCACAGCTGAGTGAGAAGGGCAGTAGGGGATCTGGGCAGTAGATGATATTCCTAGAAGTTCTTCCCTAGCAAGATATTGTAAGGGATATTCCTATAACCCTTTCCCTAGGGAGTTATTACTGAACAAGAAATGAGAGAGATCTCAACAACCATCATCTCTGCTCCACAAGGAAGAACAGTCCTTTGATGTTAGAAAATTACAACTTTATTTTACTGGAGGTTGGAACTCAGAATTCCATGCTTACAGTTCTCTACAACACTTCTTGGTCACTCATGAGCACTGGCAGACCCAAAAAAAATCTAAACATGTCTGACAAACTACAAATGTATGGACAGCATTTGGCAATAAGGTGTACACAAAAGATATATACATTAACATGGAACAGTGGAGAGTAAAATATAGGGGTCCATATAGCATTCTAAATATAAAGTTTCCTGCTTCAGAACAATTAAATAATTGATACCTAGATATTTTTGTATCTAACAGATCATTAATCATTAATAACTGATATTTTGTGCAATAACAGTACTCATTTTCTGTTGTAAGCAGCATTACTAAACTGCTTTAATTACCTCCACAGTAGACATTTTGTTAATTACAAGTAATAACTATTGTATTTTGCATATTGTGTACAAGACTGCAACAATTGTAAAAAACAAGTGTTTTGTAGTGATCTATTAAACAAGATGATTAATTTAATTCTAAAATAAAATAAAGGTTTCTTCTGGTACATGTAGTTGATACTGCACACATGACCCCTTGAATAAATAAAAAAACACACACAAGAAACCCAACAACAACAACAAAACACAAAAACCCACACACCACAGCACACGTAAATGAACTGTCCTGAGAGAAGTAGTGAGGGGAGATGGTATGAGAATTTTGTCAGGAGCCCAAGACTGTACACAGTAATATAGAATATAAAGAATTACAATTTTACTTTTTTTACACGAACGTATGATAAGTTACATATTAGAAAGTTACACTCCCCTCCAAAAGTACTGGAACAGCAAGACAAATTCCTTTGTTTTTGTTCACTGAAGACATTTGGGTTTAAGCTCAAAAGATGAATACGAAACATGAGTTCAGAATTTCAGCTTTGATTTCCTGGTATATACATCGAGATTTGTTACACTTAAGACATACAGTATTACTGTTTGTATTAGACCACAACATATTTAGGTGAGCAAAACTATTGGAACACTATGACTGACAGGTGTTTCTTGTTGACCAGGTGTTGCCTTTTAGGCTGATTGTTCAAACATTAAAAGTTTTTAGCCTGGGTTTAAACCTATAAAGACTTTATTTCTTGTTAAAGAAGATAAACCAACATGAAGACCAGAGGGCTTTCTGTGAGAGAAAAGCAAGACATTCTGTAGCTGAGAAAAGAAGGAAAAATCAATCATAGCCACTGGAGAAACTTTAGGCAAACTCATAGCAAGCACAGCAATTTGGAATGTCCTGAAAAAAGAAAGAAACTACTGGTGTACTGAGCAACAGACGTCCAACAGGTCGGCCAAGGAAAACTGCAGTAGTTGACAACAGAAATATTGTGAGAGCTGTGAAGAAAACCTCAAAAACATCAGTAATTGACATCACGAAAGACCTGTACAGTGCAGGGGTTGAAGATGTCACAGTGCACTGTCTGAAGACTGAGAGCAGAAACATAGAGGCCAAACCACAAGATAGAAACCACTCATCAGCAGTAAGACTCTGAAGGCTCAGATTGGAATTTACAAAGTACAGAGATGAGCCACAAAAGTTCTGGAACACAATCTTATGGACCAATGAGACCAAGATGAATCTCGGAAAGGCCACAGTGTGGAGAAAGAAAGGAACCTGCTTATGATCCCCCCCCCAGGAAAAAAAAAGAACTGAAAGAAACTGTGGTAAAAGCCTGGAATAGCATCAAAAAAGAAGAATTCTACAGTTTGGTGATATTGATGGTTGCAGGCCTGAGGCAGTTATTGAAAGCAAGGGTTTTGCCACCAGATATTAAATGTTATTTTACTTTAAGATTATGTTCCTTTACTTTTGCTCACCTGCTGTGGTCTAATAAACAGTAATATGTCCTACATTGTTTAACGCATCTACATGTAAATGCCAGAAAACAAAAGCTGAAATTCTGAACTCGTTTCATACTCATCTTTTGATCTTAAACCCAAATGGCTTCAGGGAATAACAAAGGAAGTTGCCTTTTGGAGAGGACTGTACATTTTGCACACTGGATCGTATTGACAAATCATGTCATATTCTCATGGAAATGATCAAGGTGAAATCATCACACCTAGGGTTTGTGCTACTACATTACAGGTACTTCTTTTATAATGTAAATTTCAAACAATTCAACCATTCTACCATTGTCGATTTTCAGCTAAACCTCCTAATGATTCTGCATATATAATACTAAATCACTTGAACAGCCCCACCTTACTGCACTGCAAGAAGCTCTGTTTTGAACTCTGTTAGGTGTAGAGAGCTTGTTCAGAATGTTTAGGATATGAATTCAAACTGATACACTGATACATACCATTTTTTGGCTCATTTAATAAACCAAGGTGGTACATCCCCTTGTGTTTAAATGGGTGTCAGGGAGACTGTGTGCTTTCTTTTATGATACAGTAGAGTAGAGGATGCGGTGTAGCTCTTCCCACAGATGGAACAGTGGTACGGTTTCTCTCCGGTGTGCTTTCGTTGATGGCTTGTAAGGTGAGCCAGTTGAATGAAGGTCCTCTCACACTGTGAACACCGGTAAGGCCTCTCCAGTGTGTGTGTCCTCTCATGGTTTTTGAGATTCGAGGCATCGACAAAATGTTTCCCGCAAGCTGAACACCGGTAAGGCCTCTCTCCTGTGTGTATTCTCTGGTGGACTTGAAAGACACTTAACCGTGTGAACGTCTTACAACAGTGAGAACACTGATAAGGCTTCTCCCCAGTGTGTATTCTCTGGTGGATCTGGAGAACATCTAATCGAGTAAAAGTCTTTGGACAGTGGGAGCATTTGTATGGCTTCTCACCAGTGTGTGTTCTCTGGTGGATCTGAAGGTTGTCCAACCGCCTAAAAGTCTTTCCACAGTCAGAACACTGGTAAGGCTTCTCTCCAGTATGTATTCGTTGATGGACTTTAAATGATGTTGACTGGATGAAGGTCTTGTTGCACTGAGTGCACTGGTATGGCCTCTCACCCGTGTGGATCCTCATGTGTCTGTAGAAGGACGAGGATTTGGAGAATGTGTTTCCACACTCAGTGCAAGAATAAGACTTCAGCCCATTAAGTTCTTTTCCAAGGCCAATGGCAGGGGAGAGCTGGCGTAACTCACCTGTAACGACAGTGGTTACAAGTTACTGTTACCGAAAACCAAAAGGCAGACATTGTTTATTTATGTCATCATTTATTTTTGCATCTGCATCTATTATCCAGTTAGTTTAATTTAAAAAGTAAACATCCACTAATAAACACTCTTTATTAAAACGTCTCTAATTCAGTTCACTTACTGGAACTAATCAAACCCTCATTTTCCTCCGCCGATTCCCGGTGGTCTGCATGCTGCATGGAGTGCGTCTGTAACCGAGGCTGCGCATCTTCTGCGGAGTGTGTAGGGAAAGGCACGCACGGATCGTCCAGCTCGGTTTTCCAGAGCGCTGGCGGGTCGGATGGCTGCCCCACCTCCGGTTCAGGGGAGTGTTCCCCGCTGGAAACTGGCTCCCAACCATCCGGTTCCATCTTAATGACGACCAGTGACCTGCAGCCGTCTTCCAGTGTGTACCGCCTCTCTCCTTTACATTCATAATCCCACATCTCCTTAGGAACTGGCAGAAGGCTGCGAGACAACAATGGATTGTCCTCGGAATGTTGCAGGGTGGGCCGTTCTCCACTGCCGATTTCTTCTGGATCTGGTTCAGTTTTGATGGTTTCTAACAAACTGTTCACACCCTCCTGGAGCACATGCTGTTCTCCACCACCATCTCCATGGTGCCACATGTTTATGGGGATCGGTTCCTCTTCGTGGAGAAGAGACAGTGGCTTTATATCCCCCAAATCCTGTTAGAAACATGGGGAAAACATTGTTGTCAAAGGGGAACAGACTATTTGTCTATAGCTGAACTGAAGAAAATAGTTTAAGGCTGTTTTACTCTAGAATTATAGTGATTAAAAAAAAACTAATGTGATCAAAGATGTTATTATAAGATCCAGGGGAGGGGTTATAAAAGATGTTATTATAAGATCCAGGGGAGGGGTTATAAAAGATGTTATTATAAGATCCAGGGGTGGGGTTATAAAGTATTATAAAGGAGCTTGATTTAATGCCATAACACTGTTCTGAAGGCCATGAAGAATCTTTTTATTCAGACCGGAGTCTTCAGTGCAGAGATTGCAAAGCACCTCTCAAACTGGAACCTGGCTCCAGAGACGTTACATGTTACAGTGAGTATGTTTGAATGGATACAAACAGCTGCAAGAAAAAAACTGGCACAATCATTTATACGAATGTTTTTATGTACAATTTTGGCATGTATTATTTGAACAACCTACATCAAATGACAGAATGGCGTTTCAGGGTCATGACCCTGACTCCATTCTAAGATAAACAATTTCTTCTTTGATCCTTCTTTATTTAGGTTTTAGGTCATGCCACACAACCCGGTCTCTCAAGCTACAAATGCCAGACCTTCTGGCATTCTCCTGTAAAATCCGCTGGTATGAAGATGTTTATGTGCTGCTGTGTTTCATCAAATGTTAATCTTCTAGCTCATCTAACCACAGCGGGTTGTGTTTTATATTACAGCAGCAGTTTCCTCTGTGCTATTCTCCAAGTGAGCAGGGCCCATGATGGACTCCAACACCAGTTATAATGATCAAATCTCACACTTGTCTGAGGTTCACACGTGAACACTGACCTTGGGAGGTCACACGCTCCCATGCTAAGCTGCTCAGAACTGAAGTCTTTCCTTTTTAACACCTGGCTGCTGATGGATGCCAGTCTTTCAATGTTCTTGCACACTCATCATCCAAAAAAAAACCCCAAAACCCCCACATTTCTTATAAAGTCCTCTGCAGTCTCTTCCTATGTTACAAATGCAGAGCCCCTTTAAATGTTCTGTACACATTTCAAAACTGCTCCTAAATGTGCCAGTATTAATTACTCTATCATAAATAAATTAATGAAACTTAACAGAAATCTGTACAAATTGATTCTTTAAAAAAAAAAAAAAAAAAAAAAAAGTCAGTTAAGAAGAAGATAAAAGGGATTTGTAAGGGTGGATTCCATCAGCCTCCAGTCAGGCGTGTATTTTCATAAAGATCACAAGGTCATGTGACTCATTTCCCCAGGGAGTCCTGAAAAGACTTTACTGCACAGATTCCTCCAACAGGCCATAACAGAGCCCTGGGACGGAAGTAAGCAGTTCCTGCATCTGGTAACAGTTGTTAAAATAACAACAACCTTAAACAAGTTTGGTGTGCATTAGAGGAAATGCTTCTCCAATGAGAGGAAAATGGTTTACTAAAACACCACCTGCATGTTTCACTCTACAGATGTTCTGAAGGCATCTGAGACGACGTGTCACGTTTAGTGAGAACAACACAGTGTGTACCACCAGCACGGCCCAGCACAGGAGCATTAGCGCAGGAGGCCTTGGACTGCCCAAGAACCTGAATAGCTGAGGATTACTTAAGAACCCTATGTGTCATAGCCGTACGCCGTTATGCACGCCCAATTCAGAGATTCACCTCCGACATGTTTCACAGATTAGGTCATAATGCTTTGAACCGTTTCAATGGCCGTTTTGCAACATTGTGAACTTCCTGAAAGGTTACTCATATGGTTATAGGGTTACTCAGAGGGTCATCAGATCTGTTCCCAGAACTGTGCTCCAGGTATTTCATGTACTGTAAACTGATCTCTTGTATTTGATGCCAGTCAAAAGCTTCTGAATTGCAACCAAGTTAATTTCACCGAAGAGATACCAATGAACACCAAGTGAATGATCAACCTGGAGCTCTGTTGCTCATCAACGTCATCACCGACTTCGCTGTGGGTAAATTCTGTGCCATGGTACAGACCTGGACTCTAGTCTTTCCTCACACAACACCTTTATACCAAAGCGGGAAAATTTGTTGTCTGTTAAACAGGTGAACAGTAGTGTCATGACATTTGTAGCAAACGGCTCACTCACTTTTCATAGATAACGTGAATATTGCCTTCAGCTGTTTAATGGCGATGTATTGGGCTGTTAATTAACAACGTAACTAAATAAATAAAAAAGTATAATACTAATAAGATATCAAGGCCGGCCAAGGCAGCATGACAGAGCGTCAAGGCCAAAGATTTTCGTCTTTATTGTCACAACACAAATCCAGACTGTACAAAGTTAGGTTACAAACCTCTTTTTGCAATTCTCCCTCCTCCTTAAGGTTCAATTTCGCACCGAGCGGCTCCCCGTTAGTCAAGACACTTTGTACATGTCCGTGATTTATAGAGTCATGAACAGATAAATCAGTTCCAACTGTCTTTGCGCGCACGGCGTCTGAATCGCGACACATATGGAGGTCCATTCTCCAGCACAGTCACGGTTTAAACTTGACAGCTTGTAAAAAGTGCTCGATGCACGATACTGAAGAACTGTTGACTACTGCATCAAATACGCTGCACGCACAGACGTTTGTTTTAGATAATTAGCCATCAGTTGTAAAACGGACAGCTTCTTGCGTCCGCGTCAAACATATTAAGATAATTTTTAAAACAACCCTCAAAAATTCGATCATGATCAGAGGGAAATACTAAATAACAGAGAATTACTTGAACAGCTAACTATCCATGTCTGCACTAGGACATATAAAACGTAGCTTCACCTGAATGTACGAATCACATAACCCTACGGTATTCGTACTGTGTATAATATCTGACTAGGATACTGACATTTCTCGCTATTTCCGTGTTGTATTTAACTATATCAGAAACATTCCACTTTCTACCTTTAGGA
The DNA here is from genome assembly GCA_025802075.1 of Tenebrosternarchus preto. NCBI lineage: Eukaryota > Metazoa > Chordata > Actinopteri > Gymnotiformes > Apteronotidae > Tenebrosternarchus > Tenebrosternarchus preto. Next base: position 10,738,351 of record JAOYMR010000013.1, on the reverse strand, counting down.
GTCAATCTACGGCATAGCTACGTAAAATAAATACTATAATTGCATTGGCTACGTTACATGTCAATCAAAGCGTATGAGCGAATGGTTTTTGAATCGTCTTCTGGCATCCAGACGTAGAGCTCCTTCTTGCACGGTGGGCGGGTCCGTTTTGACTGACGGCAGAACCGCACTTCGACATTTTACTGCCACGTCGTCTAACGTTGATGCTCTGACGGCTGTTCGTTCACCATTTATTTTCTTGTCCACATCAGTTACGTGTGTATATGAAACTGGAGCTTCCGTGCTGTTCAATCACTGAAATGTATTTAATACCATTTAAAGATTCAATAGAAAGTTTTTAATGGCATGAGGCTGGTGTAGGCAGCCATATCTTTAAAGTTCAAACAAAAGGTTAAAGATTATAGATCAAAGTCACTAATCATTTCTGTTTAACACACGAGGACAGTAACTGAGTTGAACCAGAGCGCGGGAATATGTTACGCGCATCCAGTGGGTATCAGACAAACGTGTTAAATAAAAACAACAAAAACAATTTAAAATTTTAATTATCAAAGTAATTATTATATTACTGATTATTCATAATTAATTGTTATAGGCATATATCTAGCCAACTGAATAAATGTGATTCATTTTCTCGATGCTTGCTTATTGTTACCTCCTGTTGGGTAAAGATGCTAAGTCTTCGAAATCTCGTCTTCACGAGTAGATGCGTTCATATACCACAAATCTAAAAGCGCACGACATCTAGTGGAAGACGTTAGTTACTGCAACCACAGTTGGAGTGTTCGGATATTAAGCTTCAGATTTACAGAGAGCATCAGAGCCAATGTCCAGGACGAAACTACAACATTCAGGAATACATCAGGAATATGGCCCAAAATGAAGAGGCAAATAATGGAAGTGGCTGATATGGAAAAGGCGTACAGAGTTTTTTGACTTTTACTCAACAATCCTGGATACATTTACTTTATTTTACAGCCGTGACGAACATCAACATCTTACTGGGGCACGTACCCCATTAAATTAAGTGTAAAGACGTCCTTCATAAACACATTGATTTGAGGTGATTCATGTGCGCACACATGCAAACAAACACGGCTACTATCATGCTACTCTTCATTTACATTAAATTCTGTTCAAATAAATGACATTTTCGATCAGATTTACGTAAAGATGTTCAAGTATTTGTTCTTTACCAATTGCAGCGAGATGTCGGGCAGAGTGCGTGACGTTTATTCTGAAAAGCTGAGCAGATCGGTGTAGCTCTCGCCGGGCGCGGTGGCGCGCGCTTGTAATCCACGTTACTGGGAGGCTGAGACTGGCGGAGTGTTGGAGTTCAGGGGTTCTGGGCTGCAGCGCGCTATGCAGATCGGGTGTCCGCGCTAAGTTCGGTACCGATATGGTGCTCCTGAGGGAGCTTGGGACTACCAGGTCGTCTAGGGAGGGGTGAACCGGCCCAGGTCGGAAACGGAGCAGGTCAAAACCCCCGTACCGATCAGTAGTGGGATGGCGCCTGTGAGTAGACGCTGCAGTTCAGCCTGGGCGCTACAGCACAACCCAGTCTTTTACGGTGCACTCATTTAACCCGGGACGTACA
>JAOYMR010000013.1:10705161-10715710 GCA_025802075.1 Tenebrosternarchus preto | reverse complement strand
AGTAGGTGGTAAATAATTAGAGAACATAACAGTGTCCATAAACTGATGACAGACTAAGTGATGTGATGGTCCTGTTCCTGCAGGAGGTTTGCAGGAAACTCAAAACTGGGGTTTGCCTGCCGTTTGGATTGGAGTGGGAGGACTGATCATCCTTCTCACTGTCTTCACTGTCATCATCTGCATATACAGGTCAGTAAAGTGATGTTTATTCACTGAACATTTGTTTTACAGTGAATCTCATATATATTGACATTTCATTGTAGTTCTACTTATCGAATAAATGTATAGACAGTTTATTAATAAGAAGAAATTAAACATTTTACTTTTTGTATTCAAAGGATTAAGAAAACAATGAGTGAAACCAGCCCTAAGGAGACCCCACAGGTAGGGTGGTCCTCTAATGAGTTAATACCGTTAACCAGTAGATGGCAATAATTTCCTTTATGAATGTTAATACCTTAATCAGAATTCACTGGAATGTCCCTCCACATTGACAGCACTTGTTTAAAACATTTAAAATATAAACCTCAAACAATAACCCTCACTCCATCACACAAGTATTTGTCATTCAGTCATTTCCATCAATGCCCATCCATTACAGGCTGCTGCTCCTGTGTGTGGAGCTGATGATAACGTCCAGTACGCCACCATTACACTCAGGAAATTCAGACCTGTAGAACCTCCAGTCAGGGTTCAGAGTAATGATGTGACCAGTTCTGACCAGCAGGGGGAGCCCCAGTATGCAAGTGTTACATTCCATCATCGTACTGCTGCCTCTAGGTGAGTTCCTCATCTGGAAAAACATATTGTTTTGATTTTTGGTAATGTAAAGTAGTGTAGTGTAATAGTGCATGTGTATTTAAAGATAATTCACGTTTTGTTTTTGAGGCCACCAAGTCAGAAAATGGAGGAGACCTCAGTGATCTACGACACTGTACAAACAAAGTAAATCTGCAGTGGAACTGGGAGGGAGGGAGGGAGTGTATATGTATATAAGAGTGTATATGTATGTATTTGGACAGAATCTCTTAATGGTCTCATTGTATCTTTGTGTTGAATGTTTGTTTGTTGGTTTGTTTGTTTGTTTTTCTTACCTTTTTAGGAAAATCTGATGAACATCTACACTGTATCTATGTTTTATTTCCAGTTATTTTTTTTCCTTTTTTTTATCAGAGTAAGCTTAGTGCTGAGTTTAATGCAATAATGATACCGGTGTGATAACTTATTTATCACCTTTGATGTGTGCAAAGATAACCTCTTTAGTGACTGTGACATTTTTGTGGACTTTTCACACACAAAAAGTTAAACACACAAAATGTTTACAGAGAATGGTGCCAAATGTGAAACTTCTCCCACTGACCAGTGATGTAGCTGCTGAAGGACTGTGGGGGATGTGTGATCAAACAGCACTAGAAAGCAGAAGATTTACAACCAGCCGTGCTGGGAACCACATGGACCACAGCAGGTCCATGTGGTGGGGAAGTGGGTTCCTACCCTAGAGGAGCTGCTGAGCACAAAACCAGCAGCAGCGACTGGTGAACAAAAAGAGGAGAAACGGTACAAAAAGAGGATGTTTCTCACTGGTTTGGGCCGCCTGATATCTTCTTATAGCGACGAACTGGACTGATTCTCTGAATGGAAAAGACCATACAGTCCCCCCTTAAATTCCTTTTCAGTCAGCATCAACTTCTCTGCCCGCAACACACATCCCACCATGAGGATTTATTGCAGCCATTTCTTACTTCCTTCTTCATAGATTATGCAAGCGTTTCTCTGAATTTTCACAATCCAGCCCAGTGATTTAGTTGATTGGTTGCTGTTTTGTTCTTAATTCCATTATTTAAAAATCTTCATAGTTTCGTTTGATCTTTATCCTATGTCATGCACCAAGCTCTGAACGTGGAATTTACTATACAAATTAAATGCTCTTATCTTGCGTTAAAGGACATGCTAGTACATAGCCACTGATTTGATGAAGAATGGCAGAGATGCCACAGAACACCCAACATGTTCTGCTGTGTCCCGTCATGAGTTAGTCTAGTCTTGAACAAGTCACTTTTAATGGAGATGTGTAATTGAAGTAGTTTGTAGTCTTGGACTGTGTTTATATAAAGCCTGCCTCCATGTGAAAGTACACTGATCTGGAATACTGGGAAACTGTACAATCATTCGAGCTCTAATCTGAACTCCACACAAACTAAATCACGTGTTCATTAGTCTGTGGACTGATTTTTATTCTTGTTGTCTCATGTCAGAAAGAAAAACACGTGGGAAAAACATTGTAGAGTAGAAACATTAACAAACATCACTGAACAACACAAAGCCTCTGATTTCATATGTAGTACAGGCACATACAGGAAGATAGAACAAGGCAAGGAAGATGGTTTGTTCGACTGTAACAGTAGTAGACAGTGGAACAAACCAATGTGAGGCATATGAAGGGGGGGGGGGATGTAATCTTTCAACAAAAAAAACAAATTATGCATCTATAAGTAGAACAAGTTATTTCAATTAATGCTACTAGATTATTTAAAATGATAGTTATGTTTACAGTGATATACTGAAAAGGTCAAATCTGTACTTTTCAGGAAGGGGGAGTCAGGACTCCCCTGTTCCTCCCATAATTTCCACCCCAAGCGTGTGGTAGACGTCATCAGATGATCTGGTTGTGAGGTCAAGAGCTGTGTACGTGTCATCCTTAGTTTCAGGGTCCTTATTCTGCAGAGTGGAGGGTTAATGAACGTTAGCAGTTCATGAAGATATCGAAATCACCACCTAGAGGTTGAGTCTTGTACTACAAGTTCTACATGCTCTCTCACACATTCGTAGAGTTCAGGAAAAACAAGCTGACCTGAAACACACATTTGCCCATTTTTCTGTTCCATCTCTTTGTCCTGTTTTCAGAAAAAAACATCAATATTTATACAAAAAATATTTCTAGGCACAGCTGATACTTAAATATTGTATGTGTGTAATTTAACCTCCTCAGTAAGAGACCAGCAGGAAGAGCAATAAGCCCACAAAGTCCAACTCCAGCAGTCACATATAGTATCATAGAGTGGTCTGCTAAGACACACACACATACACACACTTTTTTTTACACAAATAAAGCTTTCAGACACACATCTAGAATACTTTTCAACCAAACACATTGCATGTTCACTAGTGGTTGCTCTTTAATGAACATTATTTCAATCAAATATACATGTCTCACCCTTTAAAGTAACCTCTGCTGGAGCTGATCTCTGAACCCCGTGTTCATTCTGAGCCACACAGTAGTACCAACCACTGCTGCTGGAGTTACTGGTGGTGTTGTAACTCTGTCCAGATCCTACAGGTGAGGTTCCTCCTTCTTTAAACCAGGTGTAGTTCTGTACAGGTGGGTTGGCATCACTGCTGCAGGTCAGAGTCACTGAACTGCCCTCCACTATGATGGACACTGATACATTCTTTGGAGGAACTAAAAGCCACAAAGTGAGATCAAATTAAGAAGAAAAATATTGTAAAGTTATTATGAAAGTGAGAAGAAAGTTACTGGTATAGTAACTATCAGTCACTTACACAAAACACTTAGATTTACTGTTTGAGACCCATATCCATGGTTATTACTCGACAGACGTGTATTTACTGTCTCCAGCAGGGATTTTGTCGATGCTGTATGTCTCCTTTTGTCCTACTAATGTGTTTCCCTTAAACCAGGTGTAGTTCTGTACAGGTGGGTTTGCATCACTGCTGCAGGTCAGAGTCACTGAACTGCCCTCCACTATTTCAGCAGAGGGACTGATGGTCACTGACACATTCTTTGGAGGATCTTGGAAGACACAAAAATATCATTTTGAAAAATGCATTATTTTGTGTACTGAAAGTGAACAAATTAAACAGATATAAAGGTTTTAGCAAATTTTGCAAGCTACACTTTATTCCACTCATACTGCAAAAAAAATGGTCTCTGTTTTGACTTGGTGACTCACATCTGACAGTGAACGTTTGAGCAGGAGAGGTGAGATGTTCATATCCTCTTACAGCACAGCTATAACTGCCTGCATCCTCACTGCTGACTGACTGCAGGTGGAGCTGGTTTGTACCGGAGGATAAAGGACGTCCATTTTTGTACCAGATGAATGTTGGACTGTGTGTCAGACTGCAGGTGGTTGTACAGGTGAGAGTAGCTGACTTTTTCTCCAACGCTTCCTCTGGTACCTCCACATGCAGGTCTAGAAAGAGGGAAAGATATCAGGCTTCAAGGATTATCACCAACTCCACTGGGGATGTTGACCACAAATAATACAATGAAATTGAGTGAAGTTAACCTTTAATAAGCTGGTTCTTTTTAATAGCTTATTAAATGTTAAATGATCCCAAACTGTAGCACACAATTCTATATAAAAAAACTTATTCATGCATGTTCCAAGCACATCAAGTTTGGATAAACGTTCTGAATACACAGAGATATTAATGTTATTATTGTTATTGTTATTATGATGTCATTAATGTTATTATTGTTATTGTTATTATGATGTCATTAATGTTATTGCTATGATGGGGGAAGTTGATAAAAATTTTCTTCTCTTTAGATTTTATCTTTTGAATGATATGAAAGGCTCTTTAAAGAAGGGAGACATTATAATTGACTGGATGTAGCACATCTAAATCGTTTAACTCATCAAACACTAATAACCTAGGAGCACAACTGAATTAATTTGAATGCAGCTTTCCCTTGTATTTGTGTTTTTTTTTTTACTGACTCTCACCTGTTACCCCAAGCTCAACTCCAGGTTCACCAAGCCATCGTTCTCTTTTGGTTATGAACAGGAAGTAATATTTCTGCAATTTATCCTCTTTTCTCACACTATTTAGTCTGAGTGTGCAGCAATGGTATTTATCACCAAGATAATGAACTCGACCCCTGTACCAAAGCTCTGAAGACAAGTTAGGAGGCTCCATATTTCTCAATGGATGTATGGTCCAGAATGCTTTATTTGCCATAAGACCATGAGGAATGGTAAACTTGCAGGGCAGGTCAACAGAAGTTCCCCTCAGGACACATAAGTAATGATATGAGTATGTGACTTTCATATTCATACATAGGCCACCTAAAACGTAATAAAAGTCATGGCAACATATAAAACAATGCGGACATTACGTTCGACAATGGAAATGATAAGGTGACAACATTTAAAAAACAATTAAATTAAAGTACAGTATTTGGCATCTCACCAAATAGGTTGGAAGGAAAGGTAATGGAAACATAGCACCAGATTTTCAGTAACAGTTGTTCCATACCTAGTAAACAATATTATTAATGGATCATTAATACATTTGGTTTAAATTTTAAGCAATTGCAGCTCATACAGTTTAGCAACTGGTTTCTTCGGGAGCACATAGATTGGGTTTTTACTGCAGCTCCAACACAGCTCTAATCCAGTAGGGGTCACCAGTGAGCAAGTCTGGGAGTTAAAGGCATTTGCCTTGTTCATACAAAAGTTCTCATAAAAGAAAATTAAAAGACACTCACCAGTAAAATGAAATGAAAATCTGTCAGTCAAAGCAGTTAGTCTCAGATTTCCAGCAGTTGCAGGGTGCTTTTCTTATGTAGTTGTATCTCTCTTCATATTTACCATCATATATGTTGTCCAATAATGAGCAGATGTGAAAGTGTTGACTGCATAATAAACAAAATGTACATCCTATAGTATTTTTGAACAGATAAATGATTTTTTTAAATTCTGGTGCCGAAACATACCGGTGGAACAACGCTGACAGAGACAGATGAGTGCTGTCGTTCCCACGTCTGAGAGAATCTCTAAACTTAAAGCCTTCTTCAAAAGGATGAATAATAACTACCAAAAACATCTGTGAGGACATTTACAGAAATGCTCTTCAACAGTGCATGCTGCATAAGGACAAGCACTCTGTGGTTAACACGTTTTATATGAGATGGTCATCGAGCTCTGACGTCACACCACATCCTTGTATCTTTGCTTTTAAAAGCACTAAGATCTTTCCATTACAGTAAAACCCACCCACATTAGCCAGTCTCCTCACTGAGAACCCCAAAACCCACCCACAGTAGCCAGTCACCCCCCTGAGAACCCGCAAACCCACCCACATTAGCCAGTCTCCTCACTGAGAACCCCAAAGAGGAGCAACAAGTTTAACCATAGCAGTCATCAGCTGGGATTCAAACCCCCTGACTACTAAAGCCAAACCCAGAGTTCTGGGTTACTGCCACCCTCCACAGGACTTTGTCATATATCAGTGTTATTATGATCAGTAAAGTCTATAAACAAATTTATATGTGGTAGATAAAAAGCTTACAGCAGCTATTAAACTGTATCTGATGTTTTCTTTTTATCAGTACCAGCATCTTCATATCAGTCTCTTATAATTGAATTGTTTGAATGTTTTGTAAATTTTGGCACATAATTTATTGGATGTTAACAGCCGGTGCTTTAACCAGAACATGCATGCAGACAGGTCTCCTTCCTTACTAGGCCACAGAGGCCACTGTGGTCTAAACTGGTTGCCTAGAAACCACTCACTGCTCCGTACTGAATCAAGAGGAAATTCACCTCAGTTAAATTTTTTCTTCAAATTGAATTTACTGTTTTCACTTTGCTGAATTCACAGTAATTTAGGGACGTTGTGGATCGAGCCAAACTTATTCTGTTGCAGGTTCTGTTTATATTGAGTTAAATGGGTTTATGAAGGCTGAATGACAAATGCACATCAAAAAACTTTTCTCTATGTTAAAGAGTGTCTGTGCTCCTTTACAACTTTTACTTAACTGAGCTTAAAATAATGATTATGTCACAAATTATTGTTCTGTTAATTTATCAACAGCACGGCACCTCAACTACAGAAAACACCACCAGAGGGCGCTTTTTCATCACAACAGAAAGGGTTTCTGTAAAAATATCATTGTTTTCATTTTACATTCAGTTCACTTTAGTTTTAGGCTCCAGTTTTATTGTATATGTGCAATGACAGTAAAGATATTCAAAGTGACTGATTTGACTTCAAGCTTTTATTTTGATGCTGCTGTAGATTACAGATGGATTCTCCACTGTTGCACAAATAGTTCTGCAAAAAGAACCCAGATTAAAAAAAAATATGATGAATTAATTTGGGACTCAGTGACAAAACAAATAAAAAATAAGAATGACATGTTTGGGGATTATTTAACTTGGTCTTTTTGGTATTCAGTTACATTATTCACTTTTTATATACAGTTCATTTCAGCACTTTTACAACCATGGTCTGATTCGTAAGGCGTTTTAAAAAGACAAGCCATATGAGACTTCAGGAGCAGATAAAGCACACAGACCTACAACACACAGACCTACAACACACAGACTTACAACACACAGACCTACAACACACAGACCTACAACACACAGACCTACAACACACGTGGATGATGCTGTTGTGCTTTTTATAAAAATGTGTATATAACAATTATTGGCACTCTCAGAAATTCTTACTGGCTGTTTCTAATTGAGATGGAAGATAACACAAGTGTGCTGTCCTCAAGTACAGGGTGGAGGATGGTTCCATCATTTCTCTATGAGCCACACACAGAAAGCAGCAGGAGCTGGTTGGCATCTTGGGCTCACCAAGTTTGGCAGGGTATGAAGGGTATGAAGGGTGTCTGAGGGCACTGTCATTTCATCGTGTGCTTGTGTCTTACCTGTTGGCAGCTGAGGAATGATGAAATCTGACGCTGGAGTATACAGGGGAGTTTTCTTCAAAGATCTCTTCTCTGTGTAGATTGGCGTAAATATTTTCCTAAAAGATGTGAAGACGATGAGAACAATGAGGAGGAGACAATGATGAGAACAATGAGGAGGAGACAATGATGAGAACAATGAGGAGGAGACGATGATGAGAACATTGAAGAGGAGACAATGATGAGAACATTGAAGAGGAGACAATGATGAGAACAATGAGGAGGAGACAATGATGAGAACAATGAAGAGGAGACAATGATGAGAACAATGAAGAGGAGACAATGATGAGTACAATAAAGAGGAGACAGCGCTAAAGGAGACATAGCTGAAGCTTCAACCAAACCTTAAGTTTGAATACTTAGAAGCAAAAGTAACTAAAGTAAGATTCTTATATGGATTTTGTTCAGAAATGTTTTCACTGGACATTACTTTACTCACTACCATGTTCCATCAGATCATCTGAAAATACAAGTACAGTAAAGACCAGAGATAAGACAGGATATGATGAGCATTGACACAATAAAAACTGAGAGTACTATTTTTGGTTCTTCATATAATGTTGAATGTGTTTGGCTTTGTTGGAAGACTCTTCTCTTGGATCTGGAGGAAGGAGAGCATTATCACCTGAACGTTCTTCATTTATGTCAGAAAAGTTGGCACAGACATTTCAGAGTTGCTTATATTTAGGGCAGAGGGGCAGTCGACATCATGGAATCCACAGTGAATATCTCTGAATAAATGGCATTATTACATTTATGACATTATTATTACATTTACAACTAACATCATTAGTAATATTACTAATTTATTACTAATATTACAAGAATAAAGAAAGCTGAGTACCGTGTAATTAAAATGCTGAAAACAATCATTACTGCACATCCAACAGCAGCAGCGCCGTACAGAAATGCATAAGGAAACCCTGCAAAAACAGGAGGAGCACTAAGACCAGATCAAAAGTGCAGTGATTCGTGATCCTTGCCACTGTCACTCCTGGCTTGGACCCATGCGTTTGTACAGCTGTAAAGCATTTCATTGTAAAAAGCACTATATAAAAAAATTGACTTGGACTTTGACTTGGACTTTGATTCTACAAATGAAAAAAAAAAAAACACTTTAGAACAGCATCACTAATCATGTATTTAAGGTGAGGGGAGATCAGGCAATACAGGATCAGATGCATAATGCTAAATGTCCTTCACACTTTCATTCATTAATAGCATCATTAGCGTATTTCCTGACTTTTCTATTCGTTACCTTTTATTATGACTGACACAACAGGAGAGTTCTGAGCTCCGTGTTCATTCTGAGCCACACAGTAGTACAGTCCAGTGTGTTCAACAGTGGTGGTGCTGATGTTGTAACTCTGTCCAGATCCTACAGGTGAAGTTCTACCTTCTTTAAACCAGGTGTAGTTCTGTACAGGTGGGTTGGCATCACTGCTGCAGGTCAGAGCCACTGAACTGCCCTCCACTATTTCACCAGAGGGACTGATGGACACTGATACATTCTTTGGAGGATCTAGACATAATTTGTAGTAAGTTTGTCCATTTTTATATAAAAGGTTGTTTCTTCTTACATGTTAGACATGAATTAGAATAAAATATAACAACAAAAAAGAAGAAAATGTAATTTTATTTATATATTTGTTTTGAGAAAGAAATAATATATACTCACATCTGACAGTGAGAGTTTGAGCAGGAGAGGGGAGATGTTCATATCCTCTTACAGCACAGCTATAACTGCCTGCATCCTCACTGCTGACTGGCTGCAGGTGGAGCTGGTTTGTACTGGAGGATAAAGGACGTCCATTTTTGTACCAGATGAATGCTGGACTGTGTGTAAGACTGCAGGTAGTTGTACATGTCAGAAGAGTGGTGTCTCCCTCCATCACGGTTTGATTGGTGCCTACATCAAGGTCTAAGGCAAAGAGATTATGCACTGTGTCAAAGCAGAGAAACACGAAACACGAGAACACGAAACAGTTCTCCATCAGGACTGGAGCTGAAAACACCTGGTGTAGCTGTGTTATAAAACCTCTGATGGAGCTACAAGAATATGCCAGACATTCAGTTCTTTTCAATGATGTAAATCACTGTGAAACAATGAAGGAAAAAGTGACATGAAGACGTTTTTTGTTTTGTTTTGTTTTGTTTTTTATCTGGAAAATGTAATGATTAAACTTACTTGTGACCTTCAGCTTTATTCCAGGTGAACTCATCCATTTCCCCTTGTGTGTTTTGATTCTGAAGCAGTACTGGTGTTCATCCTCTTTCATCACATTACTCAGTCTGAGGGAGGAATGTCCCTGTGTATCACTGAAATACTGCACTCTTTCTGAAAACGCAGGAGAATCCAACAGAGACACTGGTTCCACATTCTTTACTGGGTCTATAAACCAAAAGACCTCTTTTAAATTTGGTGGGTGTGTGTAAGTGGCGTTCAGAAACACAGTGGCTCCCTTTAAAGCACATATCACCTCAGAACTATACTTCACATTCCATGTGTTGCCAGAAGCTCCTGTAATGTGCATAAAACAGATCAAAGGTTAGTTTACTGCTTCTCTGTTCTTGCAGCATGAACACTGACCTACATGTGAACAAAACCACAAAGCACCAATGCTCATAGTGAGAACGGTAATGGTGGCAGGGTAATGAGGGGCTTTGGCAGCCCACGGAAGTAAAGCTTCATTAAGTGTGAACACTGTTTCATTAATGAAAAGAATCATCTTTAATGTAAATTAGCTTCATTAAGTGTGAACACTGTTTCATTAATGAAAAGAATCATCTTTAATGTAAATTAGCTTCATTAAGTGTGAA
>JAOYMR010000013.1:10620671-10636559 GCA_025802075.1 Tenebrosternarchus preto | reverse complement strand
TCAGGACCTGCCCATGCCATCCACACCGGTTCAGTCAGGACCTGCCCATGCCATCCACACCGGTTCAGTCAGGACCTGCCCAATGCCATCCACACCGGTTCAGTCAGGACCTGCCCATGCCATCCACACCGGTTCAGTCAGGACCTGCCCATGCCATCCACACCGGTTCAGTCAGGACCTCTCTCTGTCATCAGGTCATATACCATCTGATTTCAAGACTGACAGGGCTAAAGAAATCCACAGTCAGAACCACAGGCAATCCCTCACTCAGAACCAGCTCCAGGACCCTAATCAATCTGGCTTCACTCTACTGAAACTGTCCTACTCGCAGTGCCAGAGAATTTCAATCCAGTTAGATCAGCCAAACCACCATGGGTCCTGATCCGGTGTCCTACAAGGCTCAGTTCTGGGTTCTCTCTAATTTTCAAGGCTCAGTTCTGGGTTCTCTCTAATTTTCAAGGCTCAGTTCTGGGTTCTCTCTAATTTTCTGTCGATATTCACATCCTTGGTGATATAATCTCATCACATAAATTCTCCTACCATTTCTGTGCATACATTTATGTTTACGTTGTGACATGTAGGGTTGACGTGTCATTATGGATGGCACCTCCCCACCTGAAGATAAATCCCACCCAGCTGCCACACTGATCCTCTGTGGAGGTGGTGAGGTGTGGTGGAGACTCACGCAGGGATCTTGCCATCTGTTTTGAGATGGTGGTGAGAACTCACCACTCACTCCACCCAACAAAGATCAGGTCTACACCCCAGCTTAACCCACCATTTCATGATTTCATGATTCTTCTCTGTTTTAACACCCAGTAGGTAGAATAAACTCCTACTGGCTGAATACCTCATTGTCTTCAAATGAAGACTGAAACATGTCTCTTTGAAAAGCACCTTAATTAAACCTAATCTGGCACATCAAAGATAATACTAGATTTGTCCTGTTTAGTAACAGCTCTTGAATTGTTTTGTATTTTGTAACATTATACTGGAGCTGTCATTATACGTTTCAGCATGACACTTGGTGCTGTGTGTGTGTGTGTGTGTGTAAGTGTGTGTGTAGTTGGCTCCAGGTGTAATATTTAATATTTATACAATATTTGTGTTCAGGAACAGATCCAGATGAGCCAGGTGGGTGTAATATCTGTTCGCACAGCTAATGAACTAGAGGACATTACGAGCATGAACAACATCAGTCAATCTGATCTCCCACACACACATACAAACACACTCTTTCAGCATGTACATGTGTGTCTCACTGGCTGGTTGAAGCCCAGGTCTCTCAGGACACTTTTAAGCTCATTTTGCCGTTGTTGCAGATACTGACTGTGACTCCATGTTCTACTCCCTGAGTCCTCAGAGAACAGATTACCTACACACACACATACACACGCACAAATTGTATACACAATAAACTGTAAAAAAATAGCATGTATCATTGCCTTCTCATGAATGTGTATGTGTGTGTGTGTGTGTGTGTGTGTGTGTGTGTGTGTGTGTGTATGCATGTACCTGACTCCAGGCGTGTGCTGTGCGGCTGTGTGATGTATGTCATGGGTTGTGGGTTTCCTCTCTCTTTCTGGGACAGAGTGGCCATTATCCCGCTCAGCTCATCCCCAAATCGCTGGGGAAGATTCCAGAACTCACTGCCCACATGGCAGCCCTGACACACATGCATACACACACACACACACACACACACACACACACACACACACACACACACACAGAAACACCACAATCATCCCATTACTTAGGTCATCTGCTGCCCATATCAAATAGAAACAAATTTGAAAGACAGAGAGACAGTGAGGAAAAATCTGAAAGTTCAATTTTGTGTGAGAACACTGAAGACATATGAAGAGGAACAGAGAGAGAATATGAGAGAGAGAATACGAGAGAGAGAATATGAGAGAGAGAATATGAGAAAAAGAGAGAATAAGAGAAACAGAGAGAGAGAGAGAAATGCTTTGGCAGTACATTATGATTTTGTCGTGCCAGTAAAACTAATTTAAATTGGAAATGAAAAGAATCGAAAGAGAGAGAGAGAGAGAGAATGAGAAGAAGGGGGATACAGAGAGAGAGAGAGAAAAGAAGGGAGTAAACAGAGAGAGAGAGAGAATGAGAAGAAGGGAGTAAACAGAGAGAGAGAGAGAATGAGAAGAAGGGAGTAAACAGAGAGAGAGAGAGAATGAGAAGAAGGGAGTAAACAGAGAGAGAGAGAGAGAACACAGTTGGTAATCACATGTCCATTGTGGAGGGCTGGCAGGACTCGGCTGATGATTTCTCTCTGTTCCTGGGTTCCTCTGAACCTGCTTGACTGGTTCATCAGCAGCTTCTCCACCGGCTTGTGCAGCAGTTCTACACGACACATGCAAAGAATCATGGGACATGCCACTTTACAGAACGAACAGGAACTCCGTTCATGCCATGTGTTCAGGCTAGAGCAGTGAAGGCCTCATTACTGTCAGCACTGTCTAACACACACAGTCACCCCCCACCGTGATTCACTCTGCAGTGTGTGAGCCGTTAACACTCATGTGAAAAGGCAGAGTGTTATGTAGGAGACGCACACATTAGAGGAATCACCCGCATGTAGCCTTTGGAAGCATCCTGACTCAGTGGTGGATCCTGACTCACACAGCGCGTCTCCAGAGTGGTGGATCCTGACTCACACAGCATGTCTCCAGATTTGGCTATGTTAGAGTGGGCCGCTACGCATCACACTCACGGCACTTCAGAGGGGCCCCGAGCTCCTGGACCACCCATGGTATCACGACTCAACGCGGCACCTCAGGTTGATGCCTCGCAGAACGGAATATATATACACTATGTAACTGAGCTGTGGAAACTGACTTTATATTCACTGTGTTACTGAGTTAGGGAAACCCCACAAACTCAGTTGGGGAGCTACAGTCTTGCCACAACAAAAGGAAGTTCTGCGAGGTTCTTCCTGGAGCTGATGACACTACACACTTTTTTCTCTGCATAAGGTGAAGAGGTTGCTTGTGTGGGACTCACGGGAGATGAAGTTCTGCTGTCTGCGTCTCTCTGCCATGTGGTGGTACCAGTGCTGGAGGGCGTGGCCCTGCAGATCCCGCCTACTCTCCAGGTGAGATTCGGTCCTTTCAACGCTTTTCGATCCTCCAGGCTGCATGGGCCGCTGTTCCTTCAGACCAGGAATTCGTGTAACGAGCTTAGAGAGAGAGGGGGATAACACAACTACTCAGATCCCTCTGCTGATAAAGACAGATACAGCTTTAGCTATATTACTGTTGTGAAGGTAAATACTGAGGGCTATTTGACCCAGGGATGGAGTAAGCCTCATGTTGTCATAAACTCCAGAACCAATGATGAGTCACAATAATAGCAAAATGGTTCTTAGTTTTATGTTAGTGGGGTTTATGCTACCAAATGTTAGGGGCAAACTCTCACCTCTATCTCGCCTCTGGCTTCCATTTCTTTCCTAAAGTCCTCCAGACTTCCCAGAATGCTGTGTGGCAAGACCATGCCCTGGGCATCAAAGCGTGGACCACCTGGACCTTATAAGACGTGACATGAAAGTTCATGAGGCTTACAGTTCTAACAGTAGAGGTACTCAAAAATTGTGTGTGACAACTTCTGCACCATCTATGATCAAAGTTTCTCACAACATGATGAACAAAATGGGCAAACATTTTGGGGCCTTGAGACACCATGTAGAAACACTGGGCTCACTGTTTCACAAACTGAACCCGCAGTGCCACAGTGTGACCAAAGGTGGCACCAGAGCCCCTCCTACCTGCATAATCCAGTGGTTGTGGTGTAGTGCCCTGTGGGAGGGGTCTCGCCACGGCAACCCTCACATATGGCCTGACCCCATCAGGATGGCGTGTCTTTCGGACGAGCACGTGGGTTGTTGGCCGTGTCTTCTGGGAATGTTTTGGAGGCTGAGGGACCTGCAGCTGTGTACACACAGAGGGGATGTAAACCTTACACACACACACACACACACCCAGTCACACAATTTTTTTCTCAAAGCACACCTGCACTCATGTTCAAAACAAGTGTTTAAAAATACTTTAAAAAGTGTTTTGAAAAAGTATTTCCAAGTCATCACCCATTAATCACACCCATTAAGGTCTGAAGAGCAAAAACTGCCTTATGTACTGTCAGAAGCCTGCATCCCCAATGGCCTGATGAAGAACAGACCTGCGGTGAGCTTGCTAACAACTGCTTAATAGGGTAATGCCTCATGTCTATGAATAGGTTATGGTTTGTGTCTTTGAAGATTTAATCATCCAGGTCATTGGATCATCAAGGAGTGTTGAGTATTAACAAGCAGGGTAGACCTTCTGCAAGTCCTCAACCAAAACGTTGAATCAACACAACTCAAACCCAAACAGCACCTACAGCTGATCGAAGAATGAGACGCTCAGGTTCTGAGGGCAGGAGTTTGGATGCTCTCTACCTTCTCCAGGTGCTCTGGTCTGATGGCCAAGGCCTGGATATCTTCTCCTTTAAGGGTGGAAGTCCCACGCTGCTCCCAGAACTCCACCGACACCTTCCCCTGCTTTTTATCTGACATACGAGAAGAGAAAGAGAAAGACTTGAGACTAGAAAGTAAGAATGTGCTTGTATAATAGCTATGTGGGTTATAGCTTATACTTATCAAACAGCCTACAGTAATATGTTACACAAGATCCTCTGTTTGGTGCAGCTATTGTTCGTTCTCAGCCATTCAGGTTCCTGGGAATTGCGCTGTTACCCACCCCAAAGCTCTCGCTCTCTTTTTGAGAAATGGCCCCAAATTACTGAGAAAATCACACACAAAAACACAATATAGGCTGCATACGCATGCAGATGCATAACGAGCTCCAGGGAGTCCAGGGGCTTTTCCACATCTTCAGTCACAACGTCAACTGTGCCTGGATGATGACCAAGGCCATGCATCAGTGGTGAGGAAACTGCGTCATGTTGTTACAGAGGCCAGGAAGAGGCTCTTACCCAGTTGATAGCAATGATAGTTCCACAGCACAGAATAATGCAACTTCAGCGTACAGTAACCTAAATCACAGAGGTCTTACTCATGCACAGGAGAGCACAGGGCTGTACTCATGGTGTGGCACATGGGGTCCGGCTTTCCCCAGCAGCTGCAGGACCTGGTACTGGTACTGGTACTGGTAGCAGATGGGCCGACTGACGCACGGCACTGGTGTGTCGCCGTGGAGACGTGTGGAAAAGAGCACATTCACATGCAAGAGTGTTTTCATAAGCAGAGCGAGTGTGTGGCACCACTGTGTGTACTCTGGGTATGCCTGTGTACTGCATGACTGTGGGTGTAAGAAAACAGAGAAAAGAGTGAAGAGAGACAGAGACAGGTATTGAGATTTTTAACAAAGATTTTTATGTAATCAACTTTTATAATGGTGTTATACCATTCCTTTTCCCCCAGAATGCTTCACATGCTACATGTTCTATCACCACTAAATCAACAATGGCACCCAGTCACCAAGCTCAGCCTCAGCCTCAGCACTAAGTCTTTATAGCATCTCTGAGTCAAGCTGGAAACAAGAGCAAAATGTCCCATCCAGATCTGTTTTCCTATTTGCTCTTAACAGAACTGCCAACTGCAAGCAGCTGCCATGTGTTTTGTGTGATATGAAATCTTAACCATTCTTATGAACCTGACACTCAATGAATAAAAAAAAACGGCATATTCCACATTATGGTTCAAAAACGGTCCCTCTAAGCCTAGCACATCACTGTAGCCTCACCCACATCACTGGAGCCTCACCCACATCACTGGAGCCTCACTCATATCACTGTAGTCTCACCCACATCACTGGAGCATAACCCACATCACTGGAGCATAACCCACCTCACTGGAGCATAATCCACATCACTGGAGTCCTAACCCACATTACTGGAACCCTAACCCACATCACTGGAGCATAACCCACATCACTGGAGCCCTAACCCACATCACTGGAGCCCTAACCCACATCACTGGAACCCTAACCCACATTACTGGAGCATAACCCACATCACTGGAGCCCTAACCCACATCACTGGAATCCTAACCCACATCACTGGAGCATAACCCACATCACTGGGGCATAACCGACATTACTAGAGCCCTTTGGACCTCTATATTCAACCTCACAGAAACCTTTGGTGGAGCTTCATCCAGACTGGGAGCCAGTTCCTCCCTGTATACCTCTGTATCTTCCCTGTATTCACTCATGTGCAGGTAAGGACAGACCTGTAGCGTCCATGTCTTGCTGAGCTAGCCCTGACCACTCTAGATCAGTGGGAACAGTTCGTTTACACTAAGTAGACTGCATGTAGTTAAAGGGTTTCTGTTTACAGATGTTTGATTAATTGAGTTTTACACCAGGAAGCACTGGATGTGTGATACAGACTAAACTGCTTTATTTCTGCTTTCCCACAATCTCACTGTTATAGCAAACTACCAAAATAAGTGGTTTTAGATTTGTCAATAAAGCAACACGGACAGGCCTGTAGACAGAAGAAAGACTGGGTAGAGAAAAGAGGGTGGAGAGAGTGACAGAGTCTACTGACAGTCCATACAGCTGCTGCAGATATTAATTAATACATTTGTTTGAACCTGGCTGACCTGCTGACCTTCTCTATCCCAAGGAAAAGAATCGTGTAGCACATTAACACATGCACACACACACACACACACACACACACACACACACACACACAATGAAGCTACTGGACCACTGACCTCTTTACATAACACTCCTCATCAGCCCAGAGCCCGACTGCTGTTGCCATAACAACCATACAATACCTTTTCTCTTTTTTTTTATTTGACTAATCTGATCTGTGCCACCTTTCCATCTTGCTCCCTTCATGATTTTTCGTTCTTTTGTTTGCCCTCCGTTCACCATGGCAACACTCAGAACATCCTGTGTAGTTTCAGAAAAGAGACGTGACCCGGAGAGAAGAAGGAAGCGGGAGAAGACATCGAGACGAGAGGAGCACTGAGTGAGAAAAAGGGTGGGAGAGTGGGAAATATTGATTTATTTGTTGTTATCCCTACCTGTTGTTTGTTGGTACATGATTTAGATTATTTAAATACATTTTACCTTTTGTTCACCATGGTCATTTCTTCATCAAAACTTTGGCAATGTCAATGTGAATATTTGTCATGCCGATAGAGCACCACTGAATTGAAATGACTTAACAGACAGAGAGAGAGAGGGAGGGAGGAGAGAGAGAGGGGGAGGGAGGAGAGAGAGGGGGAGAGAGAGAGGGAGGGAGGAGAGAGAGGGGAGAGAGAGAGAGGGAGGGAGGGAGGAGAGAGAGGGGGAGAGAGAGAGAGGGAGGGAGGAGAGAGAGGGGGAGAGAGAGAGAGGGAGGGAGGAGAGAGAGAGAGTATCAACTCCTAAACTTATTTACACTTTTAAATTTTGTGGAAGGTTGAAGGATGAAATAAGTGAAAATACTGACGCTAAAAATGAAAGTAATATGCCCTGAATGCACTGGATTGAAGAGGTGAGGAACAGCTGTAGCTTCAGTACAGCAGTACTCTAGTAGCAGATGAGCTAGCCAGATGTAGTTTCAGACCCAGTCAGCCCTGAAAAATATCTAGGATATATATATATATATCTAAGATAAGGAGAAAGGCAGAAAATAACTGTCTGGAACATGAGTGGCAGCTACGAGCAAACTGCATGTAAAGCATATGAAGTCAGTGAAGAACTAAAGGGCAAAGGTCACATGCTATAACAACTGCAATCCATGCCCTGCTGAAACCCTCACCCAGCAGAGAGCTGTATGAAACCCTCAACCAGCAGAGAGCTGTATGAAACCCTCAACCAGCAGAGAGCTGTATGAAACCCTCACCCAGCAGAGAGCTGTATGAAACCCTCAACCAGCAGAGAGCTCAAGCCAAACCGGCCAATTTCCCCAGCAAAAACAAAAAAACAAAAAAAACAACCTTCATCTATTCTCAAGAAACACAGAAAGTGCCTGACGTCGATCTTCTCAGTGGCTCCACGGGCAAGATGAGATGTTTTCCAGTCACACCACAGTGCCCCAGACTCTTTGGTGTCTCAGGCACACATCTTAAATGTGGGTCACAATGTCACATCCTGATTCACACATATACTCTTAGTGCCACACCTGCTTGAGAGCAATGGCAGAAAAAAACTGAAATGCTGCCTGCCCCAGAGGGATGGGGGGCAGTTACTCCCCAGAGTGACTCTACAAATGAAGAATGCTTCAAAAGGAACTCTGGGTCCTCATTATGAGTCTCTTCTCCACTCATAGTCCTTTTGAGTTAAAGAACTGGGTTACTGGGTTTTGGACAGACACACACTTTAATCGCACATCTGTATTTGCCATCAACTGCTCTGTGACATTCATTTCCTTAGTGACACACATAGAAAGACACACACACACACACACACACACACACACACACAGCTGCTGTTGTTTTGTTAAGACTGTCATAGGCAGAAATGCAGTGAATGAAATGGTGGGGTTCACAATGTCATAATCACACACAGCCCCCACCCCACCTGGATCTAACGTGCACATTTGATGAGCAATTTCAAAGAGGCAGGCTGTAGTGGGTCAATAGAACAGATAGGTCAGTGTGTCCACCATTATTCACCTATTTTAACAGTGCCAACTGTTCGTGCGTCTCCTTGTAGAAGCACCAGCTCTTTAATTGAACTACACTGAACTTGTATACCAAAAGACTTCTAGGTTTGGAGATGACATTCGTTAGTCACGTACACTCAAGACTCGCCGGGCTTTTTAAGAGCGAAGTGGAAAAAATTAAGCTAATGTCGGTTGTAAAGGCTTAACGCTACCCCTATCTGAAAAACAGGAAACGGTGATATAATAACGAATAAAAGCGTGGATATTCAGCCCATGTTGCCGGCTTTATATTGAACCGTCAAGACACGACTTGTCTGAATTGTAACTGGAAATGGTTTTAGTCGACTTTGGCCAACTAGTCACAGAGCTCGCCAATTTTTAGCGACATAAGTTGAGCTTTAAAATGAGCGTCACCTAACTTGTGCAACATAGTTAAATTTGCTAAACAGGAGTCGTACCTTGAGGCGAGCGTGGTCTGGACTCTTTTTTATTCGCCCTGCCAGTGGACGTCCCCAAAGTTGCCATGGTACAAGGCACTCGAGCTGTAGTTAGCTACGCTTACCAAGTTACCACTTAATTAACACCGTAACTTAATTATGCGTATCTACCCACACAGCTAAAAGCAATATAATTTCCGATAAGATATAAAATGCAGTTTCTACATGAAAATTAGCTGGTTGTGTGCTGTGCTGTCTGACGAGCAGTTGTGCGCTATGCTTCCGCGTACTGATGTTGCCATGGCAACAGACGCTAAAGCAGGAAACTGGTAACTAGTTAAAACCGATAGACCGAGCGAAAGGTTTTTATAATTTGTACTCTTTCCTCATAAGTTACATTTATTGATGCGATTCTGCACACTAACCAAATGATATAAAGTGTTGAAAAAGCAGGAAATTAATTAATTTCTAACATTTGCAATGGCATGTTTATATGCTAAAGTTATTTGGGTGCAGCCTCAACAAACTTAGCCCACGTTGTGCAACACGTAAATACAGCAAGACATAAACACAAGAAAGAACATTTGAAAAGAATAGAAAATTAATTTAAATACCACAACAGACTGATTTGCAAACTAATAAATGTCTACCATGGAATTAAATATGTATCTTTTATTTAATTTAAAATAATCTGTTTACCTATTTTTTTTACTCAAGGTGAATCATGCAGCAAGGGCGATCCAAAGAGTTGTACATCACACACACTATGTGAACATGCATCCAGTTTACACACACACACACACACACACACACACACACACACACACACACACACACACACACACCTCCTGAGAAAATGAACAAAACGGTCAATAGAAGACAGGCTGAAACTCTGGTAAAAACCACCAGGGAAAACGTTATGTTCCACTGCAGGTACACAAGATGCGCTGCGCCTTGGTACACCTGCCAATCAACGCGCACTCGCTAAACCCTACCAGATGGAGCACGAGTGACGTTGAGGGGCGAGACTATGACTCGGGATGCGCCTATAAGTAACCGTTGGGGGGCAACACTGACGGTCTGCGACAAAGCGCTTGAGTTCAACAACTACACTCTCAGTTGTCTACTGTAGACTGGAGGAGACTAGCGCCTCCTCAGTAGCGTCCAATTCAGATTAAAACCGTCACAACCAAAGAAATGGAGATCAAGTCAAATGTAACACCTGCGGGGTCTGCAAATCCAACCGTACCGGTCATACAACCGGGCTGCGCTCTCAGCGCGCCAAAGTTCTCTGCACGCTCTTCTAAAATCTTCCTCGCATACAAAAGCGCCACGCACCAGTTGAACGCGACAGGATTCCGAGTCACTACCATCTCCAAAGCCGGAATGGGTATACTCAAACTAGCCACGACTCAGCTAAAGCACCAAGATAAAAAAGTGAGAGTGGGGAGAACATCTAGCGCTGGAAACCGCCGTCCGTCCATGGACAGCAGCTCGTCTAAAAGATCCCCTTTGGACCAGCTGGCTGCGCTCGTACTGCAGGGACAGGCTCGGTTTCGGCAACTCAGTCTGGAGTCTCCGTGCGACACAAAACCGCAGAACTGCCGGCGTATCGTAGTGCTGGGCGCGCCGAGGGTCGGGAAAACATCCATCCTGCGGCGATTCCTGCGAGACGGCTTCGAGGAACAGTATGAGCCCACGTCCGAGGACTTCCATCGGAAACTCTACCACATCCGCGGAGAGACGTACCAAATCGAAATCCTGGACGCGTCTGGCGAGAGAGACTTCCCGGCAAAGCGCAGGCTCTCTATTCTTACTGGTGAGTAATAATTGAATTATACCATATTTGTATTTTTCAGTTAAATTAACCAGCAGTTTTTTTTCTGTAAATATATAAAATCTTTTTTCAGCTATCAATGTTGATAATTAGTCATATCTGAGTTTAACAAAGAGTGACAGTTTAAACTGACGGCTTCCATTCTTTTTTGCACACACAGGTGACATTTTCCTGCTTGTCTTCAGTCTGGATGATCGTAGCTCATTCGAAGAGGTGTGCGCGCTGCGGTCTGAGATAACCACAGCCAAGACCGCGCTGCTAAAATCCAAAGAGAAAGCTCACGTGCCCACGGTGGTGTGCGGAAACAAAGCGGACTTGCCGCCCGAGCAACACACCGTGTCGCGAATGGAAGTGCTTTGCGCTTTCGGGGACGGCTGTGCGTTTTTTGAGACCTCTGCCAAAGACAGCGTGAACCTAGAGCAGGTGTTTGAAGCTCTGGCGAAGCGAGGCGGACTGCCTCTGGAAACTGGACCCTCGCAGCATCGCAAGGTGTCCATCCGGTCGTACCAGGCGCTGCGCGCAAATCGTCAGGTCGGGAGAGGCGGCAAAGGAGACATGCCGTGCGGTGCTCTGTACCCTCTCGCTCGCAGACCGAGTTTTAGCACAGACCTCCGGCTGGTCCTCGCCTCTCAAGCTAACAGAAAGGCGAGCAAACCGAATAAGAACTGTCAAATTCAGTGATTAACGGTGGATGGGAGGTTTTTTGTTTGTTTGTTTTTCTCCACATGATCTGGGAGCTGGGATCTGGGAACGGACATCAAGTTTGAGTTCATTTAAATGTAAATGTTCTAGTACATCTAGTACTTCCCAGTAGTTTCCCATGGTTTTATTTACTGTAAACTTTGTTTTTAAAGTGTATCAGTATTTTGGAAATACCAAGCAATGTATCTAAAAATGTATATTAACACAATATGTTTGAAAATGATTGTAAATAAAGGTTTTGATACTCTGATGATACCCTGGCTAATAGTTATCTTAAAATTGAAAGATATTTCTTATTTCTCTCTTAAGAAGGTAGAAATAAAGAGGCAAGCAAGGGAAGATGTGTGTGTGTGTGTGTGTGTGTGTGTGTGTGTGTGTGTGTGTGTGTGTGTGTGTGTGTTTGGCAAGAGTGGGAGTTATAGATGACTTGGCAGATCACTGACCTATTTAAAATTACATAACACTCTTCAGGAAGTGCTCTCACAAAAAATTTAGAAATGGAGTTGGGAGGGGGGGGGGTTGACATTATCAGTGGCTGTGACGTGGTAAACATATCTGCTGGGTAGAACCGCCTCGGAGTGCTTCAGTACGACTAAAGCCTCCTCTGGACCCTTCATCTCACACTGCATGTACACATCTCACACACAGGAATTATGTGTGAATTTGTGTATGAAATAAGTGTCTGTGTGTGTGTGTGTGTGTGTGTGTGTGTCATTTGTAGAACACAGTGCTCTGTACGTTTCACACTTTCATCTCACACTTTTGCGGCATACAGCAGCAAAGAACAGCAGAGTGAAGACATGGGACAGGTCTATGGGACAGGTCTATGTCACAGGTCTATGCTACAGGCTTCTTGTACACGTCCAGGCCGCCCGTCCAGTCCTTATCAAGGGCAGTCCAGGGCAGTGGAAGATGACAGACCTGCCTCACGTGTGTTAGATGCTGGACTGCCACCTGCTGATAGTCTGTATGTCCCCTCAGGAGCACAGAGGCACTTCTCCAGTAGGTCTCACTCAGATTGTGTGAGGATCTGTCCTACAGAGTGTAAACTGTATACTGAGCTGTCCTATGGAGTATAAACCGAATATGCATCTCTTCTGTATAGTGTAGGCTGCATGTTGATCCTCCCTATTGAGGGTAGTGCATATGTGGGTCTGTTCTGTAGAGCGTAGGCTGTAGACGTCACTGCTTTGTGGTCCTGCTGCAGAGCCACAGTGATCTGCCCGGTACTTGAACAGCCCCAGTGCTTATGTTAGCATTCAGTGGCTGTTAGTACTGCTCACTTTCACCTAGTGAAGGGCTTCAGGACTGAATTATTACCACTCCTTTCAAATCTTTGATCTCCTGCAAAATATTCTTTCTTCTCTGAACTCTTCACTCTCTTCTCTCCTCTGAAACCTTTTCTCATCTCTGAAATCTTCTCTCCTGATGCCTGGGAAGAGGTACAAAAGCATTACAGCCAGAATGCTCAACACTGACAACAAATGTTTGGCAAATATCATATTCAGTTTAACAGTAGTGTATTCAGTTTAACAGTTGTGTATTCAGTTTAACACAGTTGTGTATTCAGTTTAACAGTTGTGTATTCAGTTTAACAGTTGTGTATTCTTATACTGGTGTGCTGGCTGTTACCTCAGTGACTGTTGTGTGCTATAATCATATCTGTTAAAATGTCAGTATGGTACAGACTTTGCACATTCACCCACTACACTGTGACGTGCGCTGCTTGATGTTGTCACAGGTTTTGTATTTCATATTTATTGTTTACACTTATATTCTTCTTTTGTGTTACATCACGGCCCTTGACAAATGTTATTTTATTTCACTGTATATCTGTATGTAGCTGGAATGGCAATAAAAAGTCTTAAGTTTAACAGGCGGCCTAATAAGCAGCATCGACTTTGTAACTACAAATAAAGGCAATCTACTACCACAAGTCTCCATAAGTACCTGATGTAACATGTAACATGTAACATGCATCTCTGATCATGTAACAAGTATTATGCACATTTGCCCAAAAATAATTCACTGCTGTTCATTTCTGCAGTGTTGCATAGCTGATGATCCTGGTCCGAAGCTTTTTTTCTAACTCCACCGCTTTTACGTGGTGGGATGGGTGTTACTCTTCAGTGAGGAGAGTGAGGGTGGCCCACTCTTTCTCCGATGACTGTGAATTCTGTCAGCGCATGTTTCTGAGTGACGCAGAGACCACTGAGTGATTAAACGTGCTTCAGTGGACAAACAAGAGGACATGTGACCATGTCGTGCCTCTCTCTAAGACGGAGAGTGATCCGTGTAGACTAGTCTCCCACAAGCTCAATCTCAATATATTTTATCCTATAGTCATGTCAGTCTGAATGTGTGTGTGTGTTAGTGTGTGTGTGTGTGAATATTTCAGCATGAATATCTCAATTATATCTCAAAAGGGTGCGTAAAACTGAAGTGTGTGTGTGCATGTGTGTATAAATAATATACAAAGCTGTCTGTATTTAGAAGCCAAATTCACTGAAATGAGACAAAGACGATCTGTTCTGGTAAAGCCTTGCACTCCTCTTCTATCAGACCCCCCTCTGCGTTCACCTCAATTGAACATAATCACAGTTTGCAGACAGTGTCATAAAGTGAGAGCTTCTCTCCTCCCTCTCCTATTCCCCAACCCAGCAGGCAGCTCTGCTCCCAGCTCTACAGACCCCAGACCTGGAGCCCCATGTGAGACACACGTTTCACGTGCCGTAAACCAGTCCAGCCAAGGTGCTTTTTCAACAGGAGGCTGTAGCTTTCAGGGAAACAGGAAGCAAACCTTGTTCCAAGTAAATGATATCAATCTACAGGCAAGAGGACAGCAAAATAATCTCTCTGTTGTAGGTGCAGCGTCTACTGCACCAAGCACAGCTGTTTACACACACGGCTGTTTACACACACGGCTGTTTATGGGCTGGTTATGAATAACACTTCTTATTCTACGTCTCTGTGCTTCCCTGTCTCTGTGCTTCCCTGTCTCTGTGCGCATGGCAGTGGGTCTATCGTTACTGTATGTGTGTGTGTCAAAGTAATGTTTTCGTAAAGATTGCATGCACTTTTACACAATGTTGAGTCACACCGATCTCACATTAGAATTTGTTCTGGCTACACCACACACATGCACACACACGCACACACACACACGCGCACACACACGCACCCCAATGGAGAAAGATGGGTGGAAGAGAAAGAGACAGAGAAAGTAAGAGCGAGAGAGAGAGAAAGAGAGCGAGAGAGAACTGCACGTGAATGCTTTGTTGGTATATACTAAAAAAGGACAATGTCTGTGTATGTGCATGTGTGTGTGTGTGTGTGTGTGTGTCTGTGAGAGAGAGAGAGAGAGAGAGAGAGAGAGATTGTGTGACTTCACAATTTAGTCAAATTAACATTATGTATCTATTTTGAGTACTTTTATTTATATTTAAGTATTTTTACATAACAGTAGACATATTTTTACATGTTTACATGTTTTTCTTGGGTACACTATGAATTAAATAAGTTGATCTACTGACTTTCCCATTTCAGTGACAATTGTAGAGCTGTTATAACAGCCTCACTGTCTCCCATTACAGCCTTTCATTACCACCTCCTGTTACCTGTGTGAGTGTGTGTATGTGTGTGTGAGTGCATGTGTGTGTGTGTGAAGATGAGTGTGAGAGTGTGTATTTTATGAGTAGTACAGTGAGAGGACAATGCAAGGTCTTGTTGCCACGTGTTCCCATGTTACCACGGTGATATCTAGTCGACACAGAAACGGAACCCTTACAATGTGCTTCCATGGCACGAGTCTGCTAGAGCAGCATACACACACACCCACACACACAAACACCCACACACACACACACACAAACACACATGCGATTGCTTTGACTCTCATCGGTTTTGTATATAAAATGATTTAAAAATTGATTTCCAGCAAAAAAACAAATGTTAAAAAAATAGCCAAATCAGATGTTATGTAATTGTCTCATAGTTGTGGTTTGATCAGTGTAATTTGAGAAGTGTTACTGCCATAAATGCACTGGTCAGATGAAAAGAGGTAATTCTGCAAACTCACACAAACACACAATAGTTCAGGTTTGTATTTTGAACAGTAATGGTGGATTCTGATTCTGAAGTTGTTCTCAGTTCAGCTCACATGGATGAACTTTCATGGGTATTTTTTCATCTGTGTGTTTATGCACATGTATGTGTATGTGCTGGTGTGTAAGGTGCACAGTTGTGTGTATGTGCTGGTGTGTAAGGTGCACAGTTGTGTGTATGTGC
>JAOYMR010000013.1:10569563-10585186 GCA_025802075.1 Tenebrosternarchus preto | reverse complement strand
GCTGTGTGGTGGCGGTGGTTTAACTCTTCTACTTAAATGCCCCACTTTCATGATATTACAACACTGTAGCGTGAACTTTGTACGTGTTTAAATTTCATCCGAAAGCCAAATAACTTTTTTGTAACACACACACACACACAGTAAGGCTATGCAACACTGTTTATCTGGTCTTCCTGTAGGTTTCACTGGTGGTTTCATCGGGACACCAGCAGACATGGTTAACGTCAGGTATGCTGTCTCACACACACACACACACACACACACACACACACACACACACACACCCCTGTTTTGAAACAGTCCTTGTTCTGTTGAGCCTGAGTGATGCACTGTTCCTACTGTGTCTTCACTGTGGTTCACTCCAGGATGCAGAACGATATGAAGCTTCCCCCAGAGCTCAGGAGAAAGTGAGTGTTCAGCAGACCACGCCCCCCCCCACTCCAGGCCTAGATTATGCTATATGCTCTGCAGTTTATTAGTAATACACTGGTGAGCCCTGGATCTGATATGCTTAAAAATGAAAAGAAAATATAAATCCTTGAACAGTAGCAGTATTGCAAAGGTCAGTATTGTGATACTGATTAACAAGCAATATATTGTGCAGCCCCTAGTTCCCATTAAGACTACTTAATCAATATCTTCATCACATTCTGACCTTGACTGGGCCAGTCTGATATTTATCAATGCTAAGCTTTTGAAGTTCTGTCCTCCTTTGTAATTCCAGCTAACGAATAATTTAAGGTAATGTGCCTGATTTGTTAACTGAACTGTTTGTTTGTTTGTTTGTTAGCTATAAGAACGCGGTGGATGGGCTCTTCAGGGTGTGGAGAGAAGGTGAGTTCAACACCTCGTCCTTTTCACAGTGTCTGTAGTGCTGAGCCGTCTGCAGAGACGGAGAGAGAGGACGAGACGGAGACAGAGGGAGAGATGCAGACACAGACAGAGCAAAGCTCGACACACAGACAGAACGAGCCGGACAGACGGACAGACAAACACGGAGAGAAAGAGAGCGAGGCTTAGTGGGAATGATGGAGGAGACTGATCAAATTACGACTTTCTTGTAGAGGGAACGAGGAGGCTGTTCTCAGGAGCCACCATGGCTTCCAGTAGAGGAGCCCTGGTCACCGTAGGACAGGTGAGATGAGTCACAAAAACAAGAACAAAATGAAAAGAAAAAAAATCGATTTAATAAATGCAGACAGACTAACATTTACACTGAAATATCTCTCTGTAATTCTTTTCTTTTAAGGGTAAGGCAGTTACACCCAGGCTTTGCTGATGGTATTACAGCCTTGGGATTGCACACACACAAACCTTTTATTTCCTTAACCTCTCTCTCTCTCTCTCTCCTCTCTCTCTCTCTCTCTCTCTCTCTCTCTCTCTCTCTCCAGCTGGCGTGTTATGACCAGGCGAAGCAGCTGGTGTTGAGTACAGGAGTCATGCGTGACAATATTTTCACTCACTTCCTGTCCAGCTTCATTGCTGTGAGTGTCTTTTGTAAAGAAAAGGCATTAAAGGGCTTCTTTAAAGGGGAGACACAAATTCCCTGGGAAATGTCTCCCTCTAGTGGTGATGGACTGCTCACTCTTTGTCTCTGTAGGGAGGATGTGCTACATTTCTCTGTCAGCCGCTAGATGTCCTGAAGACGAGGCTGATGAACTCTAAAGGAGAGTATAGGGTGAGTGTTGTTTACCTCTCTCTCTCTCTAACTCTCTCTCTCTCTCTCTCTCTCTCTCTCTCTCTCTCTCTGCCTTTCTCTTACCTGAGACAGTGTCCATCTGTAACATCAGTTTCTCTTCTAGATAGATGGAGTTTGTTTATGAGAAGTCATGCCCAGGTTTTTGTTTTTGTTCTGGAGGAGTTTAAAAAGTGTGTGTGTGTGTGTGTGTGTGTGTGTGTGTGTGTGTGTGTGTGTGTGTGTGTGTGTGTGTGTGTGTGTGTGTGTGTAGGGAGTGCTGCACTGTCTTACAGAAACGGCAAAACTAGGACCACTGGCCTTCTACAAGGTAAACACACGCTATGTGTGTGTTGTGGTTTTTTGGCAACCTGCAAATGTTTTGTTTTTTTTTTGTATCTCATGATTTAGTTCCAACATGGAGCCAGTGCTAACTGTCCAATCACATTGCAGGGTTTAGTTCCAGCAGGAATCCGATTGGTTCCTCACACTATTCTGACCTTCCTGTTTCTGGAACAACTGCGGCAGCACTTTGGTATCCGAGTGGTCACTTGATAACAAGTTGTGCATATTGACCTTCTGACCCTGCTGGCCTTCTGACCTTCTGACCCTGCTGGCCTTCTGACCTTCTGACCCTGACTGACTCCTCTGAAGCTGCTCTCATCACCATGGTGACGGCCCCATTCCGCCTACAAGTTACATGCTTGACCAAACTGGAACTGGAGACGATGTGCCTCCCACCTACACACACACACACACACACACACGCACACACACAGCCATCTTGCTCACTCCTTTTCATTCCCATTTTCTAAAGTGTAAACGACCCTCAGAGCCACAAACTCTACCTTTGCAACACAAGGTACACTTGTCTGTAAAGTGTAAAGTGACACTTGACGTCTTTACATCACAACTCCTCCTTTTTCCATCCTCCTTCAGTCTTTAGAGAGATTGTCCTACTTCTGATGCATTCTGCACTCTGTAGCAAGAACACCTACCTACTTGAACATTCCTCAGCACTCCACACCCATACGCAGTCCCTCTCCACCACTCCTACCCTGCTGAGAAGTGCGCACCAGCTGAAGTGCACTAGGTAGGGAGGAAGGTGTAATGTAGAAGTGGACACTGGGACCAGGAATCATACTGGAGTGGAACGTCTGGGAAGAAACGGCTTGAATACTTCAGTATGTGAAGCTTCAGTTATGTGTAGGTTGTAAACTAGAGCAGATCGACTTTACTCGGTTTCTAGAGCACTGGCTGGGTTACTTAAAAATACTTTCAAATACTGAGATTTTCTAGTTTTTGTTTGTTTATTTGGCGTGATGGTAGTGTCCATATTCAGGGTTGAGGTTCAGTTCTATTTAATTTCCAGCCTGTAGTTTATGTGAAGGTGAAACTTGTATTTTAGATTCATTAATGCAGTCTAATTGTAATTACTTTCCATTGATTCATAGGATGATTTAGTCCTTACACTAATGGATCGAACAGCTGAACTTGAACAGAGCTCAGCTGGCATTGTTGGGCTGTATCACACACACACACACACACACACACACACACACACAGGCCCTGATAACCACTGCCTTTTAAAGTACTTAATTTTATTTAATCTGATTACTGAGAGCTTAATATTGTTTATTGAGTAGTCTTCGTCCAGTCTGTGAACAGTAATCAAACCTACGTCGAAGCCAGTTTATTTTTGGATAAAATAGTTTGTGTATGCAGTTGTTGTAGAGGACGTGGGTTGTGAAGATGTGAGGAAGCTTCCTGGGAACCAAACATCTTGCAAAACAGAACATGCACACACACACACTTCCACGTTTACTCTGACAGAAACACAGAGAAGCGTATGTAATGAGCCATTTTAGCCAGCTTGTGCTAGGCATTTATACCTTAGGTAGAGCATGCTGGGATTTGTAGTTTTGACCTTTTATTTGTACTTGTAGATGATCTAATGGAAGACTGGAAGGTGCTGTAGTGAATTAACGTGCACTAATGAGACTTTTTAATCTTTGTTTTATTATTGTAGACTTAAACTGATGAGGTAGAAATGTGCTTTTAGAGTCTTTAATCTTGTGGAACAGCGTGTGTATATTACATGGTGGTTCTCAAGAGAAGGGTGTCCATGTGTCTGAGGCGTTACCCAATGCCTTGTTTTCACATTCTCCTCCACCTCATCACAGTACCCACTGCACGACTGTTTTGCCCTGGTCTGTAGAATAATGGTTTTCCCAGTACTAACTCAGTGATGGTTGAGTTTTATCCTAAATCTGAAAGCAATCTAATGGTAAATGTATTAAACTGAATCTGCCTGTCCCTGGGACTCCCGTGGGTGGTGTTCTCTGTCACCATGTAGAGCTTGATTGACAGCTACACTTGATTCAAGGCCTTTTGCTCAAAGACTGTGTGTGTGTGTGTGTGTGTGTGTGTGTGTGTGTGTGTGTGTGAGCAGTGATTTGTGGGGCAGGTTTCGATATGAGCTGAGACTGTTTGTGTCTGTCCCTCTCTCTCTCTCTCTCTCTCTCTCTCTCTCTCTCTCTGTTTGAAGAATGCCAGCACAAGCTGGTTCGGGCCCTAAAACATGTCGGGGGGGGACATGTCTGTGTGGAACACTGTTCTGAGAAAAGACTGTACACATGTCTACAATGACTAAAACATTTTTGAAAATTAAAATCTAATATATTCGAAAATAGTCCTTTTAGTCTGTTGTCATTTTTGACGGGGCAAATATGCAATGAAAATGGTGTGTGTGTATGTGCAATTTGCTTTTTTTTTAATGATCAATTACACACATGTATACTGGTGAACTATACTGGTGAACTATACTGGTGAACTATACTGGTGAACTAAACTCACTGGTGGTCATTTGTAAGTACATGCATCAACACGACTTCTTACACGTTCACTTCTTCAGTGTGGCCAGATGGGGGAGCTGTTTCCTCGCCACAGAAACGTGCTCATGTCTTGAAAGCTTTGTTATCTCTAGCAGCCCTTTCTCTTTCTCACAGTTTCTTTGAGACCTTTTTTATTCCCACCCCTAAATGTGTTTTAATTCATCATTTCATTTCTCTCTATTCCCATGGCTTTTATGGGTCTCCTTCCATGCATCTGATTCAAGGTTCTGTGTCTCCAAAAGAGATCACTGTCACACTGAAGCTGTCTCACCTCACACACACCCTCGCTCCCACACTGAAGCTGTCTCACCTCACACACACCCTCGCTCCCACACTGAAGCTGTCTCACCTCACACACACCCTCGTTCCCACACTGAAGCTGTCTCCCCCACACATTCGAGCTGTCTCACACTCTCTCCCCTACTGTTTGACCAGTTGTGTGTTTCTCTACATGTAAAAGGTCAGAAACATTACAGATAATGTGTGTCCTCCGCTCCTGTCACCAACAACAACCATGTGCTAAGGGAAAAGAACGGGGCCCAACGTGGTGAACTGTTAGAGGTGTGTGTGTGTGTGTGTGTGTGTGTGTGTGTGTGTTAGTACCGTGGGCTGTTCATCGTAGTGGGGGTGGTGGCTAATTGGTCCATTCTGTCCAATAGGAGTCCAGTGCTTTGAAGTGTAGCTTGGGCAATTTGAATAAATAGCAAGGTTCTACCATCCACCCCTATAAATAACAACTGCAAAAATGCAATAAACAAATATTTTCCATCCAAACTAAAACATGATGCAAAAATAAGAAGACATATAGAACAGTAATGCACAGTTTTCAACGGACATATAGAACAGTAATGCACAGTTTTCAACGGACATATAGAACTGTAATGCACAGTTTTCAACAGACATATAGAACAGTAATGCGCAGTTTTCAACAGACATATAGAACAGTAATGCGCAGTTTTCAACAGACATATAGAACAGTAATGCACAGTTTTCAACAGACATATAGAACAGTAATGCACAGTTTTCAAACTGACATGGTAAAGGTCAACCAAAGCAAGTTGGTGTACCATCGAGAACAGTAAATATTTAAATTAGAGTTTAGTGACTGTACTCTTGGGAACAGTACATGGTTCTCAGTACTCTGTACTGAGTTCTGTTCTTTACAATCAGACTGAACTGAACACCATGGAAACCGTGTGGTTCAATTCTGTGCTGGAATGCTTCCAAAATAGAGATTAAACAGTGTAGATGTCTCCGGGTACACTGCTCTCTAACTGGAGCACGTACAAATCAATCTTGATGACATACATATTAGTATGATTCATAATACCATATCACTATACCATAGGAAGCCTGTAGTGTATGACCACACCATACAGTGGGCCTGTGATTTATGACCTGGAGCAACAGGTCCTGCAGTCTGATACACATCATGTAAGACATCACTGGAAAACAAGTAATGCTACCTCACACATCCACCACCCACATGTCCTTTCTGTGATTTCTTGTACTTTCACAGATGAGAAAACCACAGAACAACAACCAAAAAACATCTGATCTTGTCATTGTTCAGTCCATGTACAAGAAAGTGCAGTTCCACATATCCCTGCATCTTTGTGAGCTGTGGTCCGAGTGCAGGGGTCAGTTATTCTACAGCCTCCTTGGAGCTGAGAGTGTTAAGAGCTTTACTCAAGGACTCAAGAGTGGCAGTGCTGGGATTCAAACCCACAACCTTCCAGTTGATGGGGCAAAGGTCCAATGCTGCTGCTGTCTTACTGAGCGACACATGATCCAACACAAGTCTGTGTTTAGCAGACCTCAAGATCCAGAGCGTCGAGTCACGTACATTCTCAGGTAAGCATCATTCACTTGTTCCAAGGACATAAAGGAAGCCATTATCTTCTCACATCAAAAGCCCCCTGCAGCAGAAAACGCTGCACCTCCACGGGCAAAAGCCATGGTACCCAACAGCAGCGTGTTTTTGTAAAGACATGGAAAGTTTACAAGGAGATCTTGAGGATTAAGACCTGCGTAGATGATGCAGCCAATAAAACCTGGACTTGGGAAGGTCTTCTGGAGCTAGTTGTGAATGGAGATGCTTCAAAAAGAGATGGTTCAACATGACACTTTCATATTCAGGTTTTCACAAAGAAAAGTGAGTTCAGCATCTTAATATTTGTTCAGCTAGTCAGAAACGCTGCAGGGATGCAGCCGGAGTACTGGAACACAGCAGAAGGACTGCAGCAAAATGCTTTGCTCATGAACGCACGTTCATATGCTATTAGCCGCATACACTGTATACAAACACATACAGTAAGCTTGAGTTTGTCATTTATATGCACATTTGTGCTGGGGGGGGGGGGGTGTCTTCCATTTAGCAGTTACAGAAACGGTTCATTATTTGAATCAGTAGACCCTTTGTATGCTGTACTGTTTCTTTCGCTGGGTTTTCCCCTGTATTGATTTTATAAGCTTTGTGTATTTTCCATCGAGCGTGAGTGTATTATAATTGAATCGGACAGTGTCGTTGGTTCGATTGGATTTGCTTGCCTTCCTTTGCAGCCTGGCTGCGAGCTAAATATTGATATGAAAACGGGCACTAAAAGTTCCCAAAAGCCCATTAACCCGTTTAACGACTTCGATTCTCTTCAGAGACCTGTTAGAACAATCCAGAAGTTCTCCATCACGACGCAGTTTAATGAGCGTCAGACGCGCCAGACGTTGTTAACAGCGGCACCTTGCTTCTGTCTGCGCGTCATCGCAGCCCGTCGCGACAGCGCCGACATCTTTAGCTAAACTGGTCACGTGCTGTGAAATGCCGTCATAGGCGAAGTCAGTTCTGTACATCTAAAACTGCAATAAAGATTCTTTTTACTGAACTCGTTAAAAAGTTATCAACTTTTTTTTTCCTTTGCGGTGTTAGACCGCTTGCATTCTGCAAGTGTAATTGTGACCTCTATCACTGTTTCAATCAACTAATTACTGAAACTCCATCAGAGAATTTTCTTTCCTTCCATCCATACTTCCAGGGAACAAAACAAACAAACGCGTTTGCCCAAATACAGTCTTGCGTGGCGTTTTCAAATATAACCTCGATCATGGTAATGAATAGATACTCCGTTATTAATAGGCATTACATCAAAGTCAAGTAGCCTTTAATTAAACTTTATCTGCTGTGTAGTAGAATCAGTTTAAAGCTTGCTCTCTAGAAAGGCGTATTTCAACGTATTTTAAGAATTCATATTTTAAGAACTATGTACACCTTTCTAGCACACATTCTTTAAACTATTGCATTTTTCATATCAACTGTGTGGGTGAACACTGGTAAAGTGGGACACTTAAATTTAGTGGTCCTCAATATTTATGTATTCATTATTGATCACAGCCTGTTTAGCTCATCTTTGGGATGTCAGGGGTTGAGCGTTTAAAACTGTAGATGTGGTGATGTGGGGTGTGACCCAGCCTGTTTGAAACTTCAGGAGCCCAAGAAACAGTTCTGAAATAATGCATGCATAATATACATTATTATACTATTATATTATTATAATATACATTATTATACTATTATATTATTATAATATACATTATTACTGATGAGTCAATAAACATTCTGTTATTAGGAAAGTTTGTTATCATCACTGTACAAAAACAGCACTGACTTCTCTGGCCTCCCTCTCATCTGAGATGTGGAGTGGAGGCCGGGACTGTGGTCCAACGAGGCCTCATTCAGAATAGTTTTCAAAATGTTCTCCAAGCCAAAGATGACACAGAATGTCCAAGCTGTTATCTGATTGGCTGGTATGGTGATATGGCATTTGCTCATGGAATGGCTTGCTGGCATATCTGTGATGTCACTATTAATGAAGAGAGAGATGTACAAAATGTCTGGCACCCAGACAACATCAAACCACAGTTCTCTTTAGCACAGCTACATGTACACACACACACACACACACTCAGACTGATACTCATTATGATCACAGTCTGCTCTCATTACAGCCTCAGTTCTTTATTAAGAACACCACACAAATACTCAGTATCCATGACTGCCATTAAAGGCTCCAGTACGTAACAGAAACAGCCGCTTGGGCGGTGGCTGCTCACATTGAATTCTTACCCTGCTGTTTATATGTAGCAGAAGTCGTCGAGATTCCTCAGGCCAGGTGGCATTCCATCCATCTGGCTTCCAGAACGTTCTGTTCCACTGTGCCCATGCCCCACTGGTCCTCAGGTTCCTCTTTTTGGAGGAATCGTGTCAGAAGAAGATCGCGATGAGAATGGACAGGATTGCAATGTGTTTTTCTGCTCACCACAGTAGGGAGACTAGTGATTTGAGTTACCACAGTGGGGAGACTGGTGATTTGAATCACCACAGTGGGGAGACTGGTGATTTAAGTTACCACAGTAGGGAGACTGGCGATTTGAGTTACTGGGCTCTTCCTGTCATCTTCAACCAGTCCGACCTCTCTCTCATTAACAAGGCATTTCCACCCACAAAACTGCTGCTCAAAAGATATTTTTTTGCACTCGAGGGAATGTTGTGTATGAAAGTCCCAAGAGATGCAGTAAGTCATTTCTAAAATACTCAAACCAGAGCGTCTAGCAATGACAACCATGCCAAAGTCACTCATTTCCATTACATTTATGGCATTTGGTTGACACTTTTATCCAAAGTGACTTACAATTGTGACTGAACACATCTTGAGCAGTTGAGAGTTACAGACTTTAGTCAGGGGCCCAACAGTGGCAACTTGGCAGAGGTGGGGAACCAGCAACCTTCTGATTACTAGTCAAGTGCCTTAACCAGTGAGCTACCACCACCCACTCAAAGCAAGGTGCTTTTTTCTTGTGTTTGATGTGAAGTGAAGCTCTCGACCTGTACATGTATGTTTCCGTGCCCTACACTGTTGCCAAGCACCTGCATAATGACATCAACGAGCAGGTGTTTAAGTGTTCCTAAGCAACCAGTGAGTGTATATGAACGAAAGAGGACAGAAATAAAAATACTGCCATATGTAAAAGAAAGACAAAAAGACAGGAGTGAGTGAATGTGAGTGAATGTGAGTGAGAGAGGAGTGACGTTAGAGATGTTTGTGCGTGTGTTAGTGCTAATGGCATGTGTGTATAAATGGTATAGTGATGCTATTTAATACCTGAAGAAAACCTCACAGCTAGTTACTTAAATGCTGATCACTGCTAGTTATCTCTGTTCCTCTTTCTCTATCTTCTCTCTCTCCAAGTAGGTGTTTGCACAGCGATTATTCAGTGTAATCAGCTTCAACAATGCATGGTTGAATTGGATGGTGCACCACAGAGATAGAGGTAACAAAAGTGATTGTTAGAGAGAGAGAGAGAGAGAGAGAGAGAGAGAGAGAGAGAGAAAGAGAGAGAGAGTTCTGGTAATAAAAATCCCTACTGATTTTGTAATTCATTTGCTTGAGAACATTTATGTTAATATTCTAGATTGATTTGAATGATTTCAGATGTGTGAACACACTTCAGGCTAGGAATCTCAAGTGGGGCTCAGTGTAAATAACTACACATTCATTCACATAAACTCAACAGACTTTGTGCAAATGCCCACAGCTAAGCTCATGCACTTGTAGCTGATGGAGTTTATGCTGATGGTATCAGTGAGTTCCCCTATGGTTCTGCAGCTTGAGTTCGCTTAATAACCATCTTTAATAACCATCTTTCCCAGCATCACACACCTATCATCTCCAAGGTCTTTTTTTATATCTCTCTTACATGTACACACACTCTCTCTCTCTCTCTAAATGTCTCTGGAGGAGTATAGCGATTTTGATATGATATTTTACAGGAACACACACACACACACACACACACACACATACACCCAGTAGTCAAAGTATCAGAGGTTGTGCTTTGATTAGGAAGCAATAGAACTGGGGAGTAGAATGATGTGAAAGCACTCTCTCTCTCTCTCTCTCACACACACACACACACACACACACACACATTCATACACACATAAACGTTAAAAAACGTCTCTAAGATATCCTGATGTGTGCTAATTACTACAGCAGAGCTGCCTGGTAGTGTGTGAGCGTATAAATGTGTGTGTGTTTGTGTGTGTGTGTGTGTGTGTGTGTGTGTGTGTGTGTGTGTGTGTGTGTGTGGGTGGGTGGGTGGATTGTGTATGTGTTTGTGTTAATGCACGAGCGTGTGCTCGTATAAAAACGCTTATAAACATCAGAACAAACAGACTTGAAGTGAAAAAAAGTGTTCAATAAGAAACATATTACCGTCTCTTCCTCGTGTTACCATTCTCACTGGCTCTGCTACACTCCACACAGGTAAGCAGCCTGTTTAAAGCTCTCAGCGCTCACCACTCACCTGTAGACTAGGCTCATAGCCTGTCCTCTCTGTCTTACGCTTCCCTGTGAATGAAGCTCAGAGTAAGGAGTCCCTTGGCGCGCTGTGTCGATCTCTAGCAGCGTCTGGATCAGTCGCGTTCACTGCAGCTTGAATATGTTAGGAGCACAGCGACAGAAGCGACCTCTAGTGGCAGAGATCGAAAGGTGCATGCGTTACTTCTATTAACATTGAGCAGCACCGTTGCGTGGTGATCGTTAGTTTGCTGGTGCTGCTCTTGACACCACAGTGACGTTACGAAAAGAGTAGGGGGAAGTTTAATAATGTAGAGACTTCCTGACTCCTTACAGAAACACCAAGACAAAGCCAAACAAAGACTTCAGCAGCCGTCTCCCCCTCCCTCTCTCTCTCTGCCTTTCTCTCTCTCCCTCTGTGTGTATTATAGCTCTTTATCTTTTACTGCATATCCCTTAATACATCATAAAGCATGTGTGAGAGTTAGGGGTGGGTATATATAGGTGTGTGCGGGGGTAAATGTGTATGAGATGGCGGACGTGTGTATGAGAGAGAGTGGATGTGTATGTGTATGTGTGTGTGTGTGTGTGTGTGAGAGAGAGAGAGAGAGAGAGAGAGGGTGGATATGTGTGAGAGGGTGGATGTGTACAAGAGTGTGGATATGTCTTTGTGTTTCTGTGTCTGAAGGGCTAGATGTGTGTGTGTGTGTGTGTGTGTGTGTGTGTGTGTGTGTGTGTGTGTGTGTGTGTGTGTGTGTGTGTGTGTGTGTTTGATGGTGGATGTGTGTGCATGTATGTGTGTGTTGTGTGTGTATTTCAGTGTCTCACTGACTCAGCACTCATACGTATGTTACACACACTGGCCATTTTGCCCACAGGGTCTGTTCCACACCAGTGAAAAATAAAACATTACAGAGACCAGGTGGTATTGATTCAAAATGAGTGACATCTGTCTATCTTTCTCTCTCTCTCTCTGTCACACACACACACACACACACACGCACACACACACAAACACATATTACAATAGTCTGATAATGATCTCTGCCTCCACAGCCTCTTTGTTTGTTTGTTTGTTTCTCTGTAATTCTTGGTTCATAAGAGACAGTTATGTTGGTGTGATACTAGATCACTACTTACCGTGGTTATATTATTCAAATGCAAAGATTCAAGTTATATGAACATTATTATAGTATTATTATAGTATTATATGTGTGTGTGTGTGTCCAGACACGCACGCGCTCGCACACAGTTTTATCTGTCTGCTATGTTAAGATATTAGATGCTTATCGAACAGGTAAGCAGTCACTCTACATCTATTATGTAACAAGTTTCTCTCTCTCTTTATATATATATATATATACTGTTTATGTTTATCTTCATATACTGTTTGAATGAAAGTAAATCTATCCG
This sequence comes from Tenebrosternarchus preto, assembly GCA_025802075.1. Classification (NCBI taxonomy): domain Eukaryota; kingdom Metazoa; phylum Chordata; class Actinopteri; order Gymnotiformes; family Apteronotidae; genus Tenebrosternarchus; species Tenebrosternarchus preto. Next base: position 10,572,854 of record JAOYMR010000013.1, on the reverse strand, counting down.
TTCAAGTAAACGCATAATATTGATTTATTTACAACGGAAATTCTGGATTCAAGCCCGAAAGACACAGAGGTTTTTATATTTAACCTTTTTAAAACTTTAACCTGTTTAAATCTTTAACCTGTTTAAAAGTGGCTTAACACTTAAGACGTGTCTGTCGACATATGTACTGTCCTTTGCGCCTGTCCGGCAGTAGCCGTGATTAATGGTGTCCTGAGCGATATTGATCTCTAAACACGTGCGCGCTCTTCTCTGCCACTGCTGATCTGGGTCTCCACGCACGTCCCAGTCGCGCCCGCGGGCAGCTCGACGCGTATCCGTGTGACGTCAGCAAAGGGGGAGCAAAGAGCCTGCTTTCGTGCCCTTGGACTCGCGCGCTACGTTCACTACTTCAGTTTCAGTGACGGCGCCGGTCCGACAGGGCTAGACATCAAAGCACAGGAGCACCGCCAAAACGAGAAAAAAATACTATAGCCATTACAGTGACACAAAGAAAAGAAAAAAACTTTCCACGCTCACAAGTTTATCTTTTATAATTTTAAACTTTCGGGTTCTTCTTTTCGGTCGGATTATGAATCTTTGCTAAATACTAGGATTCCCTTTACGCTGGTGCACTTCGGAGGACGATGAGCGATCGCGCGGGGTTTACAAGAGACGCAACTACGAGTTTAAAGTTCTTCAGGTACTGGCGCGTGTTTGTGTGTTTGCATGCTTGTATTATCTGAGGACAGGTGAAAATGTTCTAATGCTTGTTAAACATATGTCACTGGCCGTGAGCTTGTTCGTCTTATTTTCTCGAAGCTCAGAAGACCTGTCAAAGTGTTCATCGAGTTCATGCCAGTGCCTCGCGCCGAGGGTTGAACAGCCGTTAGTTTGATTTCTCTTTTTGAGTTTAAGTCAAATTTAATATCTGCAAAAAGTACTGCACAATTTTGCTGTAACCCATAGTGATGTTAGAAGTGCCGAGCAACTTTGCTCTTATCTCGCTCGACCTGTCTCATGGGTGCTCTAATGATTTGTTAAATTCATTTTAGTACCCACACCTTCGTGTGGTGATTCGTGTACTGACTTCCCACGTTTAGAGGAGCAGAGCACAGCAAATCTAACGTAGACAGCAGATTTAGCTCAGCACGCGTGATTGTGTCGTAAGAACTGATGCACTGTAACATTTGGCAATGTAGGGGATATATTCAGAAGTTATTAAGTTGAACTTTGTGTGAGTGCAAATGAGTGCAAAAACGAAGAGTTAAATTCAACTGACTCTCTTCAAACATCTAGGTAATTAAAAAACATTGCCAATATCTAAATAAACTTCTTCGTTTCCGCAACAATGTATGCGTGCCTTGTCTCAAGGGCTCGCGGAAAAGCTGACGGTGGATCACTGTTTAAAATAACAACAACGGGAATGATAAGACGAGACAGCGCGCGCTTCCCGGGATGAACGCTGCACGTCGCTTTTCCAAAATCCTGTCTAAAAGCTAAAATACGTAAAGCGTTTAACTTAAGGAATAGTGATAGATAAACAGCGGCGACTGGGCGATGCATTAGGCCCGTGTTATAGTTTAATATCACAGCCTATTAAAAATGACCAATCACAGAACCCGTCGGGCAAATTGAGCTGCGCCAAGGGGCCAAAGTGCCAGTCAATCAAAGTCGGTACATTTTCACAGTAATTCCCGAACCAACGTGCAAGCTGGTCCACAAGCTGTAGCTCAGTGTCGAACCCAGGGTGAATGGTAGTCACTTAAAATAAGTTTAAATGGGCTAATTGAATAAAAACAAGCTAGCTAGAAGTTTGTCCCTTATTAAATCATGCCGTAAATAGAGCCATTCGTATATAACGGAACATCATTCAATTGGTCTGACCGCAAAGACAGATCTTTTTTCTGTGTGTGCAGTTTTCTGTGCATGCAGAAGGCTTTAAGGCATAGGATTATGGGATGATGTGTGTATATAGTTTCAGACCGACTGTGAACAGAGGACACACAAGGTTCTTGTGCGTTCAGGATCGTAGGTAACAGTCTGCAAAGTCGTGTTAACCATGGTGTTAACCAGACCACAACAAACGAGTCAGAAGTTAACCAAGCAGCTCGTGTTGACTGGACACCATACCGTTCCATGTGGGCGCTTTGGGGAATGCTTCCTGTATATTACCATGGCAACCAGCTAACCACTAGACGTGTGGTGCAGTATCAGGTTCCATTCCAATGCATGAATTATTCAAATTTTCAACCAGTGTGTTTGTTTCACTGATGTTGCCACTGGTGCAGGCTTTGTGTTATGAGTTATACATGGGACCCAAAATGTTAATTGGCCAGAGACAGAAAGGCACCTACTGCTGCCCTGTCAGGAGTGATGGATGTCCTTCTCTCTGTGTCTCTTGTAGGTCTCTCTGTCTCATACTCTCATCTCTCTCTCACTCTTATCGTTACTCACAAGTTTGTTGAAGAACCATTTGTGGGTGAGGATGGTGTGGGAGCACGTCTGTGTGTGTGTGTGTGCATTTAGGGACAGGGGTCTCTGTGTGTGTGTGTGTGTGTGTGTGTGTGTGTGTGTGTGTGTGTGCATTTAGGGCCATGGGTCTGTGTGTGTGTGTGTGCATTTAGGGACATGGGTCTGCGTGTGTGTGTGTGTGTATTTACAGCCACTGGTATGCGCGTGTGTGTGTGTGTGCATTTAGGGCCATGGGTCTGCGTGTGTGTGTGTGTATTTACAGCCATGGGTCTGCGTGTGTGTGCATTATCAGTGGCCACTGAATGTGTCTCATTACTGAATTCCAGCCTGCTGCCAGAACCCATAGGAGCTTGATAAAGAACCTTCACTTCACCAGACCTCACAGAGAGACAGAGAGAGAGAGAGGAGAGAGGAGAGTGGAGAGGAGAGGAGAGAGAGAGGAGAAAGTGGGAGAGATAGAGAGAAAGATAGAGGAGTGAGGGAGAGAGAGGGACAAGGTGTGAGAGAGGTTTCTGTAAGCTGAGGTTGTGACAAGGTTGATCAAGTGTTCACTTGTTGATAGAAAGAGTCATATCACACAATGGAGGAAAAGCTGTTAGAAAGGCAGACTCTCACTTCTAAACTCTCAGCATTGTGTGTGTGTGTGTGTGTGTGTGGCTCTGCTGCACTATAATGCAAAGTAGGTGGACATCATCCTCTGCTAGGTGGGCTTCCTCCTCCTTTAACTGCTACCACTGAGCTACCACTCTCCATCACATCTGTGTCTGTGTTCTCTCTCCATCACATCTGTGTTTGTGTTCTCTCTCCATCACATCTGGGTCTGTGTTCTATCTCCATCAC
>JAOYMR010000013.1:10544327-10556806 GCA_025802075.1 Tenebrosternarchus preto | reverse complement strand
ACACACACACACACATACACACACACACACACACACACACACATACACACACACACACACATACACACACACACACATACACACACACACACACACACACATACACACGCACACACACACACACACACATGGTTGGGTATCACCTCAGTCCTGCACCTTCCCATGATGCTCTGCAGGAAGCTGCACTGCACAAGAAACAACATCCATATGAATCTGTTCTCCTCATTCATCCTGCGGGCCACGTCCATCCTGGTGAAAGACTGCCTGCTGGATACGATCAACAGCTCCCACACACTGCACCACCCATATGAGCAGAGCTACGTCAGTGCCAAGGTACTCACTAACACACACACACACACACACACACACATCTCACATACACACACACACACTTTTGTTTTTCTGTTTTATTGGTGCTTCTCAGATGGTGGCTGGATGTCGTATTGCCATGGTGATGATGCAGTATACTGTCATAGCTAATAACTACTGGCTACTGGTCGAGGGCCTGTATCTTCATAGTCTTCTAGCCATCACTGTGTTCTCAGAGAGGAAGTACTTCTACATATATCTTTGCATTGGATGGGGTAAGTGTGTGTGTGTGTGTGTGTGTCTGATGAGGTGTGAGTGAGTGCATTTATCTAGTTGTTTGACTGACATAGTAACTTGTGATTGGTGTATCTTTAAAGTGAGCCTTTTGATTGGCCTGCATCATTCACTCCTCCTTTGACTGACAGGTGCACCAGTGATCTTTGTGTTGCCGTGGGTGACAGCCAAGTACCTGTATGAGAATGAAGAGTAAGTGCTGGACTCAGGGCGGGGCCGTAGACGGGTTTAAACTGCTGGGTTTCAGGAAGAGACGTCAAAAGTGGGCAGTTAAGAACACCTGAAGACATTAATGACATTAGTATTAAAACAAATATGGCTCGAGCTTCCATGTAGCTGGCTTAAGACTTCATACATACGGGCTAAGAAAAGTACATTTATTCTCTGCTTAAATAAGTTAAATATGGTTGCTATGGTTGCAATGGAGCTCCACCCCCAGGTAAGCAGGCCTGTAGCCCCAGTTTGAGACTCTGGGGTGGAAGCAGAAGAAAGACAAACTGGGTGTAACTGAATGATGCCTGTCTACAGTCATTTAACACCATTTACATCTCACAGCTTAAGTGTGTTACTGTATGTTCTTTTGCCCTTTGCCCCAGCTGTAGGTAACTGAATACTAAACTGTGAACCAGTTAGTGTGTACTTAGATGATATATTTACTGGTTAATGTGCATATTCATGTAAAAAAACAAAGGTGAAACACTGCATTCAAGTTTAATTTATGTAGACATGTAAACAACGCACCTACACAACTATCCGTCTGTACTTGGACGACTCGCTCATGCTACATACTGTGTTCGGATTTTCACTAAACAATCAAGCTTTCATTCAGAGTGAAGAGACCCTGTTTAGTGTCTTTTATCTACTAATCATACCTGCATTCAGATTACTGTGCACCTGGAGTTTATTCAGATTACTGTGCACCTACAGTTTATTCTTTCTAATGAGATTTTAATCCATGTTGCTGCCTACACTACTAATTTGGGGCCAGTTTTTCAAAGGCTTTCAAAGAGTTTACAAAGTGGCAGAGAGAAAGATCACAGGAAGATAGAGTAAGCATTGATTTGAATGCTTAATCAATATCTAATAATTAATCAATCTCTAATAATTAATCCATTTCTAATAATTACAGTTCTCTTTAATGCTAAGAATCATTTAGGTCTCATTTACAACCCACAGCACCATTGATATTATATTGTCTATAAATACATTTTATGGGACCCAGTCTTAGGTATTCAGACACATTCAGTCCAAATGTGGTGGTCACTGTATGAACTGACTCAAGTGTTTACATATCCAGATGGTGATATTAAATCGATTTATATTGTGTTCAATGTTCAGATGCTGGGAGAGGAATGTAAACATGGGGTACTGGTGGATTATACGTTCTCCTATTATCTTTGCCTATCTGGTAAGAGACTCATTATACACACACACACACACACACACACACACACACACACGTACATGTACACACACACACACATGCACACACACACATGTACACACACACACACACATGCACATGTACACACACACACACGTGCACATGTACACACACACACACATGCACATGTACACACACACACACGTGCACATGTACACACACACACACACACGTGCACATGTACACACACCCCTGTGTCTATGCACACTGAGCTGGTTTCTCTGTTTTTACAGTTCAAATGCTTTCCCCCCGAATACAGCACTAATCTATGATTTGTGGAGAAGACATGAAAGAAGACATGAAAAGAGACACTAGAATCCTTTATTACCCACACTGCATCTACACACACACACACACCACGTATCTCCTTACTTCAGGCTTGTTCTCCTCATCCTTGTGAAAGGCACGATGCACACATATGAAACATTCACGTAAACGTACGATTCCATGTGCTTGTGTGACTAACGTGGATTACAAATCAGATTTGATCTCCTATTTTCTATCTCTCAACAGATTAATTTCTTTATATTTATTAAAATTATAAAGATCCTGATGTCCAAATTAAAGGCTCATCAAATGAGGTACACAGACTATAAATTCAGGTAATATATCTGCTGTTTAGCTTCATAGATCTGTATAATGTGTGCATTACCTGCTTTTATTTGGACTTTTATTATGTTGTCTGTCTTGTAGGCTGGCTAAGTCCACCCTAACCCTCATTCCTCTGTTGGGAATTCACGCCATCCTCTTCACCTTCGTCATCGATGAGTCCGTCTCCAAGGAGTCTATGCTGCGGCTCATAAGACTCTTCTATGACCTCCTCTTCAGCTCCTTCCAGGTCAGAGTTCAAAGGTTACAGTGATGTAGGGTAGTGATGTAGGGTGATTTACATCCTGGACACTTTGGCATCTTCTTTTGGCTAGAGTGTATATGTTCCAAGTGTCTTGATCGCACTGCACAGAACATTACACACTGCACAAATTCGCTGTCGGAAAGTCCAGCTTGTTAAAGGAACTTAAAGGTACAGGCAGTGTGGAAGATATACATGTACATAAAAGCAAGCAGAGGCAACATACAAAATTCAAACACTCAGTTGGGGGGGAAAAATTTGGGAAGAAAAAAATGGATTTTGTGATGGGGTGCCACTGGCAATGCTGCTGCTATAGCAACGGTGCTTCAGTGTTGGTATGCTACTGCTATAGCAACACAGTATTCCACTGTTACTTCTTTAAAACTGATTTCAGAGAAGCAAAAGCCAGTCTCTACTGACCTGTGGTAAGGAGGAAGTGTCTGGAACTCAACACTGACCTCAACACTCACCTCAACACTCATCTCAACACTCATCTCAATACTCACCTCAATACTCATCTCAACACTCACCTCACCACTCACCTCAACACTCACCTTCAACACTCACCTTCAACACTCACCTTCAACACTCACCTCAGACGAGTGATTCTGAACTCCAGTCGTGAGGATCCATTGTCTTGGATATGTGTCTCATTATCAGGATGTGTCCTGGAACATGGAAAATGTGGACGTGTTCAGAGCTGTAGATAACACTTTAGGAGATTTGTCATTATCCTGTAATTATGACACAATTGTTGGAAGCCTTTGCCAAAATCCTCTAAATGTCTGTGAATGCAGGGGCTGCTGGTGGCCATTTTGTATTGCTTCGTCAACAAGGAGGTGAGAGGCTTTCTTTAACCTCAGTTGAAATGTTTCAATAAGAAAAATGTTAGCAAAAATCATAATCGTACATAATCATGACATTTACAACTACAACAAACATATTTTAATTATGAAGGATCCCGTACATTAAAGATCTAAATTCTCTAATGCTAGTTCTATACTATATTTGATGGTTTTTTAAGGATTGTATTCAGCATATGTGAATGTCAAAGGGATTTTATAGAACATTTGGGAAATTGGGATTCTACTGTTGCCTCCGTATTCCGGAAGATTCTGGAATGGCGCTGCTCTGTGTGCAGGTGCAGCATGAGATGCTGAAGCGTTGGCGGAGATGGAAGCTGGGAAAGGACATCGATGAGGAGTACCGCCACACACACAGTCAGCTGGTCCACGGAAAGAGCAGCAGCACAGGGGCGGGGCCAGTGATGGGGGCGGGGCCAGGGACAGGGGTGGGGCCAGCCGAGCGCTCTGACACACCGGAGCCCCCAGAGCCACCGCCCTCTGAGGAGAGCTGCCATCTGGTGGCTGGGCACCACATCAGGGTGGGTGGGGAGGCACTGCACCTTGCCTTCCAGGCACAAGGGGGCGCCAGCAACTGCAGCTCCCTGACAGAGGACACCTGTTTGGACGAGCGCCTGCACGGCAGAGAGGACAGGCCGGCGGAGCCAGAGGAATTTGACGTCTGAAAGGACTGTGACTGCCGATGTCTACACCAGATGGACAGAAAAGAGCAGCAGCAGAATGAAAGGAGCCCTGAATGACTGCAGGACCCTCAGGCCTGGAGTTTGTGAGGAACACAAGCAAAACCACTGTGTTCTATCCACAGCACTCATACTGCTGGGTGAAAAACTCTTCAGATTGGGAAGAGGTGGTAGCAGGAATTGGATAATTGCATAAGAAATACACGCGTACGAACACACATACCCACAGCTGAAAAGGCACACACTAGATATCATCTGTCTAACTTAACAACAGAGAACATTCCTGCACATTCAAAACAGTTTCCACGGAAACCACAGTGCCATAGTGCTTATAAAACAAACAAACCAACTGTCTGTCCCATGTCACCCTGCACTCCGAACGTTTGCCCATTCGCATGTCGACAGTCTGCTGTGTTTACAAATATGTGAACTATGCTTCCTGCTTACTGATGGTTATTTAGCTTGATATGACCCTCACCAGCCATCATACCACTGTGAAAGAGGCAAATATAAACATTTAAAATAAGACTCAAAAACATGACATAGCCATCAGCCTGAGCTCAGTGTGAGACTAACCGTTTTCAGGCAAGACAGTTTCAACCCAAGGACAGAATGCCAATGTTATGCCGCTGATTTTGTTCTGAAAATGTCCAGATGTTTGAGGAGCAAAATGGCCTGAATTAGACCTTTTGTTCGAAAAAAAAAACCCTTTGCCTCACAAATCTTTTCTTCCTCCCACACACTGTTTGAAATGTGCTCCATCTCCATCCCAGCAGAAAGGAGGTGAAGAGACTGTGGGTTTAGCTCTTCAGTTCCATTTATCTCCAGTGTTGTGTGGTGAGCCAAAGCCTCTCTGATGAACAAAAATGAAGAAAATGGGGATGAAACCCCTTTAATGTCATTATGACACACACACTCACACACACACACTCACACACACACACACACACACACACACACTCACACACACACACGTGCCATTCCAGTCCAGAGGTAACCCAAAGAAAATAGCAGAGAAGCTTCCTGACAGAATCAGAACTAAGACTCAGAGTTCCAGTATGTTGTCCTGCTAACATTCTCTTGGAGTTCCTCCTCAAACCCAAGACGCCATTGGGACTCTACATAACTACGGAAGCTCTGTTGGAGCAGCATTCCGAAACATTGCAGGGAACACACTCACTATGGAACATCACATTCTTTATCAGTTGTCATTATGGAAACATTTAGGTGTACAGTTCAACCATGTGTAGCTTAAACCTGACACTCATTCAAAATGTATATGCTTGTGTCCATGTGTGTATGGCATTGTACATAATTTGCCAAAAGTATTTATTATAGCTGATGATGATTAATGTGTATTATTTAGCCAACTGGTCAGCTTTTTTTCCCAAAATGTATAATAGTGTGTTATTGACACGAACGAGTCTGATGAAAATAATCTTTAAGCTGTGAGGACATTTGTAGTGCCATCTGAGTTTTATGTGAACATCAGGTCATTCCAAAAACAAACAAAGAGAAAGAAAGAAAGAAAACTCTCCTGTGTTTATTTTGCAGATGAAGCGATTACTGTCTCAGTGAAGGACACAAGCATTTTAGTGTGATTACTAAACCACAAGGAGATCTGGGAATTTAATGTGGTCACTGTGGACTCCTACATCATAAATCACTGGCTTCTACAGCACTCAGAAAGAGAGAGAGAGAGTGAGAGAGAGAGAGAGAGAGAGAGAGAGGGTAGGTAGCCAGCTTTCCCAGTTTTGATAAATACTCTCTCTCTTATTCTTGGTTAAGCTTGGTTAATCGGCAGATCTCCTACATTTGATACAGTTTTTCTCTATCTTCAGCAGCTATATCAGCAGCTTTTTAAATGTATTGCCCAGGCAGGCCTACCACAGAGAACACACGGGTTTCGCTGTGTAAGAGATCAGAGCACATCCTATGGCTGGCTCCAAGCCATCCAGTTCTGATGGATTACACACTGAAGTACAAGCGCTCCTAACACTCTCACCAGGAACATCTCGAAATCTAGCCAAAGTTAGACAGTTTAACCTTAAAAGAGAATTAAATGTGCCCCGACTCTTCCTGTGTGTGAAGATTTATCGTGTATCTTAACCCCAGTCTTTCAGAATGGCCACTCCAGGCCGTTTTTAGTTGGTTTTGTGAGGGTGTTCTCTGACTTCTCTCGCGCTCTCTCCCGGTGTATATAACAAGATGAATGTGAGCGTCGTTTCATTTTAATGTATGGTCCGAATGAAGGCGCGTATAGGCCGTTGAGATGTTCCATCACGTGTCTGTCAGAGCGTGATGGTACTGATGATTATAATAATTGAACTGAACTTCGGTCACCGAGGCTTGATGCTGCGAATGCGTCCGTGTCATTGACGTTCACGGTGCATGTTGTCATAAACGAGGATCTCTATGACCCTGACTACGGATGGCATGATAATTTAATACCGAATTACTGTGGAACTGTGAATGCAAAGACCTTGAAAAAAAGACGCCGAATGAAATCATGTTATATTGATGTGTTCGTGTGTATGTGTATTTCAGCCTCGACTGAGAAACTGGCGTATATTCCCCATTTTCTGTAACGAACTAGTGAAGTTCAACTAAATTTAATCCTTAAGAGTTGCTCATTGCTCATACTTTTTTAATGAACAAGTTCACGGCTCATGATCAAAAAGTAGCTGCCTCTGTGCGTTCAACACGTATGTATATAAGACTGACTTAAATCAATATCCAGTTTTTCCCAGCCTAAATAAATCTAATTATTCTGATTCGTTATCGACAGTTCTTGCTTTCTTTCTGATGAAAGCACGCACTGGTAAGTAAAAGTGACTTAAACATGTTTGTGCAGAATAGAGTCATGTCATGGGCACCTCACCAATCGCTAAAAGAACAACCAATCAGCTTGCTTGAAAACCATTTGCGCATGCCCACAAACTCAATGTACGGTACTAAGTGAATAATATAATTTAGCACGCGCCCATTAGCACAGTTCCCTAAATGGTCATTAAATAACACAGTGCTTGTATATAAATAACATACACGGGGAATTCTATTGATCTTTTGTCATACAAACAAAACAAGAGAAAGGGGATATTTGCTCAAAACACGAGCTCGAAAGAGTCGGACGGGCGGAGGGTGAGATTAGATGTGATGATGTAATGGAACGCAAGCAATTAAGCCTTCGTTAAGATTTATAACTCTACAACATGTCCTGAGTAGTTACTGGTGTGTGAAGGTGAACAGAACCGCAGGAGATCCAGAGAAGTGATCACTGTCCTGATGAGACCACTGTCCTGAAGGGACCACTGTCGTGATCGGTCTAACTTGTCCACTGTCACTAACTTTGAAGATTACAGTGAACTCACATTAACAGAGATGAGATTCAGCCCTCAGTGAATTTTGCCTAGAAAGTAAAACAGGATCCGTTAAAAAGAAAATGAAACACATTCATCTAAACAGCTCAGGTTTCAGGCATGCTTCAGCTGAATTTGGCTTTTAGAACACTTTGAAATCAAAGAATAAAGGTTCACTTGCACATAAGTGTATATATCCTGCAGTCTTATTGATTGACATTGTTACATCATAGGCGGGGCACCCAGTAATCTCTTCCATCCTTTCTGCTCCTCCCTCTCTGGTCCCTCCCCTTTTGCCCCACCCTCTTTGATCCCCCGCCCATTCCAGCCCCTCTCTCTCTGGCCCCTCCTGTCTGTTTCCATTAGTTTACTCCATCTGTTTATTCAGCATTCCATTATTGCCAAGCAGTTTGTTTAGCCTTTAGCAGCCCATCCATCATACAAATGTGCAAGGAAGCATGTACCCTTTACAGTATAATAATAATGTGTGTGTGTGTGTGTGTGTGTGTGTGTGTGGTATGTGTGTGTTTGAGTGTGTTGACATTGATCCATGACATTTGATGAAGTTAAGTTAAAGCAATCTACAACCTCATCCTACTGAGCTGACAAATCACAGAGAGGGAGAAAGACAGACAAGAGAGAGACAAAAGAGAGGGTAGAGGGATTGAGAAGTGGAGACAAACTACAAAAACAAATGTCTACCGAGCCAAACTCTCAGGATGATATATTCACAATATTAGTGCACATAACATTACCAAAGCAAGCATGTGTGTGTGTGTGAGAGAGAGAGAGAGTGTGTGCATGTGTGAGTGTGTGTGTGTGAGAGAGAGAGAGGGAAAGAGGGAGAGTGTTCATGTGTGAGTGTGTATGTGTGTGTGTGTGTGAGAGAGAGAAAGAGAGAAAGAGAGAGAGAGAGAGAGAAAGTGTTCATGTGTGAGTGTGTATGTGTGTGTGATAGAGAGAGAGAGAGAGAGAGAGAGAGAGTGTTCATGTGTGAGTGTGTATGTGTGTGTGTGAGAGAGAGAGAGAGAGAGAGAGAGAGAAAGAGAGAGAGAGAGTGTTCATGTGTGAGTGTGTATGTGTGTGTGTGTGAGAGAGAGAGAGAAAGAGAGAGAGAGTGTTCATGTGTGAGTGTGTATGTGTGTGTATAAGCACTTATCACCTATAAGTACCCCCCCAGATTCCACTAAAAGTATAGCCCTGTACGCAGCCATGCAGATCTCAGGTCAGCTCTTCTTGTTGAAATCTTGCTCTATTTTACCACTGAAAACAGTGTGATTCTGATCAGAGGCCTGTGTGAATTGGAGGCATTTTATAAGCACCATACATCTTACAAAGTGCAGCTGTAAAGTGAGGAAGACTCCTCAGTGTCATACTGCCCTGGGTAATGGAAACTTAGATATAACAACATCTGAGGGCAGATCTTCACACAAGATATAACAACATCTGGGGGCAGATCTTCACACTAGATACAATATCTGAGGGCAGATCTTCACACTGAACCACAGGATAAATAAGATTTATTTGTTGTTTGGTATTTTCCCAACTTTCTTTCAGCTCTGGGGAAACGAACTCTTTGAGTTTAGATCACATTTAGTTAAAGTTTAGATAGAGTTTAGATAACATTTACATATAGTTTAGATAGAGTTTAGATCACATTTAGTTAGAGTTTATGTAGAATTTAGATAGCATTTAGTTATAGTTTAGATAGAGTTTAGATAGAGTTTAGATAACGTTTAGTTAGTTTAGTTAGAGTTTAGATAGAGTTGTCCCAGACGACGAACACATAGCAAAAGTGAAGATGAGAGGCTTCCATACACTTCGACCCCAGCGAACGTCTGCTCGGCTTCTCCTCGGGAAAACAATATTCCTTCACTGCCAAGTGCGGTTAAGAGTCCTTCGCCGTTTTGCCGCACCTGGGAGCGTTTGGCATATGCCTCAGCTTCACAGGACGTTGAGCTCGGACAGTTTTACATCCTGGCCCCATGTGCCGCGGTAACAGCCTCTACTCGGTCCATTCTGCGCTCCGTTTAGTCGCCATCAGCGTTCCGCTCCGATTTACTCTTGGCAGCAATGTTGCACTCTCACTCCCACTGGAAATGAAAGGAAACAATGCCGTTGTTTAAATGCGGCGCTAAACCAGTGTGCTGAGAGGGTAGTAACGACCAGACAGAGAAATAGTAGATCCGGACAAGTGGTGAAGAAAGCGCATCCAAGTTTCCTTAGATTGTGTGTGGGAGATGCGGTATCCCTTAATGCCTAGCCGCTATGTCCCACGTCCCCCTCATTTCTTCCTTGTAATATATGTAAATATATGTAAATGTATGTAAATTAAATGCATATAAATGAAAACGCATCATTTCTATAGGGAAGCAGGTCTTGTTGGTAATAGGCTACAGACAGTTAGGCATATGGAAGCTAGGTGATGAGTGTACAGATCGGAGATGTTTCAGTAAAATGAAACACTGAGTTTCCCTGAACCAAGAGTGTGATAAAGGGAGGGCAAGCATGAATATACAATGATGTGTGTGCAAAAATATCCATCTTGATCAGTATAATACCTGACATATCAGAATACACAACATATCAGGATTTGAAAACACGAAAAACTAAACTGTCTTGTTTCTACCATGGTGACAAACATCAGTCCTACAAATCATTGATGACTGTGGGATAATAAACCAGTGCCAACAGGCTGCAATACCTAAAGCTTCCAATTACATCTCCAATGTGCCTTTGAAGTTCTCAGTCCTTTTAATGTCACTGTAGTAAAATAAAAATAAATCATGAGAATGTTTTGTGGAGTTCCACCAAAATGCTGTTAATGGAAGTTCCAAAAGAAAAGAAGCTCCATATTTAATTCCACCATGTTTCATAATTTAAAATGGAAATCCATAAACACAGTTCCCCTACACCACACACATAAATATCTAAAAAGTCTTCTTTACATCACCCAGAAACACAGTCTTCCATACATTGTGCAAAGCAAATGCCCAGAAACACTGTCCTGTCTATAAATATCCAGATATCAAAGAAACATGTTCATAAACAAATATCCAAAAGTATATTCACATTTTTCTATCCTCCTTCTGCCAAGAACATTTATTTTTGTTTGTGTGTGGAGAAGGAGGCATTTGTTATACTTGGAAGAACAATTTTATTACATGTCATTTTGAATAAACACATGAGTTATCATATGGTATGAAAACAATCCCACAGATTATATAGACAGTACTGTTGTATAACTGTTTCCACAGGGGAACTCCTTGTGTTTACTCACATTTGGCTGGATGTCGTTCAAAATCTCTCTTGGTCTCCATCTCTCATGATCTACCATTTTTATTTCTTGTTCTCTCTATCTCTCCATCTTCATCCTGTTTCTGTTGTTCATGTTGGCCCTTCTACCATTCCTGCTGAGCAGAGGAGTAATGTGAACAGTGGAGAGTAGTAATGTGGACAGTGGAGAGGAGTAATGTGGACAGTGGAGAGGAGTAATGTGGACAGTGGAGAGGTGGAGAGGAGTAATGTGGACAGTGGAGAGGAGTAATGTGAACAGTGGAGAGTAGTAATGTGGACAGTGGAGAGGAGTAATGTGAACAGTGGAGAGGAGTAATGTGAACAGTGGAGAGGAGTAATGTGAACAGTCTGGGCCTCTGGGATCGTCACTGGGGTTGTGAATGTGATTTTGAGACAACTTTAAGAAACTTTATACCAGTATGTGAAACTCGTATGTACAAAAGTGGTACAAAAACTTTGTACCATTGTCTTTGTCAATGTGCACAAAGAGACCAAGTGTGTTTGTGGTCAAGGTAGAAAATAGAGAGAGAAAGAGAAAGACAGAAAGATAAGACTTATAATGCAATTAACTGAAGCATTTTCATTAAGAACTGCAGTATATTCACAGAGTCACAGAGTCAGAGAGAGTCAGAGAGAGACAAGTATTGAAAATTGGTCATCGTTCATGGTGAGGATGATTGGTCGCTAGTCATGGTGTCGATATTCCTGACACCCTGGTGCATGCTGGGTGCTTTATTTGTTTATGAAGTCGATCAGGAAGTCGTCTGACACGCCAGTCCAGATCTTGCTCCTCCCTCTACCAGGCCATAGACCCAGGAGCATTCCTCTGGATCTGTGCATGTGTGTGTGGACAAATAAAGATAATGCTTGTGAAAAAAACTGAATTCATACTACTAAATACTTCAGACTGTATCTTACATCTTTCTTTGAAAGGTTGCCACTTCCCTTGCTTTCCTCTATGTGTGTGTGTGTGTGTGTGTGTGTGTGTGTGTGTGTGTGTGTGTGTGTGTGTTTGTATGCATGTTTGTGTCTACGTGTGTGTGTGGGTGGGTGTGCGTGTTCATGCACCTGTGTGGGTGTGTATGGGTGCACGTATAAATATGTGTGTGTGTGTGTGTGTGTTCAGATATCTAAATTGGATACTGTGTTGGGTGTGTGAGTGCTGAGCACAGCAGGGTTCTGAACGTGCTGAAGGAAACAGCTTGTGGTCAGTGCAAGCCAAGCATGCTTCTATACATACACATTCCTCTGAGGAACCTGCTCCACCTTCACCACAGCAAAACGGGAGACAAAAGAGAAGAGAGAGAGAGAGAGAGAGAGAGAGAGAGAGAGACTGGGAGAGAGAGAGAGAGAGAGAGAGAGAGAAAGAGAGAGACAGGGAGA
>JAOYMR010000013.1:10511301-10538095 GCA_025802075.1 Tenebrosternarchus preto | reverse complement strand
ACCACAGTGATCATGTACCACAGTGATCATGTACCACAGTGATTATACACCACAATGATCATGTACCACAGTGATTATACACCACAGTGATCATGTACCACAGTGATTATACACCACAGTGATCATGTACCACAGTGATTATACACCACAGTGATCATGTACCACAGTGATTATACACCACAGTGATCATGTACCACAGTGATTATACACCACAGTGATCATGTACCACAGTGATTATACACCACAATGATCATGTACCACAGTGATCATGTGAAAAACCCACACTGGGACACCCAAGTTCATCCCTGCTGACCTACAGCCCTGTGGCATAGTTCTGCCACTCCTAGGTTTGTATTCAGCTACCACAGCCCTTAATGAATTACACCAGGTGTGTTGTACTGGGATCTAAACCAAACTGGGCACCAGATCAGTGAGACTGGGACTCAGCGCCCAGACCTCCAAAACACCAGAAGCTGCCAAGATGGAGAACTAACAAACAAAACAGCAATCTAACAATCCAAGATGTTATGTTGATTAGGCTTCAACAGCTATAACGAGAGCAGAGGGCTTTGCCCTTGAAGAAAGTGTGGTATAGGTATAACTGGCACAGCAAATATTTTCACAAGTCTGAGCCAAAGCTGAATCAGTTTGGGTCGATCGGACCTGGGTCTCCAGGTCCACTCTGGCAGTATCCTTGGACTGTACAGCTCGTGGTTTTACTAGGGTAGAATGTGACCATGTTTGAGTAAGAACTGGAAGAAATCTACAAATCCAATGTTATTCTCCACCATCAATTTTTATTTGTTATTTTTATAAATTTCTCATCGCATAACATTTTTTATGGCATTATATTAATCATGTCAAATAATTTACATGGTGTCCATATGCTCTTCTTATAACACTGCAATACATTTAAGAACAATTCAGAAATTCACAATATACAAAATACTTATTGCACCAAAAAAATCTCAGAGGCATCAATAGGAAAAAAAACAACAACATTTTTTTCTTGAATGCCATTACCAAACCCCTAGCAAAGTGTACATGTCTAACTTTTCCCCTTTCATCCTCTAACTGAAGGAACTGTGTGTACGAGAAGATGATCTGACCTCAGTGCAGTGACAGACTAAATCACAACAGAGTTCTGCTCCACTACCATGCTTCAACCAATGTACTAACACCAGAGACAGGGCCCCTGCAGAGTCAAAGACAGGGCCCCTGCAGAGTCAAAGACAGGGCCCCTGCAGAGTCAGACAGGGCCTCCGCAGAGTCAGCCTTCATCAGAAGCAGGGAAGGGGCAGAGTGAAGCATCAGAAGCAGGGCCCCAGTAGTCAGGATTCAGAAGCAGGGCCCCAGTAGTCAGGATTCAGAAGCAGGGCCCCAGTTGAGTCAGGGAGCCTCAAGTACATCCGCAGCCATGTGCATGTTCAAACACATCCTAATACCGTTGTGTTTGCTGAATGGCCTGAACAGGGTCAGTGCACTGGGTGGCATCCTGGTATGCTGGCTGGTTTCCAGGGTGAAGACATACGGGTGCATCTGCTAAGGTACTGGGCCTGCTCTTTGTCAGACTTCTTAAACTGTTTTTAACTTTTGGTATTCAGATATTCACAGTTACAGAGTCGAATGAAAGGCCATAATCCTAGTTCAGGCCGATACAGTTGGGTCCAATTAATCTAGATCAGTACCTGCTCATTGGATGTCTGACTGCTTTATGGCAGGTGACAAGTTCCACTGTTAAAATGGACTAGGCTCCATTATTCGATCATAAGTCATTGCCTTGGGTAGCAGACCTCCGGACACACGTGTTAAGAGCTGATCTCAGATCAGTCGCTCTACCCTGGGTAAGGGTAGAGGCAGGTGTGGGTGCATGAGGTCAGGGCTCTGGGCCTGTTTGTGTTCTTCTTGGCTGGGTCGGTACGTGCCCTTGTCCTGCCTCTTCTTACAGATCACACACGACAGCAGCGCAAGAGGCACCAGCAGAGCCAGCAGACCTAACAGCAGGAGCAGCTGTGATGTGGGTGTGGTCAGGATGGACACGCCCACCCCAGCCATGGTGCTCTGAGCCAGCCCTGAAACACACACAAACACACACCGTTTAAGTTAATTACAGGGAGGGAGTGTGTGTGTGTGTGTGTGTGTGAGAGAGAGAGAGAAAAGGACTGGGGAGTACGGTATTTCAAACTCACCACAGGATCAGTGTCTGTATGGTGTCATTCCTCTTATTTGGACTATAACTTCTTTACCTAGTGGAACAGGCAAAACATCAATGTTTTATTCTCTTTTTTTAACCATGCACACAGTTGTGCACACACTTGTGTACACACGGTGGCACACACACACAGGCACGCACACACACACACGTGGTCAATGACTTGTCTGATTGAACGGCACCAATTTTTCTACACAAAGTTATGAAAAACTGATCTATTAAAACCCACACACTCATACAAGTGTTGCTTTTAGCAGTGGAGTCCCAGTCCTCATGGGCCAGTTGTTCAAAAGGTGTAATCTGGATCAAAATTATCTGGATTTTGAAATCCCTTTTTTGGCTATCCAGGATCACATAATCCATCTTATTTATCCCAGTTGTTCAGTTCAAAAGAACCAACTTTTCAAGATTCCCAAATCCGGATAATAAATGTTCTAAATTAGACTGCATCACACTGAAGGTTACTAGGTATGTGAAAAAAAACCAGGTAGAACAGCCAGCATGGGGTCACTCAAAGTATGTTTATTTGAAGAAACATGAACAGAAAAGCCTGGCCAGTCAGTTTGTCTGTTTTCCAAGGGATGCCCAGATTTCACAGACCAAGCACAGGTTCTTACTTTTTTAAGGTTAATGATGCACCTGAGCCAGCTTCAGCTGAAAATGAAGACATACCACCAACTCAGGATGAGAGAGTGACTGGTCCTGCAGTACAGGATGCCATTGTCAGAAACTTTTTTTGAACAGTGGTCTTTGGACGGTAAATATTAAGTTTCCTTTTTTTTTTGACAGCTATTGAGTGGTTTATTTTATTGTTACTTGACAGTTCTGTAGTCTACAACTGTATAGTTTGAAAATTGGGTTAAAAAAAAAATCAATAAATGTATATCTACTACATAAAAAAAATCAATAAATGTGTATCTACTACATAATGAATGTTGTTTATTTGACTATTAATTTATCTGTTTATCTGACATTTTATTCCTGTAATCCCTTAATCCACCAAACTGATGGGATCAGAGTAATTCAGATTTTTTGGATCAAAGTAATCCCAATCCTACTAAAAGGTTTTGAACAACACAAACTGGGGGTTTAATCCAGGTTAAAACTAGGATTGGATTACGTGATCTAAAATGAATGTTTTTGGTTTTGAGCAAAACCCATTTTCAAGATTTTATCCAATATCCAACCGGATTACCTTTGAACAACTGGTCCCAGACGACAAAAACAGCGCACACTTGGATTGCTCGAGCGAATGTGGTCAGACTGCCGCGTGTCTGTGGTTTGTGGAGAACCCCGGCGCGGTACTGCGTCTCTTCCGGTTAATTAGTAGACTAATGGCTGCAAATTACAGCCAAGCTACTGTTACTGGCAGATGAAAAAATCGTTGTTCAAATGTTTAGATATTAAACACTCATTTCAAGTCTTAAAGACTTATGTTGATTCATATTTTAGCCTTAAACTACCAAAACATTAACAACCAACATGCATCTTACAGGCGAGTTTCAGTTTCTGTAGGGTTGGTTTTAGCAATCGAGGAAAGCCAACAGAAACACGAAACGATAGCCTACAGCGTTATCCCCCCCCCCTGACAGATTCTAAGAAAAATCCTAACAATTACCTTGCTTGGAAGGTAGTACTTGAAACCCTAATCGTTATAATTATTATTATTATTATTATTATTATTAGTAGTAGTAGTAGTATTTACATTTTCTACAAATTTCCGCTGTCACGCCAGGCCTCGACAGAAGACACCTGATCCAGGGTAACCTCTCCCCAAGCGCATCAGATGCGTCTCATCACTGCAACAGAAGCGCCACAAGGCCAGACAGTAACAGTGTGGTGTCAAATCTTGCGTGATTTAGGTATGCTGATGGAAGGCGTTGTCCGTTTCTGTACAAGTGGACCCGTGAAACCCATTTGGTTAACGTAAACCTGCAGAACTTTGTGATTCGAGAGCTCTGGGGCGTCGCTTCGACTGCGAGCTTTACCAGCAAATACTGGCGAATCTTCTTTTGCTAAATAAAGAAAAAGACATACAGACCAGCTCAGACTGACCTGTCCTATTCGTGGACTCTTACAAAGTCCCACTTTTGTTTGTCAGCGATTGATAAGGTTCGTGTTAAAAATGTAATCGTAAAATGCAAAGCTAATGCTATAAAATCGTAGTTTATTTGGCGATTTGTATGTTATGAAGAGAGTAAAATAGGTGCATGCATATTTTCGCTTCATTTCAATAAACAGGCGCGATCAATCGGAAAGCTCTGTAAACCTCAGATTATTTCTATAAAGCTAAACAAGTTGGCCACATGCTTGGGGGGGAAACGATACACTCATCTCACATTGTCAGCCAGTCAATGGCGACTCCTCCGACTCATAACTTCTTGCCAAACACCATCAGATTATTTCTATCGTTAAACTGTCACTTTCAATACAGAAAGATCACATTATTTCACATCTCTGTCCGCCCTGTCCGACACATTACTTTCTGAATCTGTAGTGTGGACCGAAACTATACGAATTACAACCAAATTGCTCCTGATCGCTCTGAACACGGGCGCAATGCGCATGTGTACGAGTCATCCCACCTAACGATCACCTTTAGCCGTCACCGCGGAAACGAGTGCGGGAGTGACGACACGTGCGGATGTTTCTGTTTAGGAGACGTTTTTCCCCCCTTCACCCTGCATCTAAAGTGCTTATCGACATTCCGAAAACGTCGGAAGATTGCTTATGAAGAAGCATTTACATCTGTGTGTGTGTGTGTGTGTGTGGTCGCGCTAGAACGGAGATGGTATTTTCGCGGTATGCTGATTGTCCTGTTTGACTGTGTGCTCGCCAATTTCAAGCGTAACAAAAGACCTGCGTTTCCTGACGAGAAATAATGAGACATATTTATATAGTGGTTTAAAAGTTAAAAGATACAGACCATGAGAGAAAAATGAGCCATTTAAAATATACTCGCAAATTTACACATAAACACTAGATCAAAAATAAAAGGCTTGCACAGTTAAATTGAGAAAATATCACAACAGATAAAATAAAGGTGATTTACCTCTTACTCACCTAAACAAACGATGGAAAAATTCTTTAGGTTTTGGACTGGCAGTTTCTGAAATTCACTAATGGAAGGAGTCGCTAAATTAAATAAATATAACTGCCAGCAATCAGTGGGCACTCATCATTCATGTGTATCCGGAAGCGTTTTTTCCTCTTTTTTCTTTCTTTCTTTCTTTCTTTTTTTAGTTTGTCAACTTCCCATACCTGTTCCTATGCAAAACTGTAGCAACGCTTTGAAAAGTCACGTGGTTTCGTGCACCAATCAGTGAGTATTTACACTGTTACACGCGCAACCAAAACACTTCTAACCCGCCCCCCTCATGTCCAAGACTTTCTGACTCATTTCTACTACAATTAATCTAACAATATTGTTATATTTACGTAATACATGTGTGCTAGTAAGTTAGCTTTACTTTGATTACACATAAAAATATATATGATAGGATACTATTAAATGTTAAGGTGATATGAATGAGTTGATATGAATTGATATGATATGAGTTGATATGAATACAAACTGAAAAATATTATAGAATTAACGTGTTAAATATTATGTGAAACTATTGATTACGTCCATGTCATCTTAAAAAAACGTGTTGACTGACTGAAGCATAAGAAATCAATATCTGACTTTAGAGGGGTATTTCCAAATTGTCAAAGGTTGAATTTACACAAGAAATGTCCGTAGGTCTGCTGATTTACGGGAACGGCGGTCAATTAACCCTTCATGTTCCTCAGTGCAGCGCATACACTTTTCCATCGAGCTCGTACCTTCAATACATAAGAACGAACGGTTCGCTCTTGTGAAGTATCGCAGAAATGCTATAGTACGTTCTCTTGTATGGATTGCACGAGTGTGTGAGATTTAAGTGCTGAAGGATTTATACTGACGAGGATTTTTGTGTATTGGAACCTTATCAAATAAAATATTTCTATTTAAAATGACAGTAAAATGACATTTCCTAATGAACACATAAATAAATGGATGTTAAATAAAAGGAGGGTGATTTTTTGGTTGTTTATTACATATAAACTGAGGATTAGGGGGAAAATCAGCAATTTTGTTCAATCTGATTGTTGCTGGAGAACAGAATAGCTGAACTCTGCATAAGTCACATGCATAACACTGTCCAGAAATATACACAGACATAGAGACAAATGGATATGCATATAGACAAAATGTATTGATCCTGGAGGACACTACAGATAGCAGTTCTAGTTTCAAAGTCTCTAGTCATGAGGAGGAGGGGAGGCTCACTGCAACTTGTTGCCTAATATTTAAGGGGTATGTCTGTGTGTGTGAGTGTGTGTCTGTGTGTGTGAGTGTGTATGTGTGTGTGAGTGTGTGTGTGTGTGTGTGTGTGTTTTGAGTGTTTGGAGGGTGGCATATTGGGCCTTAAAGGAAATTGAAAAATGCAATTGTATATTAAAAAATAAATAAATAAACCTTTACTGTGTTGTTGAAGTTGGTTGTTAATGTTTGGGTAAGTTCAGAGATGAGAGAGATGGAGCATCTTGGTACAGTTCAGTGCTGGGTGGGTGCGCAGGTGTGGGATACGCTCAAGTGTTTGCGTCTGTTTCAGTGGTTGTACAACATAATTCAGGCCTTGCAGTGATTTATGAGTATGTTCTGAGTAATGTTACGAGTATGTTCTGTAGAAACGCTCTTATCTTAGAAGGTTAGCTGGACCTGCTTTGTGAAATTTCACTGAAAGCCCCGCTCTGCTTTGCCTCAATCCCATCCCACGTGTTACATAACCACACTGCTGGGAAGGGGAGGTGTGTGTGTGTGTGTGTGTGTGTGTACATGTTGTGTATAAAAGCTTTGGTTCTTCCCAGTAACCAGCACTTGTGCATACAGAGGCTGGATCAGACAGGCAGGATGCATGTGGACCTGGTGTGGCTAACGGCTACACTCCTCTCCTTCCCCCTGATTACACTATGTGACCCACTGTGAGTATTCTGATACACACACACACTGTGAGTATACTGATACACACACACTGTGAGTATACTGTTACACACCCACACACTGTGAGTATACTGTTACACAGACACACACTGTGAGTATACTGTTACACACACATACACACACACACATAACTAATAGCAACAGCAAAATTATGAAAAGCAATTGAAAGTACTGTGGTTTAAATAAGTAACAATATGTTAGATACCTTATGTATGTCCATACAGTTAAATACAAGGACTGGTTTGGTTTGCAACCCTGGGGAGCTGCACACTGCTTCACTAAGCTCCTGTGATTAGTGTTGGAAGTAGTTTTTCAACAGAACTCTTTCTTCAAAGTCTTTAAAAAAAAAATAGCAGTAATGATCATGAACATTGACAGGATTCACCGATTTACTTCAAATGTTGTGATTATACAGATGTTTGAATGTAACAAATGGTGTAAAACAGCATTTATTCATGTATCAGCTGTATAAGGATTTGCACTAATTTCTGATCAATTATGAAATGAAGGCAGTTCTGCCATAACTGAAACTCTATTACTCTATCTGAAACTCTGATTGTCTAAAGACAACAGAAGTTAAAACACAATATCAACCTGAGATAGCACAGCTGCCCAGAAGATCTCCAGAAGAAAAGCATTCAATCGGTTCAAAAAGATCTCCAGACAGGACGACACAAACAATGAGTTAGAAAGAGAAAGAAAACTCTGGCGTACTTGTCCTTCTTTACCCTGCCAGTTTCATCATGTCTGCCCCAAACCTCCTGAGGGTGGGCGGCCAAGAGAGGGTGTTTGTGGAGGCTCAGGATTATGCTGGAGGAGACCTACCCGTGAAAATCATCGTGAAGAACCACCCACGGAAAACGCAGGACCTGATTTCCCAATCGGTCGTCCTCAAAGCTTCTGACAACTACCAAGCTCTTGTGGGCATTAAGGTTAGTGCTACCCAGGCACGAATCAAAAAGAAATAGCAAGGATTCGTTTACCAGACCGTTTCTGTGTGCTGAGGGATGGGGGAAGGGGGTCAGTGGGGCAAAAGGCTGACGCACAGCCATGTGTACTCCAAGAGAATGGAGCTATAATAGACATGTCCTGACGAATAGCTTTGTCCTTCTGCTGTAATTGGGTCCTGTTGATTCTATTTACATGGACATCGTAATCAATTCCAGGGTTAAAGGAACAGATAATAATTACACTGTTTTTTTGACTAGCAGAACTTCCAAACACATCCCAATAGTGTGAAATACTACTGGAGACAAATGGAACGTGAAGTCCTATAACTTTGCTTAAGCAGACCTCTTTGTTATGGTTCAGATCCCTGAGAACAAGGACTACTTCAGTGAGGACCCGCTGGAGAAGCAGTACGTATACCTGCAGGCGCAGTTTCCCACCAGTGTGCTGGAGAAGGTGGTCATGGTTTCCTTCCAGTCAGGCTACATATTCATTCAGACAGACAAGTCCATCTACACACCCAGCACCCCAGGTATAAGAGTAACACACCAATGAAATGCTAAATGTTGCCCCCACATGGCCAAACTGTGAACTGTATGGATATTGAATAAATGGAAGGATGAATAAACATGTAAACAAACAAACAAACACTGACTTCATAAAGCTGAACATGAATCTTGTCCACCATAGCTGCTAATCAAAATTTGTCATCAAGTTTTGGTTTAAAATAAACACATTGACCTGTACATATCAAACTGGCCCTAATGTGTTTACATATTTCTTCCTCTTCCAGTTCAATACAGGATCTTCTCAGTGACTCCGGATCTGCTGCCTCTGGACCAGAGTGGAATCTCAATTGAAATCATAGTAAGCACTCCAACAGTAGTAATGTAGAAATGTTCTAGAAGGAAGTTTTCTGTCTAAACATTTCAAAGTATGCACACATGCTAGAGCATTCATGTTTACATGCTAGAGCATTCATGTTTACATGCCTTTAGATAGAGTTGATTAGCTAAAGTGCTCTTTGGACATTGATAATGATATCAATGCCCAAAAAGGGAAAAGATTTGGTTAACTTTAAATTAAATAACTTATTTTATAACTTATGTTATTTTTATATTGGATATTTTATGATATGGTTGCATCTTTGGGGTTGATCTGAAGTTTTAATATGCTGTTTGAGTACTTGAGTGGGGTATCAGATCAGGAGGAAGTGAGATATTAGTATGTAAGGGGCATTTCACTGGGACAGGGCAATGTGTCTTGGTGGAGGCTGTGTTTACATTTATTAGGGTGTTTATATATATATATATATATATATCATAAATAAAAATTTGAATTCTATTTTTCAAGAATCCACAAGGAATTACAATTCATAGGGATACGATCTTTGCGAAGCAAGGAATTATGACTGGGAAATACAGCATTCCTGACGTTGCCAGGTTCGTCCATTGCAGTAATTAGTATGTATGAAAGTACAGTACATATACAATAACAGAGCTCTACATACACTGTGAGATGTCTGTGGAACTAATTCTTTTGATAGTATGTATACAATAACAGAGCTCTAAATACACAGTCAGTTTGTTGAACTCCGAGTATCAGAATATTATTCACACTCTGGCTGCAGTTTTATATAAGTTTTTTTCCCCCTCCAAAGTTCTGGTATGTGGTCTGTGGCAGGACGGTTCAAAAATACCCCACAAAAGAATTTCACAACTGAATTTGAAGTGAAAGAATATGGTGAGACTCAGAGAAAATAACATTCCTGCTTGTTGATCTCTACATGTTGATCTCTACATGTATTCACTTATGTGTTGATCTAAACACGTACTCATTTATGTGCTGATCTCTATGTGTACTCATGTGTTGATCTCTACATGTACTCACTTGTGTGTTGATCTCTATATGTACTCACTCGTGTTGATCTCTACATGTACTCACTTGTGTGTTGATCTCTACATGTACTCACTTATGTGTTGATCTCTACATGTACTCACTTGTGTTGATCTCTACATGTACTCACTTGTGTTGATCTCTACATGTACTCACTTATGTGTTGATCTCTACATGTACTCACTTATGTGTTGATCTCTACATGTACTCACTCTTGTGTTGATCTCTCTACATGTACTCTCTTGTGTTGATCTCTCTACATGTACTCACTTGTGTGTTGATTTCTCTACATGTACTCACTTGTGTTGATCTCTCTACATGTACTCACTCATGTGTTGATCTCTCTATATGTACTCACTTGTGTTGATCTCTCTACATGTACTCACTTGTTTTGCAGTGCTGCCAACCTTTGAGGTCTCCTTAACACCATCCAAGTCTTTCTTCTATGTGGATGATGCGGACCTGAGCGTGACCATAAATGCTAAGTAAGAGGAGCAGATATATCATTCCAGTTTTTTAGAACTACATTTAAATTGCATTTAAACTACATTTAAAGTCTTACTTTGACAAAAAATAAACTAATTCTAGTGAGCAACTGAAGTTTGCTGGTGAAACTTATAAAGTGAATTGATTTTAAATTATGAATCTAGAATGGCGGTGTAGATTTGTGACTCAAGTTTGATTGTGTAACACTAAGACAACAAGAAACACGTGTCACACCTCACACTACCAAGACAAGACACAGGTGAAATAGATAAGCAACACACACACATGGACATACAAACACATAAGACAGGTGAGGAGTCAGCCAAGGGCCGCCATGACACTAACCAGTGTGTGTGTTGTTTGAAGGTACTTGTTTGGGAAAAAAGTGGATGGATATGGATTTGTGGTGTTTGGTGTGATGCAAGGTGAGACCAAGACAAGTCTGCCAGCTTCTTTAAGCAGAGTTCAGGTGAGCTTAACAGAACATTTTACATGTTTAATACACACCATGGCTCAGCAAACACATGATTAATAGTATAACAGATGTATAACACGGATGCATTTCCCTATTTTTAACACAACTGTAATTTTAACATCTCTTTTTCTGTCTGAACTTACCAAAGTATGCAAAGAACATTCATGTTTATATACGCATGCCTTTAGGTATACAGTAGTTGATTAGCTAAACCGTTCTGTATCTAGGTGAAAAGTGTGTAGAGGATATATAATCTGTTCTATATCTGGGTGTGTAGAGGATGTATAATCTGTTCTATATCTGGGTGTGTAGAGGATGTATCACCTGTTCTATATCTAGGTGAAAAGTGTGTAGAAGATGTATAATCTTTTCTATATCTAGGTGAAATGTGTGTAGAGGATGTATAATCTGTTCTATATCTAGGTGAAAAGTGTGTAGAGGATGTATAATCTGTTCTATATCTGGGTGTGTAGAGGATGTAATCTGTTCTGTATCTGGGTGTGTAGAGGATGTAATCTGTTGTATATCTGGGTGTTCTATATCTCTATATCATTCCAGATCGATAATGGAGAGGGCAGCGCAACACTGACTAGAGAGATGATACTGAAAACATTCCCTGTCATTGAGCAGCTAGTCGGAAGCTCACTGTACATATCTGTCAGTGTTTTAACAGATACTGGTAAGAGTCCATCTCTATGTGCATGTGTATGTGTGTTCTCAAATGTCCAGACTATATGGGACATGAGAGCAACAGGTTTAAAACCTTATCAAGCTACTTGTTGAATTTTTTTAACTGAAAGAGCAAAACATTTGTGCTTGTTTAACAAGGTTAAGTGTTTCAGCTTTAGGCAGTTCTCATTACATATTACTAGTATATGCATGATACATATGTACTTATGAAACACTTCATGTAATGAACAATCACAGAAATGTGTGTGTGTCTCCATGCCCAACAGTCACAAGTTTTGATATGATTTGATTTCCTTTTGGGTGAATCATTTCTTCAATGCTAATGTTCATCCTGAAGTATAAGTGTGTGTGTGTGTGTGTGTGTGTGTGTGTGTGTGTGTGTGTGTGTGTGTATCAGGCAGTGAAATTGTGGAAGCACAGAAGAGGGGCATTCAGATTGTGACATCACCCTACACCATCCACTTCAAAAGAACCCCAAAATTCTTCAAACCTGGAATGTCTTTTGATGTTACGGTATTATGCATGCAGCTTTTTTAACAGACAACCTTTGCAATTCTATGGTTATCCTATAGTATGAACCTAATTCAGTTCATAAAGGACTTGATGATAGATTGACTGGAGCAGAAATGTTTAAGGAATAAAAACACAGTAGTGTTCTGTTACAGTGTTCTGTTATAGTGTTCTGTTACAGTGTTCTGTTACAGTGTTCTGTTATAGTGTTCTGTTGTAGTGTTCTGTTATAGTGTTCTGTTAGTGTTCTGTTATAGTGTTCTGTTGTGTTCTGTTGTAGTGTTCTGTGCTGAACTCGCTGAACTAGTTTGTATTTAGAAACACTTGAATTTTTAATTTGGTAAATGTCTATGATATGTAATCAAACAGTGTTTCCAACCTGTATAAATTATCATTTAGAACAGGTTCTTATTCCGGGTTTGATGAGTGTGGGAACACACTTAGTGCATAACAAGTCTAATCTTTATTTGTGATTCTCCAAGGTTTATGTGACCAATCCAGATCAGACACCTGCTGAAAATGTGGAGGTGGAGGTTAGCCCTGGAGCAGTCCTGGGTCGCACCAAAGCCAACGGCTTGGCAAAGGTCACAGTCAATACTGTGGGAGGAAGCCAGAGTCTAGAGATCACTGTGAGTGTGTGTGTGTGTGTGTATGGAGGGGGGTGCACAGTGTTACTCTAACAAAAGTAACAACAGTTACTCTGACAACAGTAACAACAGTTACTCTAACAACAGAACAACTGTAAGTATATATTAAAACTCTAAATCTAATTTCCACAAGCACAGGATGTTAAGATCTGTTCATTCTTCTTTTCAAATGGGCTGAACAAGGAAGATTATAATAGCATTTTGAAAAAGTAATACTTGGAATGTTTTTGTTGGCTTGCAGGTAAAAACTACAGACCCACAATTAACTAAAGAGAGACAGGCTGTAAAGCAGATGAAAGCTCTACCGTACACTACCAAAGGAGGTTCCAGTAATTACCTTCATGTAGGCATAGACGCTTCAGAACTGGTGATTGGTGATCAGATCAAAGTCAATCTGAACTTTGGCAAGAGTCCAGGGGTCCAAAATCAAGATTTCACTTACTTGGTTGGTATTGCTTCCGCACACATGCATGTTGTATATAAACAGTTCTAACTCCTTATAAACACATACCAAAAGGTATTAATGAAACGGTATATGATAAAATGGAAAAAGTGGTTTTGCAATGTGAGAAATGAAATAATTTATGAATGTTGAAATTTTACTGTACATGTTTAGCTGACTAGCAGTGTAAGAAATTCAGCAATTAAGATTCAGGAGTCTTAATTGATCCTCAGATTTTCAGTTTTTAAACTGGTCTAACCTGAGGTTTTCAGATGATACCACTGCACAGTAAAAGCGACAGAAACAAAATGTGAATTAACATAAACTTTTACGTTTGCAACATACTATAAAACAATCAGAAACACCCAAAATTAAACAACCATGTAAATTTCAAAGGATAATTCCTCTAGCAGAAAATATCTAAATGCATCTTAGGGTTAAGGATGCCTCAGCGAGCCATGTGTTCTCCTCGAAGATGAACGTCTTCTGCCTGTGTGCTTTTCCTCGTGTTCTAGATCCTCAGTAAAGGACAGATTGTGCAAGCACATCGGTTTAAGAGACAAGGGCAGACTCTCGTGACTCTGTCAATGCCCATTACTAAGGATATGGTCCCCTCGTTTCGGGTGGTGGCGTATTACCACGTGGGGTCATCTGAGGTCGTGTCAGACTCGGTCTGGGTTGATGTAAAGGACACCTGCATGGGAACGGTGGGTCATTTCACATACTTCAATTTCATGAATGAAAACATTCAACCGATGGTGATGGGCAAAGGGCCTCTAAGGTTCTGGAGCAATTCCAACTGAGTTTTTAAACCATGAGTGGTTAATAAGGGAATAGTCTGAAATCATTCTGTAAGTAGCTGCAATATCTGGGGCCTCAGTGCAGCCCAGTTAAATTGAACCCAAAGGCTAATGTGTGAAATAAACCGAGGGAGCACCTTCCTTCCTCCAAGCTGGAGTTGTTATCCGTTAGTCGTCCTCATTTCTTTGGATGTTTAGAGAAAGTTCATATTTATATTCATATTTATGTTCATAGCTGTACTGAAAAAAAAAGACGATGTAAAGTGAGCAGTTGTGCATCAAGAGCATTTTTAAATTCATGTCTCACAAACTTACCGTGCATAATTAATCATTAACCTAGAACTTTTCTGTTAAATATTTTAGATAGGGGGCCTACTTAAATATTATTATAGATAGTCAGTATAAGGAACAAAATTATTAAAATATATCTAAATTATGGAAACATTCTCCACAATTCACCTCAAAATATCTTAAAGTTGAAGTCTGTTTAGAATCTTCTTCTGGTTCCATTATATTTAGTTTGTGTCTCTTTATTTTTATTTTAATCACATTAATCTAGTTGGAATTGAGCGTAAAAGACCCTAAGAGTGTCTATGGGCCTGGAGATGAGTTTATTCTCCAGATCACTGGAGATCCAGAGGCCAAGGTTGGCCTAGTAGCTGTGGATAAGGCCGTCTTTGTTCTTAACAAGAACCGACTCACGCAGACCAAGGTAAGTAATGTATGACTGCTATGTACATTTATTATAGTGTCATAGTGAGCTTGGTTTTTTATTAAATCTCTGACAACACAGCTGCAAAGCCACTATGCAAAATCAACCTGTCCACCACATCGTGTAGTACATGTGTGCAGTGAACTCTTTGTCATGTTCAGGAAACTAGTTTGAGATGATTTGAGTTTTATGACATGGCGCATTATCTTGCTGGAAGTAGCCATCAAAAAATGAGGCCACCGTGGTCAAAGGGACTGACACAGCAACAATTCTCAGGCAGGCTGTGGTGTTTAAACGATGTTTAACTGGTATTAAGAGGCTCAATGTTTTCCAAGAAAAATATTCTCCACACCAATACACCACCACCAGTCTGAACAATTGATACAAAGCTTTCATGTTGTTTACTCCAAATTCTGACCCTACAATCTGAATATTGCAGCAAAAATTGAGACTCATCAGACCAGGCAACGTTCAAATGTTCTATTAGCAAGGGGAATTTATATCCTCAGTGGTTTGTTCTTAGCTGACAAGAGTGGAAACTGGTGTGGTCTTCTGTTTCTGTAGCCCATCTGCTTCAAGGTTTGTGTTGTACATTCAGAGATGTTCTTCTGCATACCTCACTTGCAGAGTTACTGTTGGTTATTTGAGTTACTGTTGGTTATTTGAGTTACTGTTGTCTTTTTATCACCTCAAACCAGTCTGGACATTTTCCTCTATACCTCTGACCTCTGCCATCAACAAGGCATTTTCGCAGAGAAAATTGGCATTTACTTTTTTTTCTTATTCAGACCATTCTCTGTATACCCTAGAGATGGTTGTACATGAAATTCCCAGTAGATCAGTTTCATAAATACTCAGACCAGACCATCTAGCATCAATAACCATGCCAAGTTCAAAGTCACATAAATAACCTTTTTTCCACATTCTGATGCCTTTTTGAATTACAGCAGGACATCTAAACAATGTCAGCATGCCTAAATACAATGAGTTACTGCCATGTGATTGGCTGATTAGAAATTTGCATTAACAAGCAGTCGAACAGGTGTATTTAATAAAGTGCCCATTGAGTGTGTGCTGAGAAACGATTCCTTAGCAATTCTGGTCCAGTCATTTGGTTGTTTCTCCACCAACAGATTTGGGACATTATTGAGAAGCATGATACAGGTTGCACGGCCGGCTGTGGCAGAGACAGTATGGGAGTATTCTATGACGCAGGGTTGCTGTTCGAGTCTGACAAAGCAGGAGGAACTGACTCCAGAACAAGTACCTTCCATATTTTCCTATCCCCAATGATATTAAAGATTTTGAAATATATCAGAACTAGTAGAGGATAGTTTCTGCAACCTCAAATGTTTCCTCAAAATGATAGCAATGTAGCTCACACTGAATTCAGACTCGGGGTGTGAGTTCAAAAGTGACAATGATGTGATTTTGTCTGTACACTTTACTTTCCATAAGCACCTGACTGCCCTGAACCAAGCAAGAGAAAGCGCAGAGCGGAGAGTCTCCTACAAATCACCACCACACTCAGTAAGGGGAGCTAATGTTGTACAGATACTTCCCTGATTGTATCAGCTAAACCCTGGAATTTTCCTGTGTCACAGATCTGAGGATCATTTGATTTTTCACTCACTCTCCTCTTGATTTTGCTCTGTCATCTCCAGCTGGGAAATACAGCGGCGATGAAAAGAAGTGCTGTGCGGATGGTCTGAAGCAGAACAGACTGGGCTACACATGTGAGCGGAGAGTCACGTTCATCACGGACGGTACCAAGTGTGCCCAGGCTTTCCTGCACTGCTGCAGGGAGATGCTGAAGAAAAGGTCGGAAGAGGGAGAGGACGAGATGTACCTGGCGCGCAGTAAGAGCCCACTCTTACTCTTTTATCCACCCCCTCCCGCCCCTGGCCCCGCCCCTGGCCCCGCCCCTGGCCCCTAATATGTTAATTGAAACTACATTTGAGTGTTACAGATCATTATTCTTAAACAACATCCT
Organism: Tenebrosternarchus preto; assembly: GCA_025802075.1. Lineage (NCBI taxonomy): Eukaryota > Metazoa > Chordata > Actinopteri > Gymnotiformes > Apteronotidae > Tenebrosternarchus > Tenebrosternarchus preto. The sequence continues at coordinate 10,521,255 of JAOYMR010000013.1, read as the reverse complement.
GAAGCACTGACTCTTAAAGCCACTCATGCAATCACAACATGAACTTAAATAAACATATCATTCCTAACTTAAACTAACATATTACAACCAATGTCTTTTAACATTGTCATTTAAAGCAAAGTCTTCTTTCTTTCAAGCCTTCTTTTCACCCCAACCACCACCTCTACCATCACCCCAACCACCACCCCTACCACCACCTCTACCACTGCTTCTTCATTAATACACATGTGTTTGCCGATGTTTCCTCAGGTGAGGAAGAGGACGGTTCTTATGTAAGCTCAGAAGACATTGTGTCGCGGACTCAGTTCCCTGAGAGCTGGCTGTGGGAGGACCGACAGCTGCCACGCTGCCAGGGAAGCCAGTCATGGTACATGATTCTGGTCTTTCTTCTTAACTACTCTCATGTGGAAAAGATATATGTTAGATATATGTTAGAGTTAATTTCATCACACATTTATATTTTTATTGGATGTGGCACATGTGATTGATGTCAGTTTTGAACCTTATTACACCTGGGTTAGAATGCGGGCAGCATGTAGCTAGTACTGATCTGTAGCTAGTACTGATCTCTAGCTAGTATTGATCTCTAGCTAGTACTGATCTCTAGCTAGTACTGATCTGTCTTTATAATGTTATGATACTGAACTGCTGTTTTTCTGTGCTGCTTTTAAAGTGAGAAGACAACTCTCACGATGAGAACAAACTATCTGAAGGACTCCATTACTACTTGGCAGGTGTTGGCCATCAGCCTGTCTAAGTCACATGGTCAGTGTCCAGTCCTTCCGCCTCCAGCCATGTCTGATCATGGAAACCTCACTCATGCTATAACCAGTGTATACTGTGTACACCCCCCATCCATTTCTCTCCCTTTTCCTGTTCCTCTTTCTCTCTTTAGGGATCTGTATTGCTGATCCTTATGAAATGGTAGTTGCGAAGGACTTCTTTGTGGACCTGAAGTTGCCTTATTCAGCAGTTCGTAACGAGCAGATAGAGGTCAAGGCCATTCTACACAACTTCTCCAAAAGGAAATTGAGGGTAAGTTTCTTACACTCTCACATAGTGCAGAAGCACTAATACTCTTCTCACTGGGTTCTATTATCTTCACATGGTTCAGCCTCTCCGGTCTCGTCATCTCACGCCGGATGTGCGTTCAGTCATGTCGGCGCCGCTTCCTGTTTCACCAGGTACGAATAGAGTTCCTGGACACGGAGCACATCTGCAGTGCGGCCAGCAAGAAGGGCAAACACCGCATAGATAACATCTACGTGGACGCCAGGTCCTCCAGGTCCGTTCCATTCATCATCATTCCCATGGAGCTCGGAGAACACTCCATCGAGGTGAAGGCCTCGGCCTTTGACACGACTCTCTCCGACGGAGTCAGGAAGACCTTGAAGGTGGTGGTGAGTGATGGAGTTTTCCTACGTGGGACAGGAGGGGATAGGCTGAAGAAAGGATTCTCATCTGCATTCTACAGTAATTTAACAATCTCCAGATTATTGCTGGAGGAAGGGTAGACATAAAAAATAAAGTGCTTAATGCTTCTTTTCCTCTTACACAGTCTGAAGGAGTGTTAACGGAAGTCTTAGAGATGAATGAGATTCTCCAGCCCTCTAAATTCCCTGGTAAGCCTGTTTGAATGTTGTACAACTATCAGTTCAATATCACTGTTACACTCACTGTTTGTCAGCATTCCTGTGTGCATATGTTTCTGTCTCACTCTCACATATACCCTCTCTCACTCTATCTCACTCTCTCTCACACACACACTCTCTCACTTAAAGATGGACTACAAGTTGTGCGTGTGAAGACCGATATACCAGATGGACAGATTCCAAACACTCCTGCTCACACATACATCACTGTGTCTGGTAAGGAAAAGTGTGCATGTGTACACAATATTTATTACAGTTGATATAAAAGATCTACACATCCATGTTAAAATGCCAGGGATGTAAAAAATCTGATCAAAATTAATCTGATCAAAATTAATTTTTCCACCTTGTGTGGAAATATATTCATAATCTGAATAATTCCACTAAAAACAAACTGAAATCTTTTATTGTAGAAAAATACCCCAAACCCCTAACAATAATACTGCTTGAATAATAACTGTTATTATCAGTAATATTGTTAGGATATTAATACTGTTATTATCAGTAATAGTGTTAGGATATTAATACTATTATTATCAGTAATAGTGTTAGGATATTAATACTATTATTATCAGTAATAGTGTTAGGATATTAATACTGTTATTATCAGTAATAGTGGTAGGATATTAATACTGTAATTATCAGCAATAGTGGTAGGATATTAATTCTGTTATTATCAGTAATATTGTTAGGTTCCTAACAGTAATAATGTAGAACCTATATCTATTTTTTACACTTCTCTGTTTTGCATAAATCAAGATATGTTGTCATATGGTTAAGTTTAGCTAAGTATTTGGTATTTGGGTGAAAAATGAAATATGTTTAGGAATAGTTATAGTTTCTACAACTCTATACCAAATTTCAATAATATACTGTAACCATTTGTGACATTTAGGTCATGTCTGAATATGGAAGTACCACCAACCCCTCAGCATGTAATATGGCAACAGTACCAGTCACTGTTGGCATCACCCGATGTCCATTACATACATTTCCCTTGGCATTTGCTGTCCTGTAGGTCAAGAGGTCAGTCAGACCATCGAGCAGGCCATCAGCGGGGACTTCATGGGTCGACTGATCGTGCAGCCACACGGCTGTGGCGAGCAGAACATGATCTTCATGACGCTGCCCCTCATCGCCACGCACTACCTGGACGGCACGAAACAGTGGGAGGCCATTGGCCTGCAACGGCGCAATGAGGCTGTCAAACATATCCAGACAGGTGAGGATGAACACCAACCACTTCTCCACCACGCCATGATTCATGATATCCTCCAAACACATCTAGACAGGTAAAGATGAACATCAACAACTTCTCCACCATGTCATGCTGTCCTCCAGCAGCCTTTAGACCAATACAAGCCATGATCAATGGTTAAATGCTCCTGAAGTTTGATATAAGTCATTTCAAGATAGACAGTACTCCAGCTATTCTGAATATTACCTGGAAGTACTAATCTGGATCCACTGAAACTGGATGTGGTTTTGACTACTTTTTCTTGGAAGTGAACTTTTGTCCAAATACAAAACACTGCATATTTGAGAGCATCTAAAACTTTTGTATGCAGAAGATGTTGCTTCATGAATGACTAATAAATAACATGAGGTCATGACATTTGAACACGTCTATGTTAATCTGTTGAGTTTAATGATAAGGTTTAGTTTTTCCACCCTTACCCTAAAGGGGACTGAACTCATGTACTTCATGCAGCACTTAACTGTTTATAAAGGATTGCACGAGTGAAAATCAATAGTTAAGGGAAAATATGAAGTTGTATAAGTATTTCCCTTAAGACAAAAACACACTTAACCTTAAGAGAAACCTTAAGTGTAATCTTAAATGTTCTCTTAAGGAAAAATTCCAGTTAAGATTTTATGCAACAGGGCACTAAAATATTTCACAATATGCACAGTGTCTCCTTCTACCGCACTCAGACTAACATGTTCCGCGCTTATCTGTCTCTCACAGGTTATGAAAAACAGCTGACTTTCCGTAAAACAGATGGATCATATGCGGCATGGATACACACACCCAGTAGCACATGGTGAGACTCCTCCCATCCAAGAGAGGGCGCTCCAGTCCTCTTCTTTTCCTCTGTCTTCCTCCTGAGACTCTTGTCTTTTACATTATACTCACCATTTGTTCATCACTCGCCCATTTCTGTGTGTTGTTTTTGTCATAAAGGCTGACTGCATATGTGGCAAAAGTCTTTGCACTGGCAAGTGATCTCATTACCATCCAGGAAAATGTCCTCTGCAGCGCCCTCAAGTGGCTTGTTCTGAACACACAGATGCCAGATGGCATGTTTAAAGAGGGCGCACCTGTGTATCACGGAGAGATGGTTGTAAGTTGATATCCTTCTCTGGCTTTTGGTTGAATGCATTAACATTCATGATTTCAGAGACACTCCATGGTAAAGGTTTTCTGGGTGATTTCAGGGCGATGTGCGAGGGAAAGATTCTGATGCATCACTGACGGCTTTCGTCCTCATTGCCTTGCAAGAGGGTCAAGAACTCTGTTCCAAATCAGTCACTGTACGTCAACAGTGTGTGACAAAAATGTATTTATGGTTTGGAATAAAATGTCATAACCCCTATTTTGACCTTTATGTACTTCCATTTTGTGTGTAATTTAGAGTCTTCCAGACAGCATAAAGAAGGCCGTTGAGTATCTGGAACGTAGAAGTCCCTCTTTAACCAATCCATATGCTATTGCTATGACTTCATATGCTTTGGCCAACGCTGAAAAATTTAGAAAAGACCTCCTGATGCAATCTTCCTCTGCAGGTCGGTGCATTTCAGATCTTAATTCAGATCTTAGAAGTTATAAATATATTTGGTCTTTAGGAACTAGACCAATGTTTTGTTTTTGGGTCACATGAGCAGATGGCACTTACTGGCAAGTCCCTCGAGGGCTGCACTTCTCCCTGGAGGCCACAGGTTACGCGCTGCTGGCTCTGGTGAAGGCGAAGGAGTATGATGCCGCTGGGAAAGCAGTGCACTGGCTCAACAAACAGAGCAGTCCCTACGGGGGTCATGGCACCACTCAGGTAAGCTCTCGCTGGGTCGTGCCATGTTAAAACAGGCACTCTCTTCAGCCACACATTACTTGGATAAAACCACTCACAGGCAGAGAAGGCAAGTAAGTACAAGTGAGTTTTTTAAAAACGTCCCACCCCCTTCCTTCTGTCCTCCTTCCAAAGCCACTTCCCCAAAAATGAACACGTGCTTAGATTCCTAGGTAGCTGGGTAACTACTGTCAGATAGCCGTGCCCGTGCTTCCGGCGGGTTCAGCCATTTCGACTGGTGGCATAAACTCGTTTGTTTGATTGACAGTGTCTGAAACAGACTTGATCACACAGCTGTCTCAATCGCAAACTCCACAAATGTTTAAAAGTCAAGAAGAAAACACATTCTTTATAAGAAGAGAGAGATTTTGAGAGATAGGGACATATAACAACGCAATTTAGTTATAGGAAAAATCTAAGGTTAATGATAAGACGTATAAGACATTAGGAGATGGTCGTGATTGGAGATATAGTAACATTAATACATCTAGAACATCTCCAATGATGCTCTGAAGCCCTGGCAGAAGCGATATGCTGTGTATCTGCATCTTTATGTTATGGCACCTCTGCAGGTGTTCCATTTGAACACATTCCAAAACTCATTTGGGACATCATTTTGATTAATTTTTTTTATATAAACATTTAACTTAATCAGCATACAACATTTAGTTAGCATTTGCAAATTTGCATTTGAATTTGAAATAAAATCCTGAAGTTTGTTTTTAACCTAGTTTGTCTTTTAAGCAAATCCAGTTCAGTTTACAGGCCTGGAAAGACTAGAACGGGATGGATCTATGGAACATGAATATTTTCAAATCCTGAACTGGAAACTAAAGAAATATCTGAGCAACAGAATTATCTGAGTAAATGTGAGGTTTTGTTTATGTATTATTGGTAGGCCTAAAAGGGAAAACTGAACATGTGTTGAGCTTAATCAAAAACTAGTAAAGTCTATTGTAAAGTTTATTGTAGAAAAAAAAATAGTATATTTTTAATATATTGCTTGTTGCTTAGGCAACCATTATAGTATTCCAAGCTGTGGCCCAGTACTATAAGGAAGTGAAGAAACTTCAGAATATGGATTTGGACGTGGAGGTGGCTGTGAGTGGGCGAAGCAGACCCAACAGATGGGTGTTCAAAAGAGAGAATGCACATCTCACACGTTCAGACAAGGTAAATCATAGATTTTACACTAATCCTTAAGGTTTTAAATCAACCTTGTTATTGATTTTTTTTTCTTTTTTTATGTAACTGATAAATTGTAAAACACATTATGTTTATGCCTGTTTAGTTTTTTAAGAATTTTTAACTGAGTACTTATTTCTTGTCATGAAACTGATGATGCTGAATAACGGGCTTCTTCATGTACACTTGCACAGGTTCTTCTTAAGCAGGAGTTTAATATTACTGCAAAGGGAACTGGTGTAGGAGCTCTCCAAGTAAGTAGTTAGGAATGCTAGGGAATGCTATGCTATGGACTATCAGTTTCTATATAACCCTATATAGATAATCAAAGAATCTTCTTATCAGATTTTAAGTTCTTCTGCTTTTATTTCTTTTAATTCATGATTTAATCTCTTTTTATATTATATTTTATCTCAATATTTTATGTTTGGTTTTATGCACTTAAAATTGTCCATTCATTATATTTATTTTAATATATAATTAATCTTTTCTTGAATAAGAATTTTCTCAACTTTATTTCTTTACATTACTTTAGCAAATTTCTATTTAAATAAACTATATTCAGTATTATTTTAACTGCATTTGTTGTGTTTTGTTTTTTGCAAAAACCTTTCTGAGATAACAGATCTCAGCTTCTAATAAGATTTATTAATCTTTTAAATCTTGTTTGAAGCACTTTAAATTGCCACAGTGTGTTAAAAGTGCTACACAAATAAACTTGTCTTGCAGGTCTTGACCTTGTACTATGCTCAGCCTATTGAGAAGCAGAGTGACTGTACCAAGTTTGATCTCACTGTGAAACTGGAAAAGCAAGATGAGGGTAAGACACAATACATATCTAACCTTGGTTCTAGTGGAGAGTAAGACACTCTACACATCTAACTTTCTAGTCTAGTTCTAGTTGTAGCCCAAAAACAAGTCAATGAAAACATCCTTGACTGATGCTACTGTCGTGTTTTCAACTTTTCAGTAACATATCCAGGAGCCATAGAAAGCTACCTGCTCACCATTGACACCTTGTAAGTATATCCCACCAACGTATCTGAAGCTTTCTTTGGATAAAGCAAATATGATATTTTGGTATACATACAAAAAGACCTTTTTTTAGATTGTGAAAATTTGTAAATAAATATGTGTGATTCAATTCATCTGTACAGCTACAGGGATCCAAAGAGAGATGCCACCATGTCTATTGTGGACGTTGGCTTGTTGACAGGCTTTGTGGTGGATGAACGTGATCTAACAGATGTAAGGAAAAGCCTGGCAGATGTAAAATAACTCACGCTTGAAAAACGCACAGCACTATCAGTGTTGTTTCTTTGTAAACAAATAATGTAATGGAAGGTGAGGTAGGAGCTAATCATTTCTAAAATATAAGGATATACTTTGTAATTGTTCATTTTCTGATACCTTATAGTATTCTTAATGTTGATAGGTATACCCTTTAAGAGTCGTTTTAAAAGTTACTTATTTGAAGTAGCATATTATTAAGTAGAAATAGTAATATATTCTTCCAAAATTGCAGTTTCTAATTTGAAACAGAATATTGCATCTGAGTGAAATATCAAAATAACCAGATGATAAAACTGATTATGGAGAAAACTTACAATAAATGTATTTAAACAATGGTGAACAACAGGCAAAAACACAAAGATTCATTTTATTTATTCCTCTGCTTATTATTAGCTATCAACTGGAAAAGACAGATACATTTCTAAGTTTGAGATGAGCAAACTTCTCTCAGAACTTGGCTCCCTCATCATCTATGTAGATAAGGTACATGTGGTAACAATCTATTGTTATTTTATCCAATTTTACACTACAGTTCCAAAACAAGTTACTGTCTGACATGGTTGTTACTGTCTGACATGGGTTTTACTGACATGGTTTTTACTGACATGGTTTTCTGTGTCTGGACAGATATCTCATGAGCTGATAGACAGGTTTGCTTTCAGACTGCACAAGGTCACAGAGGTGGCAATGCTTCAACCTTCTGCTGTCAGTGTGTATGAGTATTACTCTCCAGGTAGGTCTCACACACACACACACTCAGTGTGTATGAGTATTACTCTCCAGGTAGGTCTCTCACACACACACACATATGAACTCTTGTGTTTTCACAGGGGACCGCTGTGTAAAGTTCTACCATCCTAAAAAGAAAGGTGGCACTCTAAACCGACTGTGTGATGAGCAGAAGGGCCTGTGCCAGTGTGCTGAAGGTGTGTTTACAGCTAACACCATGGCAACCAAAAACTAGTACAGACATGACACACTTCTTATGTTTGAGTCAGGTCCTTAGCAATATTAAAAATTCATATCCAATGGCTTTAACTATTTTTTTACGCTAAACCATATGACCAACAAAATAAAATGTTTACAGTTTTTACGATCACTTTTGCAAAGCTGCCTTCTATGAACGAGATATAAAACCTTACATAAAATGTATAAAACCATATATAATATAAAACCTTAATATTTTCTAAAACAGAAAATTGCAGTGTCCAGAAAAAAAATAATATTAAAGATGATGATCGGGACCAAAAGGCTTGTGAAGCAGGCATGGATTATGGTAAACACTGATGGCTCTTTGTGACATTTATAAACCAAGTGTTGTTTTGACATACACACATAAAGGTTTGTTCACTTTGTTTTGTAATTGTATTATGAATAACAAGGGAATGTTGTTTATTCAAATTTATGCCTTTTCCAGTTTACAAAGTCAAGGTTGAGAGTATGAATATCACCTCACACACAGACTACTACAACATGAAGATCGAACAGGTCCTGAAAGAAGGTAGAACTTCCTGTTTACCTTCAAAAAGAGCAAGCATCAGTGTGTAAAACAGTGTGTGTATGTATTCCACGCCTACCTGAGAGTAAAAATCTGTTTTCACATGGATGTTTTTACATGAATATGTGTTCTGTAGGAACTGACGCGGATGTAGAGGGCAAGGTGAGAACATTTATGGGTCATGCCAACTGTAAGGATTCGTTTGGATTTGAGATAGGAAAGCATTACCTCATCATGGGTCGAAGTGTGGACCTGCCCAGGGTTGACGGAAGGTAGGCATTTGTGTGTATGTGTGCATATGTGTGGTGTGGTGTGGTGTGTTGTTGTTATGTGTGGTGTGGTGTGTTGTTGTTATGTGTGGTGTGTTGTTGTTATGTGTGGTGTGGTGTGTTGTTGTTATGTGTGGTGTGTTGTTGTTATGTGTGGTGTGCTGTTGTTATGTGTGGTGTGGTGTGTTGTTGTTATGTGTGGCGTGTTGTTGTTATGTGTGGTGTGTTGTTGTTATGTGTGGTGTGGTGTGGTGTGCTGTTGTTATGTGTGGTGTGCTGTTGTTAGTTGCACATGTTAATGAATGCTGGGAATAGTAATGTTCAGGTCTAGATGACTGCACTGAGACTCTGAGACTTAAAAATGATTCCCAGAGCATGTGCTCTGTCTCAGTGTGCTTCAGTGTGAGCATCAAGTTTGAGTAACGCTGACTGTGTGTCCTCGTTTGCAGACTGCTGTACATCCTGGGAGAGCAGACTTGGATTGAATACTGGCCCACGCGTGAGGAAGGACAAACTGCACAGTACAAAGACAGATACTTTGGCATCACTGGGCTTTCGCAGACGCTCTCGGACTTTGGATGCACCACATAAACATGTTTGATTAAAGCCAATAAATACATCTCACATTTTTCTATTGAATACTAAGAAAACACTGCTTTTCCTATTACCACAACTCCAAAATTTTCTGTTAATATTGACTCAATAAAAACAGTGTAAAGAGTTTAAATGATACATATTTCTGTAGAGCCTTAAAGGGAAACATTAAATAAACTTTAAAGAAAATGTTGATGGTTTTCCTGCATTTTGTTAAATCCTTATTGTTCTAATAAATCCTTACTATACTATTTATGGTATCTTAAAATTAAGCAATTTTTACCTAATAGTTTCAAAATCCATAATCCAAAATCCATCCACTCAGTAGTTCACAACTACAACTACAATCTGCAGTGATCTGTCGGACTATAATGTGCAATATGTTTAATGTGCAA
>JAOYMR010000013.1:10470525-10479013 GCA_025802075.1 Tenebrosternarchus preto | reverse complement strand
TCACCATCTACACCTTCACCACAGTCAATGTGCTTAAAGAGGGTGAGTGTGTGCTGTGGACATCTACACCTTCACCATCTACACCTTCACCACAGTCAATGTGCTTAAAGAGGGTGAGTGTGTGCTGTGGACATCTACACCTTCACCACAGTCAAAGTGCTCAAAGAGGGTGAGTGTGTGCTGTGGCTTTCCTAATTGTACTGGTATATACTGGCAAGAGATGTTCTGTCTAGATAGATGGGTTAGATAGATAGATGGGTTAGATAGATAGATGATCTTAAGGTTTTAGAGAAAACGCCTCATCAGCAATAATCATCCAAAGCCAATCCCAGAGTGCATCAGTTATGGTTTTACATGAAGCACAGTTATTATGCTGAAGGCAAGTCAGTAAATACAAAAAATGTCACATCTAATTCTACCAACCCTGCAGAAGCTTTTTATCAATCTAATACAAAAAGAAGTATTTTATATGGCATATGTGATGCTTAAAGGGGTTTTTGAAGCCATATGCCCATAATTAACACCTTAGCCACTCCTTTTGTAATTAGTTTTAGTAGTAAAATGGAACTCCTACTTCCCCCTGGTGGCAGTGACAAACATATAAACCTAAACACACAATACACAAACACAGCATTATGAATGATCAAAGCCAGAAACTGTGCACCTGCGCTGTATCATATTCACCTGTATACAGTAGCTGACTGTTTGCTTTCTAAGGGACCGATCGGAATGTGATTAATCAAATGAGGGACTTCTCAGCTCATCACCGCTGCTTGACCAAACTGGGCCTTGTGGAGGGCAAGAGCTATCTCATCATGGGTCCTGAACCACAAAAAGTCGAATCAAGGTAATAGCCGTCTCCAAGGAGACGCAGGTTCGTTCAGACAGGACCGTGTGCATGACTCATAAAATACATCAGTTTCCCAAGGGGGCAAAGCAGAAACACACTTTAATAGCACGTGCCGTTCTGTTTGCCATCAGCTACCGCTACATGCTTTCCACCCGGACGTGGATCGAATATTGGCCCACGTCTGCTGAGAGCCAGGAGAAGAAGGACGACAATCATTTTAGGTACAGAGGCATGTTACACCTCGACCATATCTTCCAGGAGGTGGGGTGTTTGACCTGAACGTCCCTGAAGTATACACCCTTCACTGTACCTTTCTGAAGTGTCCTTCTACTGCCTACTGCATTTCTACTGCCAATTGCTTGTATAATGTATCTATGGGATTGCAAATGAAACCTAATTAAATGTACTTAATCTGTGTGTGGAAGTGCTATTTGCCCTGCGCAATAAATTGATTATTGCTCAAAAAGATGGGGATATAACACATTCCTGATGAATGAAAATGTGAATTTGTGGGTAAAACAAAACTGGGTCTTCCATTACGTGGCCTCGGTGTACTGGAATCACGAATTTAAGTTGAACCTTCTTACAGGAAGGCTTGAAATCTAAACCACAAGTCTTGTGAGGTTTGTAAAAGCATTTTTTTAAATGTAGACGAATTTTGGACTTCTGGAAAATGTACTACAGGTGTGACAACACTAGGTGGCAACCGACGTGTTTTTTGTCTTGCGTCAGCTTCTATGCCGAGAAAAAAGTGAGACGCCACAAAACCCTTGCTGTTGTCATTTTAGCGTGTGGAAAGATTTTAGCGAGCTAATCTGAGCCTCTTTCATTCGCTGTGTATAAGGGAACTCTTGAAAAATAAAACTTTTGTTCGCGTATCACGTCAAACGAGGCATCAATACACGAATGTTCAGGATGCCTCCACAATGAACGAGCTAGCTAGGTTAGATAAATTAGCCAATTTGTAAAATGCTGTAAACTAGCTAACATTTGTGTCCTCACCTAAAACCGTTAAACCAGCTAACGTGAGAAGCTAGCTAACCAAATTAGCTAGCTAGTTGTGTCCTTTTATTTGGATTACAGGCTTGCTAGTCAGTTAACTTGGTATTTTGGGACGGCGGTGGTAAATTTTGACAGACCGTTTGACCACAGTAACTGTAAATTAGCAGAGAGCCACCGTTTTATATCGAAGGCGTTCGTCGAAAGTGTTTAACGTTACACGGTATTAACAAGGCCGCCTGTTTCAAGGATAAAGCAAGGTAGCGAACGGCTTATTTCGTCAGCTTCTGATCATGGCGAAAGTACAAGTTTTAAATGTAGCCGTCCTGGACAACCCCAGTCCTTTCGGGAATCCCTTCCAGTTTGAAATCACATTTGAATGCATGGAGGATTTACCCGAAGGTAAGTTAGCTAGCCAGCTAGCTAAGGTTCTTGAATACATTTGCCTTGAATGTCACCAATTCTAAATGGCCAGTTAGATGAGACGGTTGATAAATACATATTTGAGTAGTTATCAACCACTGCTACTTTGCTGTTGAGCACCTAAGTACTTTCAACAGAACGTTGATGTCTTTTTTTTTTTTTTTTAACTCAACTCCTGGTTTCGAATAAGTTCGTATTGTTAATGTTTTGGCGCCGGCGCGTAGTCCGAAGGGCCGTGCGCAGACACGGTTCTTTCCCTGATTGGTTGGGTTGTGAAGTGTGGGCGGTCCCTGTGTGTTTACAGCGGACGTGATTGGATAATCTGAAGCAGCGTGCGCTGTCAGCCTGTAAAAATATTCCGGGAGAATCGTTTCGTTTTTTTTTTAGCCCGTCTGTGAGGATGGTGACATTTTTACAATCTGTCGGTTATTTTGCCCTTCCTTTAACAAAAGGCCTGTAACTATACTTGCTGCGATAACAGATTTCAGCGTTGAATTATTCATTGTATGTTCTCATAATGATGTATTAGATATTTTGTGTGTTATTATAATTGCGATGTGGTTTAATTGATATTTCATTTACCACGTATGACCGTATTAATGTAGTTACTCCGACGGCAACAAAATCCGGCCAGTTTTCTGAAATCACCAAGCTGAACATGTAGCCGAGTTGTTAAAAATCTCTTCTACTGACATGTACACTGTGGCGCATCCACTATAATTTGGTAATTAGAAGAATATTGCGCAACCCGGGCCCTTAAAGTATTCTGAATCATTCACGTGATAAACGGACATAAAACAATCAAATCTATTAGTCTTTTTATAGCAAACGAAAAGGTGTCTGTCCAAGTCTCATGCTATATAACACTTGTTCAGAGGGTGGATGTCAGGAACGTGTATCTGGAGTCTAACGACGTGTTTCATCAAGTAAGAGGTGAAAAAAAAAACTGCATGTAGCCACGCCTTCAAGTATGAACAGATATCAGGAAGGCAATGTTTTAAGAAATGGACAAAACCACAAAGCATAACCTCCACTTGTAAGCTCCCACATCTTTGTTTATTCAGTGTTAGTGATGTTAATTATATACCAGTCATTACACCTGATCACATTCATATAGTTTCAAATTGTAAGTCTGTGTGTGTGTGTAATTACTGTCTTTTTTTTTTAAGTTGGTGTAGAAGTGGGTAGTCGACTGATGCTGCAGCATTCTTTCCTACGTAGCTTGCACCGACACAGCACATATGCAGTGTGTTTGATAGCTTGTTAAATTGTGGAGACTATAGCGGAGAGATTTTTTTTTTGTTTTTTATACAAGATTACAACAGCAAAAAAAGTGTTGGCACTTTAAAACTGACCTCAGTACTGAAGCTACTCGGCTACTTCATCCATGTAAATCGAAACACTTGCTGACTGAAGTTTGAACGTCTCTCTCTCTCTCTCTCTCTCTCTCTCTCTCTCTCTCTCTCTCTCTCTCTCTCTCTCTCTCTCTCTCATATTTGGTATGGGGGCAGATCTGGAGTGGAAGATCATCTACGTGGGCTCAGCAGAGAGCGAAGCATATGACCAGACTCTGGACTCGGTGCTGGTGGGCCCCGTTCCTGCAGGCAGGCACATGTTTGTGTTTCAGGTGAGCGGGGATGGCTTCGGAGCTTGGCTGTGATGGTTGTTTTAATCCCCTTCCTTGTGTAACCGCATTGGCCAGAGCGCCACCTGCTGGCTGTGCTGTCATTACAGCCCGTGTGTTTTTATAGAGCATTGTCCAGGGATGTCCTGGTGTGCAACAGAGAAATGGCTCCCCAGGGAAACGGTGAACTTCTGAAGGTGTATTTGAGACACAGGGTTGCATGCAGCAGAGAAGCATGGAAACATGATGCCTCCACAGTAACCTATTCTAACCCAAACGAACGTATGAATTTATGTTCTCCAAGTCCCAGTTTACTTCATACAACACATTTTGTTCACATGATACAACTGTAAGGTGTACAAAAGGAGACAAAGAAATGAGTAACATATCGGAGAAGAAGAAAATAAACAGAAGCCTTTACCCCTGAGTTCTGGAACAATAACTCCATATCCCATAGAAGCTTGTTTAGGGTAAAGTAAAACTCACATTAACATAGGAATTCAGCATTAATTTAGGCTCGAGTTTGGCGAAGTCATGTGGCGGTGGTGAAGTACACAGTATGACGAGAAACAGGTACGCCAGACAAGCATAGTCTGTGTAAGAATGATCTTTATCTGAGCAGACTGATCACTTGGTAGTCTGTGCAGGGTTGGCCATCTGCAGGGTTTCCTGACCCATCTCTCTTCTTAGTGAGATGTTTTGAGCTACAGTAACCACAGTGTTTATACTTCCATAGTGAATCCTAAAGCGTTGATGTTACCGTTGACCACATCCATCGCTCTGTGTGCTTGAGCGTGCCGTGATCCCTGCTCCCTGTCTTCTGTCAGGCGGATGCTCCCAACACGGCTCTGATTCCTGAGAGTGATGCAGTGGGCGTGACTGTTGTGCTCATCACATGCACCTACCGGGGTCAAGAGTTCATCCGCATCGGATACTACGTCAATAATGAGTACACGGACCCCGAGCTGAGGGAGAACCCGCCCGTCAAACCTAACTACTCGCAGGTGTGTGCGTGTGTGTGTGTGTGAGAAGATGAGTTTCAGAGCAAATTTAAGAAACCATAGATGGGACTCAGCAGTGGCTGCTGTCCTGGGCTGCTTGAACTAAGAAATGATGAATATTATACAGCAGTTAACCAGACTGTTGTTGATCTAATGTATAATCTGCCAGACTCAGTTAACACTTTATTTAGTTAATGTAGGTTCTGTGTATTATTTCCTTTTAGCACTGACTGTACTTTTTTCATTTTGGAAAGTGTGTAATAAGTGTTGTTGGCGATTCTCAGTTGCAGAGAAACATCTTGGCGTCAAACCCACGTGTCACACGCTTCCACATTAACTGGGAGATGAGCACGGACAAAATGGAGGACTCTGAGAATGTAGACCCCGCCCCCAATGCGATGGTACCGCCCACCTGCCTTCCCGGCAAAGCCCCTCCTCTGGGACACATGCCAGACAATTCCATGGACTGCCTGTAGGGGGCGTGTGTGTGGGGGTGCACACACAAAAACACACACACACACACAGACAAACACATGGAAAAAATGCACTGCAGAAGGAAGGAACAGATGGACACATTTCACATATTCACACTGTGTCCTCATTGGGCTTACCTCAGAGCACTTACAGGGGCATCGGTTTTGGAGTACCTCGATGCACTTCTTCTCCTGTCCACAAGGGGGCAGTGAGAAGCCTCCTGCAGGAGCTGAGCCTGGGGCCTTGGAAGACCACAGGCACTTCTCAATCGCACTTCCAGAAAGGAGCCATATCTCCCTTCAGCAGGTTCTTTCAGAGTTTTAATAAATGAGCAGGAGGGCCTCTGGTGCTCACTAACACTTTACAGTTGGACTCCGTCAATATAGGATGATGGTTTGGTTTTGTTTTTTGTTTGTTTGTTTTTTAATACGAGAAGATGACCGTGGACTGAATCTTGGGCTCAGTGGGGTGGGTTGTTTGTCATTTTCTGTATTTGCTTTATTTTTTCCTCTGTCATCTCAATACAGCGCATTTCAAAGAAAATAGTAAAAAGGCTGAAAATAAATATGCTGCTGTCTTTGTCATTTATGATACTGTTTTCTCTGTCAGTCTCGCTGAATGGCTCTCACACACACACACACACACACACGTGATGTCACTTTAGCTTCTAGTCTGGTTTCCAGGCAACGGCTGTGAGGAATATCTTTGGTGTGTTCAACGTTTGATCCACTCACTCCATCCCACCCTGAAACACACACACACCTTTTATTTGTCCTGTCTCCCCCTTTCCAGTCCGTTTTCTTTTCATGCAGTGCTGCTTCATCTGTGCTCCTGCACACCCTCCTTCCATGCTGGCTGCACGCTGGATCTTAAAGCAGTCCAGGAGGGGGTTCCATGTGATGGTCACTCCTCTGTCGTCATAACAACTGTCCAGGACGGTGTTCCATGCAACACTGTAGCGTTTTCAATGTTGTCATAACAGTCCAAGCTAACGTTCCATGTGACACTTGGGCTGATTTTGCCCAGCTTTCTCTGTGCTGAGGCCCTATTAAAAAACATCATAGCAGGTCATTCCAGATGGTGTCTGTTTCTACCACAACTTTTAACAGCTACTTTAAACTCCACTGTATACTTATGAAATAATGCTTTATCTTAAGGTTCCTAGTTTCTAAAAAAAATTGTAATTCATACAAGTAACTTGTAAATACATATTGAACGTCTATGAAATATGAAACCATAGTCATTAAACTGTTTACTATTGACCCTCCTAAACGTTGGAGAATATGTATTTATAATACGAACGTATCTATATGATGTTTGTATTGTAAATGCATTGTTGAGTCCTGAAGGTCCTCACCTAAGGTCCTCATTGAGAGCTTGCCGATTGGTGGTAAGCTTCACGTGTCCAAAAACACATTGAGCACGAATCCTAGAAGCTGTTTGTGGCACGCTGAACCTATCAAGAGCTGATCAGGTTACTAGAAACAAACCCTGTGTCATCGCCTAAGGCTTGTGTTTATTACTAACACTACAAGACATGTGGTGAGAGCGCGCTGATGGAGTACAACCCGGGTCTGCGTTTGCGCTTAAGACCAGTGGAGGAATCATGTCCTCCGTTAAGGATTCTTTCTGAGATTCTTCCTAAACACGCGATCAGGTCTCCGTGTACAGCGAAGAACTAACGAAACTAGCGCATGCCAAGTTGCGTTAGTCTAAAGATCAGAGAGGCCAGAAAACAGCTTTCAACAGTGTTATTTTACAACTCGGGACTTTTTTTTAGACTAGAAAAGTTGTTGCGTTAGTTTTGACCTTCAAATTAACCTCACGCGATTTGTAAAAATGCGCGATGTTTGCTAGAATTAATGGTCTTTCCTCCCTCAATTCCTTGTTTGTTATACAAACTTTTATAAAAGACTGAAATTGCACTTTTACGCAGCATTAAAAAGTTGCAATTCCTTGTATTTGCGGCACAACTTCGGTGTGTGCGTGTGTCTGTTTGTCTTCGATCGAGAATCGCCTTGCATGTAGTATCGTTTTACCTCCAAAATGCTTGGCACCTCTAAATAAAGAGTAGTGTCGAGTGCTTTCCTTTATTTACTGTCTACCATTAACATACAAAAGTAAATGCGTCCATTCATATATGCATAAATAAATGCGCAGCGTTCATTTATTTGAAGCAGCGTATTATACCACCAAATAAACTCCTAATAAAATTGGCTAATTGAATTGTAGGCTTGCATCTAAAACGAGGAAACGGACGTATGACATACATTTCTTTTAGAGGTGGGATCGAATTCTTTTGACACTTTGTGGTCGACTAATCGCAACAGTTCAAAGACTGTACGCCTTCATTAACGCCCAATCAATCGCTCGTTTCATCTGTCCGTCTGTTGAGAAGCAACCAATAGCTTGAGTTTGGAGGCGGGACGTGAAATGAAACGGCGTTCTAGTCGCCTGGGCGCATCCCTGATGCTTCTATAGCCTATTTTCATGAGTAATTTTGCAGGGGTTTTGTATTTGGAGAGAGCCGTGAAAGGTACGGTCCGAGATATTATTCGGAAAAGCACGGATATAACAAATAGACGTAACGGAAGAAATTCGGCGAAGGCAACGGTTCAGGGCCGGGGGCCCGTGGTGGGTCTTGTGGAGGGCCGGGCGGGCAGGAGAGACTAGTCTCCGGCCTGATGCGGATGGGGGGCGGCCCTAGTGCTTATTGAAAACGAATGGTAGAATTTAAACTGGATTATCATCTTATCATATTGGATTCTTCACCCGCACTGGTCTCTCGAAAGCCGTTACCACGTCCAGATTGCATTAAAGGTTGGAATAGTGAGAGAAAGCGACATTTACCTGGTGCTGGTAACCACTACCGACCGCTTCGCTACTAGTCATGGGAAACACGCCGGCTGCTAAACGGGGGAACGAGATGGAAAGCGGTGGGTGTTTTTCTTCTTTCTCTGCGTGTCGCTCTGGCTCGTTCCAACCTGCCCGGCGTAAAAAAATGCATCAAGTCATTATCATAGAGCCGGTGCGTGTGATAAATATCAACCTTTTGCAATTTCAGTATAAAGTAGAAAAATCGAAATCCGTTTAAGCTTTAGGTTTAGCTGGTGGTTG
>JAOYMR010000013.1:10446068-10463269 GCA_025802075.1 Tenebrosternarchus preto | reverse complement strand
TTGTAAAGCGGCTTTGTGACAACATGTGTTGTAAAAAGCGCTATATAAATAAAATTGACTTGACTTGACTTGACTAACAGGAAAACACTGAACCAGGAAAACACTACACTGTCTTCCTGGCTCACAGTTCCATACCTATAGATCAACACTCCATCCCCAGGTCTCATCACAATTAGTATTAAGCAACGTAGAATGATTTGAAGGGTTGACAAAAGATTGGGGGAAATTAATGTACAGGTGAAGCTCTGGTTAAGCTTTGTGTGCCAGTTAATCCTCCATCTCCAGAACCCTACTCAAGGCCTTTTAGTGACATTCCCCCCAAGCCCCGCCTCCAACCCCCACCCCACCCTTTGACCCCACCTCCCAGGGTATTAATGTGCAAAATGAACCTAAATTTTCTGACTGGAGATCATGTAACAATGTTTGATGAGCACAGCTTTATTCTGGACATCCATCACATCACTGAACGAGGTGGTCGACCTGATATTCAGCAGGGCAAGTGGCAGTGACCTCATCAAACAGACGCACAGGAAGTGAAGACCTCATCAAATTGAGTGTCAAAGGGTGATAAATTATATTTAAAGGAGCCACTGGCACTGGTAAAATGGACAATAACAACCATCAAAAAATATTTTTTTTGATATTTTTGAATAAAGGAAATCACAGAAAGAACATTCTAGAAGCACAAACATGAAGATACATCAGTGACCTACTTTCAGGTTAAACCTGCAGTGGAGTAAAAGCATTAGAACGAAAAATAGGTGTGACATTACTTCAAGACTTAAGTGGCACTAAGAATCCAGGAAAAAGCACACACAGCTCTCTTTGGACCACATCTGTGCTTTGCACCTCGTATTAATTCCTAAGCCAGACTAACTTGGTATTAAATTCCCACTCTCTTGTTGTTTAAGGAAGAGCCTCTGTGGAAGTGCACCTGACTTCACTATGAGCTGGTTACAGAGAGGAGGAAGTGCACAGCTAGCAGGATGGTGTCACAGAGTGGTGACCTCGCATAAATATCTGTGTGTTTGTGTGTGTGTGTGTGTGTGATAGAGAGACAGATAATAAGAAGGACAGAATGTGTCTTTTTGGCACATGTCTCAGTTCAGTCTTCCTTCACCAATCCTACATCACTGTGCCATTACCCCTTGTCCACTGGATGTTCCGATTGGCTGCAGCATCTAGTTGCTAAAGGGATTCTTTCACCCTGTTCATTGAGGGTTTGTGGGATGGCCTCTCCTTAGGGAGATGTAGGCCATTTTGTGTCATCATCATTAATTAAAGATCAAGAGTCAGCTCTTAAATTACTGCGAAAAGACAAAAAATAAATTGCAAATGAACAAATGAACCTGGCAAAGAGAAAAGAATATGGGGAAACACCAAGGAGCAACGTCACGTGCTTAGATGCACGTGAGCAACGCCACGTGCTTGGATGCACGTGAGCAACGGCACGTGCTTGGATGCACGTGAGCAACGTCACGTGCTTAAATGCACGATTGCATTCAGACTCCACAAAACTTTTGCTTTTGCGGTGATGACATTTCAGTAACACATACAGTACATGACAGAAATGCGTTTCATACACATTTAAATAATGTGTCCCCCTTCTTCTGGGCTCAGGCACATACCTAAATTGCTCAAAGACTTAAGGAAACATGAATTATTGAAGAACTGATGTTACCGCAAAGCCTCTAGTGGGTCTCTCTCCTGAGGTGTTATGTTTTTGGTCAAAGATTAGGCATACTTAATTTGCTTCATCAGATGATTGGTCAAGCTGATGATTAATTTAATTTAGCTTCTTTCATGCGCGTCTATGTGTGTGCAAATTTACACCAGGACTGAAAATAATGTTTCCAAATTTGTCCAGTCCTTACCAGTAAATTATAAATTTAACCACCGCCCCCAATTTTTGGCACCATCTGGAACATTCTTTATACGGACACAGTACTCGAAAAGAAAGACCCATGGAATAACTGATGCTATTAATACTAAATGCTACTTAGTGCTACTTAATGCTACTAAATGCTATTTAATATTCGGTTAGCTTTTAGGACTAGTCAAAAGATGATTTTGATCTGCAATCTGCAGAATCTAAATATATTTTTAAAAAAGAGAGAAAGCCACCTAAAATAAAGTTGGTGCAGATATATTCTTCCAAAAAGTGGTGCTCTGGCAGGAATGTGACATTTAAATTTTTAGTTATTTCATATTTTAAACCCTCTCTTGGGGAAGTAAATGGGTATGACATTTAATATTTGGAAATAGTAATCTGGACTGTTGGTCACATCCCTGCTGTTGTACTGTACAATTACTAAAATGACAAAAATGCTAAATATTTGATGATTATTTCCAGTGGAATTCCAGATTCTGTGCTCATCTGTTCGGTAAGAGAGAAAAAATATCCCAGAAGGGTTCCTGTTGAAATGTCATCTGTTATTAGACTGCATTTAAGTAAAAAAAACCCCAAAACTTTCTATGAACAGTGTTAAGAACAGGTACATTTTATGGTTTAAATGTAAATGAATTGTCACATAGATGACTGGCTCAAATGCAGAATTAAATGCTAATTCGACTTAGGTGTGTTCTCAAGGTGTCTGACCTTTACGCTGGCTTAACCAGGCTTAATCAGTGTGAGTGAAGCCTTTTCTCAGTTCAGTGATCAATGACTACATCACCATCCCTTATTTATTTTATACCTCTTTTTTAAAAGTCATTATCCCAATCAACATGACTTCCCATTTTGTTCCCTTTTGAGACTGTGTGCACAGCCTATTAAAAGCTGCCGGGTCATGGACATTAAGGAAAACACGATTACAAAGGCCATTAACGATGATGATTAATTACCCAGGGTCTTCACTGCATCAGCATTGCATACAGCCATTGGAGAATCCCGGCGACCGGCATGTCTGGAGATGGGGGGGAATGCAGGTTCCTTCTTGCTAAACCTTCTTTTGTTTTTTGGTCTGGTCTATCCGCATTCTTTGTTTCCCAGATCTGCATGCCCACTGGCATCAAACTGGCATCAAACTGGCATCAAACCCTGCACCGTGTTTTAGAGCACGTTGCTTTGAGAGCTTTGGCACCTGAGTGCAAATGAGATGCTATGTTTAAGGGGTTCTGTCACACCGTCCTGTTTAACAGCACCAAACCATACTGGTTATTGCGAGCGTCTAAAATTGAATGTGTTACTATTTAACGGGTGTCTAAAATGGTGTAAAGTACCAGCTTACCATAAATACATTCTTTGGGAGCAGTGTTCTTTTCAGCACTGGCCCTGGAGTAGCTCCGCACTGCAAATGTGTTCGCATGCCCAAAACACACATATTTTACACTCATGAAGGGGTTGGTAATTTGCTTATTATGTTGTTAAGAGATGGGAAAACACTAAAAGATTTGAGGCTCGTAAGGACCAGGACTGGGAAACATTGTTTTAGAATATGTGAAGTAAATAGATGAGGGTAAAGGGGGCAGAGGAAGAGAGACGTGTAGGAGAACAGGACATGTATGGTGGAAAAGTTTAGGCCTGGAGAGAAAAGACATGGTAGGATGAACTACTGAATTTACTGAAACGCTATTGTGGGTGGCATGGTAAATGCTTCCTCCATCAGCGAAATGGCAAGTGCAGTTGGCCTGCATAGCAACTTAGCAAATATTCTACCATCTGGCAGAAGAGCTTCTTGGCCACTGCAAACACCACACATAGAAACGTCCACACGCAGTTAAAGAAGAAGAAATATATGTAATCTACTATAGGACCATTTTAAGGGGACCCCAAGGGCAACATGTGCAATAGGTGTCCTGACGTGTGCCTTATTTATTTCTTGTAATATAACTGCATCCTTGCTAGATAACTGGCTCCTTAACCCATCTACTCATTGAAAGGTGATCAGCCCCCTCACCTGTCCTGTGGTGTGTCCTCTCTCTCACCCTGACAGGAACCAGACGGTGCTGCACCAGTTCTGCTGCCCTGCTCCGGATGCACCTGAGGTCGAACCACAGGACTGCGAACCCAGGTAAGAGCCGTTGTCCGTGTCTCCTCGCTCCTACCTACCCCCGCCCCCTCCCTGCTGTCTCACCGAACTCCTCTGGTTTATGGTGGTGCCAGGCAAAGCGGCTGCCCCAGTTATGCCTGTCTTGAAGTGCTTGATGGACTTTTCATGCCTGTTCTTTGGATTTCACCCTGCTCACTGTCTGGGATGACCCTTATTAGATTAGTTCAAATCCGAGCTTTCCAAGAAATACATGAGAATGATTAATATTCAATTTTATATAAACCAAAATATTCTAATTATTGACATAAAATCCCTTAAAGAAAGCAATTTCTCATTCAGATAGGTTCTTAGTGTTTATAAGAGCTTCTAGAAAAGGACATTGGTAAGTGATCAGTGTGAGTCAGTGAACAGTTAATCCTCTCTTACCCATCATTAAAGCCATTGTTTACAGCTAAGACAACACAGCTGAAGGATTTATTACTATGTCAACACAGATATGTTCAAGCCTTAAAGCTGAACACAAATGATTACAGTGCAATAGTGAATGAGAAACACGTGGCACAATATAGTGGCTAAGCATAAAATAGGCGCTATAGCACAGCTGTCCTTCAAGACTTGATTTTGAGAATGTTTTCCACAGGCTCAGAGGGATTAGTCAATAAACAAAAATATTACTGTTTTCTAAAAATATGAATTTCTTTTGTCACATGCCGAAGGAAATGTATTGTTCTGGTTATGAAGTAAGGAAGAAGTTTTGAATCCCCCACAACATTCGTAAATGGCACTGGCTTGAGCAAACTCATCGGTAATAATTAAGCAAAGCATTTGCGATGTTTACTGCGGCTCCTGTGTGTTTACAGATGCTGCCGTTTGTCGAAGAACTGAATCAAATGAGAAATGAGAAAGCGAGAACCAAGCAACAAAGGCGAGTTGGTATTGATGACCGCCGCACCTCCTTAGGTGCTGGCCACTAAAGGAAGCCGCTGGAAAGCAGCGGTCCCTCGTCGAGCTGAGTCTCTAAATCACAGTCTAAACGTTGCAGAGGCTGCGGTTATTGAATTAGTTCCAGCGAGAGCGCCAGAAAGGAATCAAGAAAAGAGATGTAATCGCACCATCGTAGTATATTTGTCTTGGTCTCGTGTGCTGCAGTGGAAGGAAAATAAATAAATGAAACTCCAACAACAAAAAGTGCATGGTAAAACGAGGTGCGGTCAAATAGCCAGTTAAACCCAGACCCAGAGCGCTGTAACCACCATTAGTGAGAATAAACCAAAAAACAAACATATAGATCATACCAGTACAATCTATCGTTGTCTGTAATCGTAGATCATAGTGGAATGAAATAAACATCAAGATTAACGTTAGTTGAAATAAAATTTGAATTATTTAACAGCCAACAGTACAATGAAATCTGAAATTTGATGGCACAGAAAAGCAAACCACTTCAAACAGACTACTGAAGGCAGTGTGTGGGTTGATGGATGTTGTATGTTTGTATTTGGTTAATTAGAAAAAAAAAATCTTTTTTTCTATCGTCTTTTTTGACCTTGATGTTTGTCCATGGATTGTTGCACATTCGTTTCTTGTAGTATCATACGCTCTATTCACAAACCCGCCATTTTCATTCTCATCTTTTTGCCCATATACGTCCTTTGTCTCAAATACAGCTGTGTTCCGAAAATGTCATTTTTATTGTATAGGACCACATCCACATCACAAGCGTTTACATACATTACATACATTGCTGCTTATTAGTTCCCATACATAATGTGAAATGAAATTTCCTGAGTAAATGATCTGTGATACACGTGTAAAACATTTCAGTAATGCTCATGGCCAACTGTGTTGGGGGGGCGGGGGGAGGGGCGTCCGGTGATCGTCACCAGTTCGGCAATGTAGAGACTAGTGGCTCCTTGTTTACGTTTGAGCATTATTGCTCACATCCTCCAAACTCATACACTTAACATCACATTCCAGGAAATACGCAAATAAACAACAACAAAAAGCTAAAGCAAAAGGTTTGACACTCTCTGGTACTTAATATGAGCAATAGAGGTGTAGCCTGCCTTGTGAAGGGACAGCCCCTCAAAGGCTAGAGTAGTCAAGGGAGTGGCCCCAGAAATCAGGAATTTGGTAATAAACATGGTAATAAACTCTTCTCTCGCTCCTTCATATCCTGCAGTCTCCACTTAGGGAGGAATTAAAGCTCTCTATATTAGACCTGAACGTTGATGTGTTTCGTGTAGCTGCTAGCATGCTGTTCTGCTTGCAGATGGACATTACTCAAGAGTTGAGTTTGCACATCTTGTAATGGCCTCTTTGTTGACTTAGTGTTTAGTTAATGACGTGTGTGGCATGTGATAATCTTGGCTGTAGAAATGCTCCTGGTGGACTCGAACCAAGAATTTAATGGAGATTAGCTTCCTCATATGATATCCAATGGCTCTCATTTACAGACCCATCTAACTGAGCCACATGTAGGGCTCTGTGATCTTCAGTAACCTGGCTGACAATGGTGAATGTGTGATGTCTGGGATAATCTCTTTTTTAAACCCTTTGGACAATTGGACAGATTATTGTTAATGTTATTACACTAGAGTCTAGATGTCTTGACATTTCTATAAAAGACCCCTTTTGCGCTGTGATATGCAGATCTGTAGCACATGCATTGTATGTGATTCTGGGATGGGAGAACTCGGGCTTATCCCATTGCGCTGGAGCACTGGGAGATACTGCTGGAGCTCTCAGATACTGGAACACTGGGATACTGGAGCCCTGTGGCACACACCATTGTTCAGGCACTGCCATCCCATCAGCAAATGGTGAATCCAAGGAGCAGAACACACACACACACACACACCTATATAAGGGGGTTGGTATCTGCATATTAGCATTGTCTGTTTCCCCACTAAGATAAATAGATCACTTGTGATATCGCTTTGAGGCATTACAAGGTGATCTTCTTGCTTCATAGAACATGCATGCAGCATCTCTTAGGTAGTTTTCTCAGTGGCAGGATTTTTTTTCCTTTTCCTTTTACATGTTTAAACTCTCTGATTGCCTCTATTTCAGTGAAATATTCAAAGAAAATTCAACAAAAAGATGATTTGGCAGTTGGTCAGTAGTCATCAGCCATTTCAAACAGATTTACACACGATGAAGCAGTGCCAAGATGGTCTTTTAACAGAGGCCGATGTAGTTAAAACTGAACAAATCTATGTAGCTGTGAGATAAAGTGGCCTCTTTATTCTCCTGTCAGTGGAGTTCTGATTCAATCATAACAAACCAAAACCGCTGTCAGGAGGTTATAATGTATTGATCATAATGTATGAGGCTTCGCTCAAAATGGAAACTTGGTGAAGCTTTAATTTGTAAGGCAATACATACAAGCAGATAGTTCTCTCTCTTTCCCTGTGTGTGTGTGTGTGTGTGTGTGTGTGCATGTTTGTTACCAGCATCAGCTGCTTGTGTGAAATCCAGCACCCGTAAGAGTTGACACACTTTGACAAGGTTTGGGGTCAGTATGAGTTCACCATGATACCTTGTTAAGAAGCACTGCCTCAGAAAACATATTTCTTTTTGATTCGTCTCCATTAAGTTTCTTTTCTTTCTTTTTTTTTTTTTTTTTTAAAGTCACACTTTAATGAGATGCCGTGTGCTAATTATCTCAAGCAATGAATAATGAACTGACAGACTACACAGATAATTGGTCATCTTATACTTTGGTCATCTTGTAATTATATCTCGACTGGCCTGGTTTTTGCAACATGATGTCAGTTAGATTATTCATACGCTGCTGTCTTATTCATGCTTGTACACAGTTTATGCATATATAAACACTCACTCTGTTTTTGTGCTCTCTCATGAATTGACGTGGATATGGATAGTTTTTAGTTCCTATTCTGTCCCTTTATTGCTTGTCTTATTCCTATATTTCTATTTTTCCCTATTTTATCTATGCATTTTTCTCATGTTGCCTCTTTCTATTCCTCCTCTGTCTTTCTCTCCTTCACCTCTCCCTTCCTATCTTCTTTCTCCCACCTTCTCTCCTTCCTTCCCTCTCTTTCTCCGGCGGCGGGGGGGGGGGGGGGGGGCCGGGGCGGGGGGGGCGGGGGGGGGGGGGGGGGGGGGGGGGTGGCTTATGTGTGGTCAGCAACGAACCCTGAGCACACACATTGGAACATTGATTACCTCTACTGTAAATAGTATAAACTCTCACCAGTCACATTCCATTCATCTGGTCTCAGCAAACACACTAGTGGTATCATGGCATACTGAGCAACCTGTAGGGCTTTGCTGTTACACGTGTCTCTGTCACTGCTGGGTTGAGAAGAACGGCCAGGTGGTCAGAAACTGACCATCGACGAAGGGCCAAAGGTTGGCTGGTGCAGGGTGGCAGATGGGTTCAGAACTCCACACCTACAAGGAGTTTCTCTGGGCTGATGAGGAAATTGAATATCATCACGTAATATTCCACCGAATGAATTTTGTCCGACCCAATAATCGTAATGCCCCTCGTGCTAATTTTTTAATCGAAATGGATATCTTGTAGATTTTAGTGAAATTAAGTCTGAAGCAGTTATAAAATGAAAAGAGAAGATGAATTTTGAGGAATGTTCTCGATTGCTTCCTTTCCTGCTCACTAGTTTTATTGTATGTTGTTGTAACATTTTATCTGTAAATTCCTGAAAGTTTCCTTTATTAAATGACTGACTGGCCGTGTAAATTAGATCAGTAATTAAATTTGCCTTTGGCTGTAGATTCATGACATTGCTGTATATAGTAGGTGTGTTGTATTTATTTTAGTAAGTGTTATATTGTACCTGAAGGAAGGCCTTTTTCAAAAGTATCATTTAAAAATGATGACGTGGAGTGCAGTCGATGTCTTTTTCACCATAGTATCCAAAAGTGTAAACAGAAATGCAACTTGGAATTAACAAATTTATAATTGTGATTGTTGCTTTCATGGGCTGATGGGTTGGGATGTATACAAATAACTGATTTAACATGTGTGTGTGTGTGTGTGTGTGTGTAATGTGGTACCCAGGTGCGTTTCCCCTCCCACTTCAGCTCAGATCTGAAGGAGCTCCTGCGAAACCTGCTGCAGGTGGACCTGACCAAGCGCTATGGTAACCTCAAGAATGGTGTCAATGACATCAAGGGTCACAAGTGGTTCTCCACCACTGATTGGATCACCATCTACCAGCGCAGGGTGAGACGCGCATGCGCACGTACACACACACACACACACACACAAGTGCAAGGACACTGAGCTTTATGTTAATAACATAATAAAAATATTTTGGAAAGAAAAAATTTAATATAAAAAAATTAAAATTTGAAATGCAATAAACTGTTCTCTGCATATTCAAGCACTAAATCTTTTAAAACTATTTTGCAGTGTTTATTTGTCAAATGCTTAGGTTTAGAGTTACAGTTACAGGTTTAGAGACACAGGTGGTGCTACAGTGAGCTCATATTTACTTCCTGATAACTTCCTGATTTTTAAAATTTTAAAAACAAAGTACTGTATCTGTGGCAACTCTATTAGTGTTCCAGCTGAAATATGGAATTGCTTCATATAGAATATTTCTGCATCATCAGCAGTTGATCCTGTTACAACAGAAGCTGCAGCACTAACTGCAGATCAACCATCAATTCATGTAGGACTACAGGTATCAGAAGGGAGCAAAATACAACAAAATCCACTATAATAACTAAGGACATTATACTGTTGAACTGTTCACTATAATAACTAAGGACATTATATTGTCGAACTGTTCACTATAATAACTAAGGACATTATATTGTCGAACTGTTCACTATAATAACTAAGGACATTATACTGTTGAACTGTTCACTATAATAACTAAGGACATTATATTGTTGAACTGTTCACTATAATAACTAAGGACATTATATTGTTGAACTGTTCACTATAATAACTAAGGACATTATACTGTTGAACTGTTCGCAATTTCCTGAATGGAAAATTGTGCCTTTTGGAGGTCGATGTGACTAAAGCCAAGAATTTGAGAAATAAACACTTGGAAAATAAAGAATTTGAATGGAATAGTGCTGGAATAACCCTTTTATTACATCTCACAGAGGTATGTTTATAATTTGTGATGTTTTACATAAGACCCATGGCTTCAGTACTGAAGACAAGGCTAACTCTTTGTGTGTGTGTGTGTGTGTGTGTGTGTGTGCGTGTGTGTGTGTGCGTGTGTGTGTGTGTGCGTGTGCGTGTGCGTGTGCGTGTGTGTGTGCGTGTGTGTGTGTGTGTATTTTCCTTGCTCTCCCTCTACAGGTTGAGGCCCCATTTGTCCCTAAGTGCAGAGGACCTGGTGACACTAGCAACTTTGATGACTACGAAGAGGAGGAGATCAGAGTCTCCCTCACTGAGAAGTGTGCAAAAGAGTTTGCTGACTTTTAGAGAGAGTTAGAGAGAGAGAAAGCATGATGGATGTTTTCCATGTTTAGAGTCAGTGAAACCAGCTCCAGGGCCACAGTGACGGACTGACAGCGTCGCCTTATCCATTGTTTCTCCTCTTCATGCTCGCGTTCTTTCTTTTTTCCCCCTTTCTTCACCACGGCCGTCGTCGTTTCCGTGACGTCCGTCCCGCGGGTCCCGGCGTGGGGGGGGGCGTGCTTGTCACGGCGTTTGTGTCCTGAGAGGAGCTCAGCCTGTCGCTGAACCACTCCGAGCAACGAGGGGCCCTCACTTCAGCCACAGAGACACCAAAACCCCATATACACTCTCTTAATAACTGCCATATTTGATCCATTGTATTACTTTAAGGCCTGTGTGTTGCTGTATTGTTTTTAATGCATTGAGTGAAGAATGATGGTTATGAATGATGTTGAAAAAAGCCATGATTCTATCATGTTTATAGTGCAGAATATAGGGATTATTATTATTATTATTATTATTATTTGTTCTTGGTTTATTGTTTGTGGGGAATGAGTGTGTTTCAGTATATGTTATTAATAATAACAACTGCAGTTTCACCTTTGGAAACGCACCATGATATCACAGGTCATTGACGGAGTGCTCAGTTGATTCATTGATTGAGTTTGAGTTAAAGTTTGAGTGCTTTTTTACCATGCATGCACACTGGGTGTCCCTTTAATGCCTATCCAGAACAGGAAGTTACACTCTGCTCAGACTCTCTAGAGAGGAGAAACCCATATCCACTACTGTGTGCTTTATTAGAGACACCCGTCTGGCGGCTGCTCAGACTGGCCACTTTACTGGATCCTTGGATCCCGCAGGCGTGTCTTACAGGTGTACAGTTCCTGCAGCTTGTCTGTTAGCCACCCACAGGTTTCTGAACAAGAGCCACTGCTGACCATATGATGGTTGCCAAGGCAGCATGGCGGTTGTTGTAGTAATGGGTGCCGTGCGGGTGCATCAGGCAGAGCAGTGTTTTGATTTGCGGGGTTTTGTTTGTTGGGCTGAAAGTGGTCCATCACTCCCAAAACAAATCCACCTTGGAGTGAGAAGATGAACTTTGGTGAAATCCTGAAGGCCTACACCTTTTGGTGAATGGCAACAGATGGACTGAAGAGCCTGTACACTGTACACATATGAGGAAGGTTCTATCAAACCACCAGTGGCTGGTGAGTCTGTTTTATTACAGTTTCATATAGCTGGTACTTTTCCCCAAATCAAGTTCTATTACCCAACTGGAGATGTTCTGAGCTCATTACTTTGCTGCCATGCTTCAAACTGATGTTCCCATGGGATTGTGCTTTGGTCCTAATCTCGAGCTCTACAAACACCTGGATTGTGCTTTGGTCCTAATCTCGAGCTCTACAAACACCTGGATTCACCAGTAATCTTGCTGTGGAACTGAGCAGTGTACAGTTTGATCAGCTGTGATCAGCACAATTGTGCAGTGCTGTTCAAACCTGCAAGACGGCCCTTCCTGTCTCACATGGTCATGGCTCCGCCCCAAGACACCAGCCACCCCCAGCTAATGGCTGAAATGTCCCATCCAGTAAATTGGCTACAGCCTGACGGAGGTGCAGGCGGAGGGATTGTGGTTAGTTATTTCTGTTGCAGTTCATTTGCATTCAGGCGCCCAGAGAAGGCAGTGTGACCTACATCTGAACCTTTCTGACACCCCAGAATGAAGGTGGCCACTGACAACTTTGTTGTGAACACAGTTACGGTTTTGCAGATCACCTGACAAAATCCATGTTTTTATACAGATTTGTTTGTAAATGAGACCTTGATGGCACTCTGGGCCTCTAACCCTTTTTTTGCTGAGCCATTTCTTCATTTCTCCCGGCCGGTGAAGTCCGTTCTCCTTCCACAGCGGATGGGTAAATTGAAACTGGCTTATTTTGGGTGGATCTGAATTTTGTAACACTTCAGTCTATTCATTCTCCAGGTTTTACAGAACAACAATGCACCATTAATGGCTGAAGATGCACCTGAGCTCTCTGGTGATATTTTGCACCACAAGAATCATTCCAATAAAGTTTTACTTGTGTAAATACCACAACTGTGAGGCTTGGTTGGTTACATGTAGTTCAGATTCGTGATGATAACATTTGTGCTTCTCTTCCTTTCTCCTTTGAGCACCAGCAACACCTGTAGGATGTGATGTTGGACTTAGACCTGCTCTGGTTTATTTCCTTTTTACATAGTTCTTTACTCGTCTGTAAATAGTTTAGAATTGCCAACACAAATGTCTGACAAGGGTGAAAAACCGTTTGTCTTGTAACAATCTCTTTATTCTTCAAAAAATCGTGTATATGGCGATAGAATTTGTTTAATCTCCAATTAAATATAAATATATTTATGGTAAGGGATATTAGCTCCTCCTAAATATCCACGTCATTAATATGAAGTCACGGAAAACACTGAATGAACATTAACAAAAGACCGTGGAAAAGGTGCGCAAAAGACGGCTGAAATAATTATTCCGCCATACCACCTTAAATCATCCCCATCAGCGCTGTTGTGTAGCGGAGGGTTCTCTCCACCAGTCCACCTTAAGCGCACATCGTGGGCAACGCAGGCGTACAGAAAGGCTTCCGCTTCATTCCCAGCCGGGCTCGGAGCGGATCGGAGCTCTTTAGCGTCACTTCGGAGACAACAAGAGCGAGGCGCTCGGCCAAATCCAACGGAACCCGCACCGAAACATGTCTGAGCCAAGATACCGAGAATGGATACTAGAGACCATCGATTCTCTGCGGTCAAGAAAAGCCAGACCGGACCTTGAGAGAATCTGCCGAATGGTCCGAAGGAGACACGGGTCAGACCCGGACCGAACCCGGGCAGAACTAGATAAACTGATCCAGGAACAAACTGTACTTAAAGTTAGTTACAAGGGGTCAATCTCGTATCGAAACGCTGCTAAAGTGCAAAGAAAATGCCGAAAGAGGGTTGATCAAACGAACGATAGCAGCAGCGGCAGCGGCGAGTCAGTGGGTGAACAAACCAAACACGCCAATTTCAACAACAACGGCGACAGCGCGCACAGTCCCACGGACCAAGAAGAGTGTGAAGACAAGGAGCTTGAGGCTCCAGGCGCGAGCCCGTGCTATGACCCCTTGCCCCAAACCTCGCGCTCCACTAAAGAGAAAGGAGAGAAGATTTTGTCACTGGCTAGCGGAAACAGTTTTGTTAGTTGTGGCGCAACGAGCAGCTCCGTCGCGGGCGGCTGTGGCGTGAAAGCAAGTGCAGCGAAAGACAGGGTATTATTCACACAAGCACGGGAAAGCCTCTCCTCGCCCTGCCGCGAGAGTGGCACGACGGAGGACGACGCGAGCGATGCCTTAAGTCCATGTAAACGGGTCGAAGGAGAGGAGACGCTCTGTATTGGCCACGAGGGCGGTGAAGAAACGGAACAGAAAACTTGCTCGAGCGCTAGTTCTGCCATCAACAGCCAGGCTCAGCGAAACAAGCAACCCGTGCCGCTGAAGCCAAAACTCAAGGTGGGGGCGAAAGGTTCTGGAAACGGCAGCGAAATTCCAGACCAGACCAGCGCTGATCTAGGCGATAGGCTGGTTGCGGCGGTCCGAAGTCTGTCCGAGAGAAACCGGGGCTCCGTTGTACTACGGGGCCACGCACTATTGGGACTGAAAGAGATACTCGGTTACCTCAGCACGCAGGCCGGCCAGACGGAGGAAAAGCTGACCCGCAACCGAGTTAAAGTGGTGTTGGAGCGCGAGATAGAGAAGGGTCGCCTCCGCAGAACCCGCCTCGGCCACATCACCGTTCCTGCGAGGGGGATGGGGGCGGCCAAGCCATCCGCGCGACTCCTGAAGAGCGCACTGCAGGACAGACACCTCGTGAAAAAGGTAACTTAATATTTCCAACACGTCCCAAGCAGCGCGCGGCGTTACACCCCGTCTACATATAAATAAATGATAATGGTTTGAGAAGAAGAGAAAGAAAAACACAGGACATTACAGCTCTGCACCGTCTGATTTCCGCTTTTTTTTCCTCCAACACAAGTGATATACCATTTCAAAACTGTTTTAGGAGCACATATTCGCATCAAAAGCGATCTCGGTAGAATCTTTTATGTGTTTGTGTATGTTTTGCGAACGTGATGGCTCCACTCTGTGTGTGAGCGGGGGAAAAACCGACACCTCAAACGTCTGTTCCGCTCGACACGCAACTGTCTGCGTGCCCTGTTTCAGTTCAGCGTCTGAGCACAAAAGGTGCGGACTCGAGCTCGGCAGCGCCCGCCCGTCTGTCTTCGTGCGTGCGAACGAGCCACCGTCGCTTCTCTTGTTCTGTACCCTACTATTCACTCAATGCACACATGCGCGCGCCTCGAGCTAGAAACAACGGATACTGTAAATGACAAATGTTGGGATTGTATGGCTGGTTTCCGTGATTTTCGACGACGCGGTCACTGATTGTTTTTCACGCGAAAGTTGTGCTGGATATTTTTCACTAGGCGGTGTCTGTTAAGTTAGACGCGCTCGGAAAATGGAAAGGGAGGGGGTGGGGGATTCGAGGCTCGCGCCTGTTTTTTGTGTGGTGCGAGAAATGGAGAGAGAGCGCAGTTCTCAGGCGAGCCGTAGCTCTGTGCGATACTTCGGTCATACGAGGTAAAATCAGTTGCGATGGCGGAAATTCACTGTATGAACGAGCCGGGGCAGAGCGCGCACCCACTGCCTGTGGCTTAAGCTTCTTAGTTCCGTTTCGTGCGGCTCACGCGCTGTCTATCCGGGAGATGCGAGTTCAACGCGTTTTCTCCATAGCAGCAAAACATTTCCTCTTTTCGTGTTACGGATTTCTGTAAAACATTGTCCGTCCCACAATCTCCGAGCCATTGAGAAAGTACCCCCCCCACACCCCCAATCTCACTGTCTGAAAGGGACATTTGCGATGTTTCCGAGCTATTGTTAGGAAGGGGCAGTTCGCGAGACACCAGGCTTTTCATCACAGGTTGTCTCGGTGGAACAACAAGCTCGCGCTACCAGTTAACACTCTTTAAAACACTGCCTGGCGCCAAACAGGTCGCGAGCGAGGGCAAGGAGAACGCGGTCGTTTGAGGGACACGCGTCGTTATGGCATTTTGCACTCCACTATCACTGTCGTTCACATGGTCGTTTTTACAACGAAATGGTCGGAGGCGTGTTATATTCAGTATTGTCTTTCTATGTTTTAATACCCCTCGTGCATTTTATATACCATATTTTACATATATTCTCTACAGCACTAGAGGAATCTTGAAATCTTCAACATCTGTATGGGTCTGTTTGAAGTCACTGAGAGCAGAAGAATGTACAGCTGGGTTTTTGTACCAACACTGCACAGCTCCAAGATTTTCTTTTTATATTCTACTAATTGTTTAGCTGGTAAAATCAGCTGTTTTGTAATAGATATTTAGAGCCATGCATGTTTTTGAAGGATAAGATTAAGCATGCATGGTCTACCACAGTAGCCACAGTCCTGAGGGTCCAGAACACTGTGCAGTGCAGGATTTGATATCCCTGCTCCAACACACCTAGTTGAGCCCATGAAATAGCTACCAAACCCTTCACCAGGTGAATCATGGAGTGGAAACTGGTTCAACAGTGCAGCACTGTGGGTCCTTAGTGCTGAGTCTGGGCTGATGGCTGCAAATCACAAGACCTCCCCTCCACCCCTTAAAAGAACCTGCTAGATCAGTTAGTCTTTGACTGATGAGACCTCTTCAACTGCCTATGCAGGAAAAGGGAAAGGAGGTAGAGAAGATGGAGGCAGAGAAGATGGAGGTGGAGAGTAACACTGCGACACTGGCTGAGCCCCAGACTGCCAAACCCAGCAGCCAGGTAGCTGGCACAGGCCCCGCCCACTCTCCACTCTCACCCAGTCCTGAAGTGAGGCCGTGTGATGTCAGCCGCCCAGTGATGATGTTAGAAGAGAAGCTCCAGCCTGCATCAGTGCCATCACCATCATCGCCAAAAAGTTCTGTTCATCAGGAAGCAGAATCCTGTGGCAGTGAAGGTATTTCTACCCTAGCTCTGTGTGTGTGTGTGTGTGTGTGTGTGAAGCTATGAAGCAATGCATTTCTGAAGTAACTTGTTTAATATTACAGTAGGATCCAAAGTCGAAGTCCACCACTAAGATCAGAAGAGTATGGTGCTGGGAT
Organism: Tenebrosternarchus preto; assembly: GCA_025802075.1. Lineage (NCBI taxonomy): Eukaryota > Metazoa > Chordata > Actinopteri > Gymnotiformes > Apteronotidae > Tenebrosternarchus > Tenebrosternarchus preto. Next base: position 10,446,669 of record JAOYMR010000013.1, on the reverse strand, counting down.
AGTTTTTACATTTTTTTCAGAACCGTTTGGCTTCCAGTGGTGCAACCTACATCCCTTGACATTATTATAAACAGCTCTTTTAAAGCTCCAGATGTCAGGCAGAGGGCTAATGAAGCTAACAGAGTCTCTATCAAGTGTTAGTGGAGACAACTGCTATCCACAGATAGGCTTGTTAGTATGTACTGTCACTATTTAAATGAAATATATTAAATCACAAGACTTTAAAAAGCTAAGAATGTTTTGTGTTATGTTATGTTTTTTTTATATTTTGTTACCAAATTTTTAGCCTGTGCATGAATACGTGCCTGCATGCTGAGTGGTCGAGAGAGAGAGAGAGAGAGAGAGAGAGAGAGAGAGTGTGTGTGTGTGTGTGTGTGTGTAACCAACCCACAAATATCACCCTCTGCTTCAGCAGGTCCAAACCTCATGCAGGTTCTATCTGGAGGCACAGGATGTTTCAGAGAGGAGCAGAGGGCACCCACACCTGTCCAACAGCACGGCCCCACACAGGTAACCACACCCAGACCCACACCTGTCCAACAGCACGGCCCCACACAGGTAACCACACCCAGACCCACACCTGTCCAACAGCACGGCCCCA
>JAOYMR010000013.1:10404017-10417749 GCA_025802075.1 Tenebrosternarchus preto | reverse complement strand
CACACACACACACACACACACACACACACACACACACACACACACACACACACCCACACACACACACACACACACACCCACACACACACACACACACACACACACACACACACACACACACACCCATGTGGGGTTTACCAGAAATGCAGGAGATTTCAAGGCCTTATATTCCCATCCTGAGTAAGCCACAGTCACACTCATGCTTTCAACCTACAAACTGAAGTATAAGCCCTTGCAGGTGTGTGTGTGTGTGTGTGGTACTACACATTACTACAATAGTAAAAACACAATTATTACTGCACTTCACATACACACATGGTTTATGAATACAGAACCATTATGACACCATTAGAGCAAACACAACAGAAGCACAGACAAAAAAGAAAGAGTCATTAGTAAGATACATCATATATTAAGAAACTAAAGAAACATTTATTATTAATATATATCTTATATTAAGAAGCCTAAAGCATCATTTCAGTCAGGTTTTTGGCCCTTTATAGAAGAATGTAGAGAATTCCAGAGCTCATCTCACGCGTGGTGACATCACCTTCACCTTCTACAACGACAGAGTCCTGCACCACTTGTGACTGGATCAAAACCCAGAAGAAAACCCTGCCCTCTCTCACTCAGGATTTTCACTCAGTAGTGTTGACTGAATACACATTTTCAACAATAAATAAAGGCAGTGGGAAATACGATAATATGTTGTCACGGAGATCAATTAGGTCATAATATGCATACCGTGGCATCATTTCTGGAAAGACCAACTGTATTTTTTACTTATTTTTTTTAAGACGACCTGCAAAACTGTATAAAACTCATCAAATGATGAGAGGCTTATCCAACACGGCAAGGACACGTTATTGATTTATTTTACCAGTTTGTTTACGTTTTTTTCCTTGTGGTTTAATAACCATTTTCTTTTTATAAGCACTAAATGACACAGTGCGCACATATGTGGAGCATCTTTACTAATCATGTTAACAGAGCATCTTTCTTAGGGAGAATCAGTAAGAAACCACCGTACAACGTACAGCAGAGTCCATACTTCTGGTAAATTCCAGTTCTGATTTTATATTCATCAGGTCTGTATTTTTTCACTTGTTTAAAGTGGTGCTGCTCCATGCTAATAGACAATGACGATCCTCTCTAGAAAAGTCGCCCTGTATTCTGAAAGGTAAAGCAAAATTTTTTTCACTCCCTTCGGTCTAAAAGATCATTCTAAGGAAAAGAAATATTGAGCCAAAGTGAACAGGGGGTTTATAATTCTGGAGCCATGGTGCTGCTGTAGGGCCGGACGTCACAATAAAACCACTGTGTTCTGCTGTAACGTAGCGACCAACTCTGGAGATTCCACGGCTCGCCCACGAGGACATGCGCTAAACCCATCTAACCCATCAGAATGTCTGGCCACGCCAGACGCCTCGTGCCAGATCCCTGCTAATTGCAAAAGCACGGCAAGGCTTCCGGCTACTGTAACATGGCACCGCGCAAGGATACACCAAAGAGCACACATTCCTCAAAGCTAGCAGCTAGCACACGCTCTAAAGATAGCACCAGCCGACCACATATCTCAACAGCGCTTTCCTGAGAAAACACAGCAATGATGTGTGTTCTCCTGGTCATTTAGGTCAGGCTTGACAGGGAATAAACACCAGAGCCAACACTGAAACAGGGAATAAACACTAGAGCCAACACTGAAACTTTTACAGGACAAGCAGGAATGTTGAGGGTGAAGTGGTGGTGGTGCTCCTACCTTGTCCAGGAAGCAGAGCTTGTCCTTGGTCTTGGCGTCCAGTATCTCCACCTCGAAAAAGACCACAGCTTTCTTAGCCTTTTTTGCGGGTTTGCGTTTGGCTGGTGCGGGGACTGGAGGTGGGGCGGGAAGAGCCCCGTTTTGAGCCTTTTTGGGCTGGGTGGCTTCTAAAGCCAAAGCGTCCATGCTTCCTCTCTCCCTCTGCGCTGTTTCTGTCTCACGCTCCCTGTCGCCCTGCCACTGCACCTCACTAAAACAAGAGCCAGGCGGGAACTAACCAGTCAGCTCTGGCCATATCAACCCCCCCCACCACAATGCCATCAACCCTCATGACCCCCTCCCCTCCCCTCCCAACTGCCATCCACCACCACCCCTGGCTCCACCCCTTCCTCTCTCCTCTGCTCTGGAGTGACACACATGCATAATTACACAAGCAAACACACTTTCATATCTCTAAAAGCTCCACTCACTCACCCTGGCTCAGGAACTATGCACCCTTATCTCAGGGAGACTGAAATAACTTCAGATAATAAACCCTGCAGTGCAAAGCAAGGTTCTGTAATAACTGTACTCATTACCTCAGATGATGAGAGAGTATAAGATAAAAATTATATATCCAGCTTTCACTCCTTCAGCCTTCCTTTATCAACCCATCTAGTACTAATCAATCTATCAAGTAATAATTATAACCTGCCCACAGGCAAAACACACACACACTGTAGACAAGGGGGATCTGCTCTGGTCAGAAGGCATAGCAACTGCAAAGCCACAATTAGACACTAATCTCAAAGTAAAATGAAGGGCATTTAAAAATTCAGTTGTCCATACCTAGACACAAAGCTGTCCTCGCTTAAAAAAAAATCCCTCCCTAGGGAACTCAAGATGTTGATTGGCCAGGGACTACTGGAGAGTGGGTGTGGTCACAAAGGCTGCACGTGCTTCTTGCACAGAGATGGAACATGGTTCTAACACACTGCTTAGAATGGAGTTATATAATATAATATGTCTATGGTTATGACACTCAGTGTCCGTCATCCACTGCAGTAATAATGCTGACTTTTTTAAACAGTGTTTAGGTTGAAGTAGTTGCAGTGTGTGTGTCTAGGTTTGCACTCCATCTATACTTACACTGTCACAGACACACAGGGAGGAGTTAATAATAACTTAATGTCATGTGCAGATGACACCATAGCCTTACAATTCAGTGTAGCACTAGCACACAAGCACGTGGGGGGGAGGCAGGAGAGAGCGGGAACTAGAGAGAGCAGATGTCGGAGCTGGGTCATTTGGAACTGGCACGAGACGAACAAGTTTGAGAGGACTTTAATGACCGCGGCCCTACATGGTTGAGATGGAGAGACGAGCGCACAGCTGGTTGCTTCCACCGGGACGCGACAGGTCTGTTTTGTTCTCTGTTGTGCTTTAGGTGTTTAGATAGTCGTGTTAGGACACGAGTTTCACATTGGCTGCTGTTAAGTATTTTGCATCTGATTACTGTTGAAATGATTAAAACTGCGATTGCTGTCTTGGTTCTGTGTATAATTCAGAACCATTAAAACCCCAGACGCCCAGGTGCTGAATATACGGACATTTCACACCGTGCCTTGACCTATGAGCGTGATATGACGAAAGAGCCAAACACGCTCAGTTAATCAGCGATTACAAAATCCAGTAACCGGAATTTGATTCGAGGTCCAGATTTCAGTATCTCCGCGTTCAACCTCTGAACACAGTATTGCCAAACTAACGCAGTTAAAACGCCTCGGGAACTATTTTTCCCCTTTGGTTTTGTCTCCCCTCTGTGGACGCCCTGATTTAAAAACAAACTAACTGCAGTTTTAATGGGTGCCGTTTGCATCCTGTAACTATAAGTGAGCCACATTATTATGAATCTGTAAACGCGTTAGCTAGCTAGCGACCTTTATAAGAATAAAAACCATTGGATAAGCGTAAACTACTGTCTCATTAATATAATGTCATTAATACAATGCGTAACTTCCGCGAATCTTGCGGCGTGGTTTGCGTAGCCAAACCATTCGACCTTTTCGACGTCCACATTAAAAAAAAGAAAAAAAAATGCTAAATACATTTTCTAGACTCGGTCAAGAAAGAATGAGTTAATCTGTACTGAACTGACTCCATAACCACCTGATTCAGATCCTGTGAAAAGGGAGTGATGATCTTTAACCACACTAGCTGGCAGGCTAACTAGGAGCAAAGACACTGTCAGATACGGAATGTTGCATCCATCCACACTGCGTTATAACGCGCCATTGGTGAATGAATGAAACTGCGAACATCCATACCGCGGATATCTCTAATCGATAAAGTATTTCCAGGTTAATTACATCTTTGTAGGCCTGTGTTCGTGATCAAGTATTGTGCAATCTCGTGCGATTAGGTTAAACCCCGATCTTGAATGATAGCACCGACAAGTGCATCAGTTCTCCATTTATTTAACTATCTTCCTACTTGCACCAAACAGTACACACTTTACATATGGCTGTTTATTTATGTAAGCAATACAAACAAGTGTAAAAAGTACCGACGTTCTGAAGTCTAAGAAATTATGGAAACCGTCTTACCTCGTAATGCTTCATTTTTGTGCAGTTTAAACTGTTTGTCGTCCAAGATGTCTGACAAGTCTAATGTCCAATCAGAGTCATCGCAAGACATTACACGGTCCAATCAGCGTCGATCATGTTGACGCGTAAACCAGAAGTCGCGCAGAATTACAGACAGTTCGAACATTGCAAAATATCGCAGTGCGATTGCGCCGCCTTTTGTTCTCTTCGACCAATCGAAATTCAACAAGACGCCTGATAAATGACTGATGAATTGGCAAATAAGCGAGAAGAGAGTTCACTGAGTCTGTCTGCTATTGGTGGAGTCGGTTAGAGTAGGAGGGGCAAAATTTGTTACCTGGGATTTAATATTTTATATTGAATTTTAAAAGTGTAGATTTAATCATTTTAAATGTATGTAGAGATTACTTTTCGGAGGAAAATTTAATTGTACTTGTAATTTTATTCTAAGATGAGATTTACGTTACATTTTGAGTCCGGTGGCGATTTATGCTCGTGTAATTCATAATGGTACTGTGTTGATAATAATTCTATATACGTTGCATTTTAGTGAGCTATTAAAAATAGGGTATGCCTGAAAACTGGCACAAAATCTACAGTTCAAAGTAATTGCTGTACTGATTTGTAAGGTAATATAGTTTTCACGTAAACTGAAACGTGTTCCATATCCATCTTTATTAAAGGCCGAGTAATTAAGTCAATGCAGGTTTTACACGTTTGTACGTTTCCTTTTTTATATTCCTTTGTGGCCTATAAAGTCATGGCTCGTTTAATGATCAAGGGAGCCAAGACCACTGACTGATGACACAGAATATCCCGCATTTAACTTCACATTACACAGGCACTGTATCATAATTATTGACGTTCCTCGACTTTAATATTTCTCGATAAACCAAGTTTTTTTTTTTTTGGAAAAATGCGAGGTTTCCGGCAAATGGGCGGAACTGCAACGTTTAACCGGAGAGACGCTGGTAAAGTTCTCGGTACTTCTCGAACTTTCTCTAATGCGTTAAAAGGGAGGAGATGCGGCGGACGGACGAGTCTGCACTCGCGGTTCAGTAGCGGACGAGGCTCTTCGAAGAAAATATCTGCGTATTTGGCTGGAGGACTGATCCACAGTTTAAAAAAGGCGTAAATGGTGAAGATGGGAAAGGACTACTACAGTGTTTTGGGGATTCAGAAGGGAGCATCCGAAGACGAGATCAAGAAAGCTTACCGTAAACAAGCTTTAAAATACCACCCGGATAAAAACAAGGCGCCTAACGCCGAAGAAAAATTCAAGGAGATTGCGGAAGCATATGATGTTCTGAGCGATCCGAAAAAGAAAGAGATATATGATAAATTTGGAGAAGAGGGTAAGTATGACTACTTAAAACAACTTTTGTTGTCAACAGTACTAATGTTTATTACTTTTGTGTTGGTTATTAAATCGGTTTTGGGAATGTTATGGTTGTGATGGTGAGGGTTAAAAGATGTATTTGGATTTGAGATTACTAGGTCTAATTATTATGTGGGTGGCAGGACACCCTGAAACCTCGGACCCTAACCCTAACCCTAACCTAGACAGCACTGTGGAGCTTAACATTCGTCTCGCATCTGAAACGTGGAGTGTGTTTAAGGTGTTTTATAAGTAAAACCGCGTTTCGGATATTTGAATGTAAACGGAAACTGTTAGAAAAGAAACACTCGCGGATTAACTAGGTATGGTAGTTACGTCACTTGCGTTTTTAAAAGGTGGGTATGCTGGAAGTTTCCGGCGGTGACACGAAACGGGAGTGGCGCGCTGTCAGTAGTTCCGTTAGCGCAGCCAGACTCCTGAACTATCTAACCTGGTATCGTTCGTGAATTTGCACGGAAAATATCATATTTTACACTTCCACGCCTTACCCTTATCATGGGATGTATAGAATGTTGTACCTTATTTACTAATAGAAAAAATATTTCTGTTATAAAGAATACACGGTATTACAAGATGCCTTATGTTACAAAACGGCCTGAACGTGGTACATTTGTATTTCAAGTATGTTGTGTTGACTTGTTCAGTCTGCTGGCAAATGATAAAACACGTCTCAACCTGTTGCTCGTCTCTGCAGGCCTGAAAAGTGGTGCAGGCGGAGGTGGTGGTTCCAATGGCCCTGGCTTCACATACACGTTCCAGGGCGACCCCCACGCTATGTTTGCGGAGTTCTTCGGGGGGCGGAACCCTTTCGAGCATTTCTTCGGCCGAGCCGGCGGCCCCACGGACGAGGAGATGGACATGGATGACCCCTTTATCAACTTCGGTATGGGCGGACTTGGCGGAATGGGCCGTGGGCGGTCCTTCGGAATGCACGGCGGGCAGATGGCAAAGAAACAGGACCCGCCGGTGACCCACGACCTCAGGGTCAGCCTGGAAGAGGTGTTCACCGGCTGCACCAAGAAGATGAAGATCTCCCGCAAGCGGCTGAACCCAGACGGCAGGACGACGCGCTCGGAGGAGAAGATCCTCACCGTGGAGGTGAAGAAGGGCTGGAAGGAAGGTACCAAGATCACCTTCCCGAAAGAGGGCGACGAGACGGCCAGCAACATCCCCGCAGACGTAGTGTTTGTGCTGAAAGATAAGCCACATCCCGTGTTTAAGCGCTCAGGTTCTGATCTCATCTACTCTGCAAGAGTGTCTCTCAAAGAGGTGGGTGGAGCACTGCAGCACAGACCGGACCTCTTGGCCTTCGCTAGGGCTCAGATAAGCTGAAACAGATCAGTTTAGACTCCTTTTTACACAGATTTGCATTTTTTTTTAATGCCATTGAATACATGTTTCTGTTGCTTCTTCAGGCTCTCTGTGGTTGCACAGTGAAGGCTCCTACGTTGGATGGCCGCACCCTCTCCCTGCCGATACAGGACATTATCCAGCCGGGCATGAAGAGGCGGTTTACAGGGGAAGGGCTCCCCTTACCTAAAACGCCGGAACGCCGTGGTGACCTCATAGTAGAGTTTGAAGTGAAATTCCCAGAGAGGCTAAGCCAGAACGCCAAAGACACCATCTCTCAAGTGCTGCCGTCCTGAGCTTCCACTGGTTTGCACACGACCTGGGGGGGGGCGTGGAAGGGGTCACGTGACATGCCTGAGGAACTTGCTTCTGACTCAGAACTCCGCAGCGCTGAGCGAAAAGCCTGTGGCAACCTGAGTTTCTCTGGGAAGAAACGTTACCAGGCAGGACTGGAAAATCCAGAAAGCCGCTCCATTTATACATTCTTTCCTCAGATCTTTTGAAGGGTGGTTTTTCCATGGTTTTGAATGCAGTTTTCAGATCACTGCCACCAATATGTATTGTTAATACAACTACACGACTGTGTTTGAATGGTAGAATGGAACACTAGATCAACAGTTCAGTCCTTTTTTCTGCACATTTTTTGTATGCAGTATAAAAATCTCAGACCACTTAATTCAGTGGTTTATTTATGCTTTCCTTTTAGTCTTTTTTTTTCTTCATGTGTCATTAATTTGTGTCCCCATGTACAGCCTAGATATGGAGGAGAAATGGTCCTCTGTATTCTGGTACACTCACCAGAATATAATTACATTGTATTTTTAACATTTGACCAAAGCTTTACATTGTTTAGATTATATGGACAATCTATAATTCAACAAACTTTTTGAATTCTGTCGTATGGTGATATCTTACTCCTATATATTTAGGTGGTGGGAAGCAAGATGGTGTGTGTGTGTGTGTGTGTGTGTGTGTGTGTGTGTATTAAGTGGGGTGGGGGTGGTAATCTGTCACTGTTGTAATTATATGAACACCGAACCTCAACTTATAGCTCAGGGCTCCTCATTAAATGGATGAGTGAACCTCAAGAAAACTTCACTTATTTTTGTGGCTCGGTCTATCAGATTTTAAATTAATGAATCTCTGAGGAGAAATAACATTTTCTCAGCACCTGAGATAAGTTGGCAGTTCTATAGAGAGGCGTGCCAAACTATAGGCAATAGAGCATACAGAAATAGTGAATGTTAATGTACATTTATTAATATATACACACTGTGCAAAAGTCTTGAGCTGCCATTAGATTAGTTGTTTTAGCAACAGAATAGTGACCATGTTTAATTATTCATCTCTTTTGTCTCAAATACAACCAGAAAATACAGGAAAATTGAATATGCAATATTAAAAAAACACAAAACTGACTTCAGCCTGCAGAATCCATTTTTGTTCTGAAAATGTTCTTTTAAAACCGTTTGTGTAAATACTTCCTGCAATTTCAGTTTGTATCTTACAGAGAAATAACTATATATATATATAGTCATTATACCATTATTTAAACAACAAATATAATGGTGGCCTCAGAGCTGTATGTGTGTGTGTGTGTGTGTGTGTGTGTGTGTATGTGTATGTATAAAAATATACATGTTGTAAATGTTTGTGTGCACACGCACCACAAGCGAATGGTTCTTGTGAGTTGTTTGTTTCTTTAAACACAAGCGTACAGGGTTAATGTTCAGGGTTGAGTAAGGGCAGCACTTTAGTCAGGATTTACCGTTTAAGGCAGAATTGTGATAGGAACTGCTGCTTTATGTTTTTATATTGTTGCATAAAGAAAATGCAGCTTTTTTTTCCACTCCAGATGCAGGTCTGATGAATGTGTGTCTGCTGGGTGGGTTTGGACATGCAAACATGAGTTTATTGGTTAAAGAAACGTACTGTAACAAAAGTGATGTAAATGAAAATAAAGCAAAAAGTGAATAATAAGAATATGATGTGATGTATTTGATGTCTTTCTTTATGTATGTTACTTGTCTTTCTTTATGTATGTTACTTGCCGGATTTTACACCGAAATGAATAAGTTCTATAAAAGCAGAATACTAGTTTAAAAAAGTTACCTGTGACAGAAGACGTTTATTTCTGTAATTTAATGTTCCGAATGAACAATGAACACAGAGACATGCTATGAGTTTTAGACTGTTGAAAGAACGAGTGGTTTTGAAAGACCATGCGATCATCTCAATGGAATGGTCTGAGAAGTAGCAGTAAGATTCTCAGTACTTGCAGTCCTGTGCAGAACACACACCAGACTGGCTGTGTAATGGGGGCTGGGATAGTGAGCATACACTAATACTTTTTTAGGCCCAAACTTTCACCTAATACAAGCTATTTTAGTAAGGCTTGAGCTGTTTTAGAAAGATTTGAGCTATTTTAGTAAGGCTTGAGCTGTTTTAGAAAGGTTTGAGCTGTTTTAGAAAGGTTTGAGCTATTTTTAGTAAGGTTTTGAACCAAACCTTTGCCTTACTACAGAGGGACCATAGTAAGGTTTGAACTGAAAAATGGTGAACATACACTTTAATACTTTTTAAAGGTATTTTTTAGGTCTTAATACAGACCATGTTCACCCTAGAGACTGATTACACTAGGCCTTACTGTTATGCTAGAGTTTTTTCAAGCTCCGCACAGTTGCCGTAACGATTTGCTTCATTCCATTCTTTAGGTCGAGTGTGAAAGTTGTTTTTAGAACCTGGCAGGAAAAGTGATGACCAACGAGACTGATGAAGGTCTTTTCTGTCACAATAGTACAAATATTTATGATGAGAACTGATTTGTGAATAAGTAAAAATGCACATATAAAACGGTAATAATGCAGAAATGTAATACCAACCCTATGACAATCAGTGAAGCAGTCAAAGTTGTTGGTTCATATTATTAAATACAGGATGGGTTTAGTCACATGTTTCATGTGTACTTTTATGTCTAATTCATTGTTATAACACTTAATGTGTGAATAAATGCGTGAATAAAGTCAACATCTACAGAGAAAACACACATACACACAGCAAACAGAGTAGTTTGCTAAACAAAAACTAGGCCAGTGTTAACAAGCTCAGTGTTAACTGTTGGGTGCTACATAAATAACAATTCTATACTCATAACACTTCCACATTACATATTGTGTCAGGGTGCTATGGTGACATTGCTATGACATCATTCATAACCAGTGTTCTGTTGCAAATGAGCTCTGTAGAAAGTAATGGTGCCCTGAAGATCTGTCAGATCTGTAACTACTAGATACGTATGAGGAAATGCCTTCAGTCAGACGACAGGTACCAGCTGGTAGGAGAGTGAGGCACCCACAGAATCGTTAGGCTGGATCAGGACCTACACACCTCACTCACTGATTCAATGGTTTAAGACCAGTTTATTAACAAAGTGAATTCAGGTGTGATTCTACTTGGTTGGAAGCAAACGCTGTGACCAGACTATTCCATAGCAGATAAGATTGGATTTCCCTCCTGTAGGAATCCATGTGCAATGAAACCTTGTTCTCACTCCAGAGTCTAAAATAACAGGAGACCTGATAACAAATCAAATCTACTCCACCCCTTGACAGTAACACTCCCCTCACCCTCACCTTCAACCAACACATCAAGGAGAATAATGTGTCCAATCACAATCAAGCATTTCCAGGAAAGTACCTACAGTTATGTGCAAAATAATAGTATTGTGTTTAAAACAACTGAGAAAAAGTTCAGTGCTCATAACAGTCTTTATTTCCATATACACAAAGGCACTGGGAGAAACTGCACATTCAATTCCGAATAAAAACATCAACGAAACATACACAGCATATTAACCTCCGTATTAAATGATTCACTAAACCATATCAGGAAGCTGCGGAAAGGTCTAGAAATCTCTGGAAATCTCTAGAGCTCCAGTCGTCAATGTGACTGCCAGGACTGTAGCAATAAGTCATTTATGCATAGCCTTCATTCTTGATTTATCTAATGTTACCAGAGAGATCAGCAGGTGCCTCAGCAGGTGCCTGTTTTCTTCATACGTGCGGTGAGCATTTACTCTATATCCATATCCATGTATGTCATATCCGGTAACTGTGACACTTCAGCAAAAAAATGGCAGGAAAGAGAGGAAGCTGAAATGTAATAGGCGATGTCATTTCCAAGCAGTATCAGTGATGATATGACTTAAACCTGAGTCAGTGCTGAAATGACTTAAACCTGTGCCAGTGCTGAGATGAGTTAAACCTGCTGCTGTGGGTTTGGTGGAGTTTTGCAGTGTGCTTTTGCAAATCTAGTGGTATCGGACTGCTAACGATGTGTGAAGTTCTAATGATGTGTGAAGGCTGTGTTGTTGCTGAGTTAGATATGGTGAACACCTTGGATTCGCACCTCTGTTCATTGCTGCTTCAACACATTCATTATGTACATGAATTATGGTTCATGAGAAACAAACTGACAACACTAAAATGTTTACTTTGAAGTGAAGATCAAAACAAACAAACCAAATGCATCAGAGTTGTGTTTCTGCTCTTTCTAACTGAAGGTTTGTCCTATAGTCAGTGGAGCTGTAGTAGTAATTTGCACATATAACTTCTCCTGCCTGAATTCCACTACATTGTACCTCTTAAGGTGGGTGAGCTCCTCTCTCTTTGCTTATAAGATGTGAAGATCATTTATATTAATAGTGAAACTGAGAAGAAACGTTAAAGTCACATTCTAGTTAAAGTCACATTCACATTAAAGTCACATTCACATTAAAGTCACATTCACATTAAAGTCACATTCTAGTTAAAGTCACATTCACATTAAAGTCACATTCTAGTTAAAGTCACATTCACATTAAAGTCACATTCTAGCACTGGCAGAAATCTTGATCCTGTGTCCAAACCAAGTGTTTGTACGTGGTGATCTGAGGCCTCCGTTAGGGTTATCATAATATGATATTTTGAGTGTTGGTTGTCACAAATCACTGATAGAATGATAACACTGAACAGAACAAGTTATACTCTGAAAATACTTCATGCATTTTAAAATATTTCATTCACTGTGGTGGGATCTACTCAGAGCAAGCTCTTTTTTTTTTTTACATGAACTCATGTATATCGGTTGGATAAGGCAGCTAAATAAAATGCATAGACTCTGTATTTAATTACAAATACTTAATAAAATACCTTTATGTTTAAACAACATTGAAATCGTTAGAAGTTATTCAGTTTCAGTAACACAATTATTATGATTAGTGCAATCACAGTGACCCCTGGTGGAAAAATCATAGAATTACAGAAGCCTCGGAACCTCTTTTTATTGTGTGAAATATATTATTCTAGCAAACAACAACAAAAACAACAACAACAACAAGCATTTATGTGCCATTGTCCCTGTACACTGTTAGAAATGCTACATTTTGGTTGTTTTAATATTTTTAAGAGACAAAGACCAGTGGAATATATGGTGAAGAAAATAAGTTGTTTTTATAAGTAGTTATAAAAAAAAAAAAGAAAAATAGAAATGTAATAAAACTATATATGTAATGAAAATGTATAACTGGTTGGAAAATAAATGGGACAGAAACACACAGAGGGGAAAAAAACCCTCTCTAGCAAAAACATCTACTGGTATAGTTAGATCTTCTCTAATTAAACAAATTAATCACTGATAATTATAAAGAATGCTTTATAAGTCACAAATTTTTCCATATTTCTATCTATCCTACATTTGATGTGAAACTTCTTGTGCTACAGGTAGCCTTTTTAAAGCCCCAAAATTAAATAAATTCAGAAAATTACATGAAAAATAACTTTCACATTCAATATAAGCAGAAGCATCCATCACTAAAACCCACAGAAAAAGACTGTGATCATCTGATCTTGGTCATCATGACGTTGTCCACAGACTGAGCCCTACCAAGAGTTCTGCACTTCCTCCTGACCTGAAAGTATATGGTGACAGGGGGGAAGGAAGCATCATTCTGCAGGCTCCATTCCATTATTACATTTCTTTAGAATAAACCACCTAGCGATGATGTGAGGATGTTCTGGACCAGATCATTTTTATTTTAATGTGTATATATTCTTAAGGATCTTGGAATGTATGATTTTTCACTGATCACTGCTACAGGGGTTCAGGACCATGGAATAATACTGCGGTCGTTTTTCTCGTGATCAAAGTACGCGGTTTTCAGGAATTTATAGCTGTGCAGTGTATGTTCACTTCTAGATGTCAAATCAGCTCTGAGTAAATAAGAAAGGAAAGATGTTCAGTGTAGAGACAGATGGCAGGTTTGCACCTGAGACACACAAGTATGTTAAAAATAGCAGAACATGGCTGACCTCCTGGTTGAGGACACAGTGGACCAGGAAGATGAAGGTGCCCTGCTGGGAATTGAGAACCAGGAAGAGGATCTCCACCACCTTACTACTGCTTGTAAACAAACCCAGGATCCAGGGGCAACCCAGGATGATGGACTGGGCCAGAGTTTTAAACACAATAGTCCTATAGATAGATAGATAGATAGATAGATAGATAGATAGATTGACTGATTGATTGATTGATTGATTGATTTAGCCTAGAATTTATTGTGAGAAGCATTAGTACAAAAATGTTGGGTCTGTGAATGTCCCA